>VXAX01001809.1:133477-206608 GCA_013399835.1 Leptocoma aspasia
TTGGGAATTTTTAGAAAGAGGCAACACAAAATACATATTTGAGAACAAAGCAAAACAAAGTTGGTCTCTACATGGTCTCTTTAAAAAGTAAGTATGGAAACGTGACCTTGGTCACATCCACTTTCTCTGCCAACCAGCTGCAAATTGAAGTTTGGCCTTTTGTCAGAACTTTTTTCATCAGTTTTGGGATGCCCAGTCTGGGCACTGAGCAGATTATTCTGCCTCCTGATGACCAGGCTTCTACTGCTGTGTGTTTTGTGCCCAAGTGCTGAAAGGGGCTTGTGCCCAAGTGCTGAAAGAAATGTGCTGGAGCCTGAGTGAAACCCAGCCCCCTGCTGCCAGCTCTGCACAAGGTAAACACTGCAAATTCCAAACAGTAGAGCACAAGTGAAGCATTGCACAGCTGTAAAGCTGACCTGCAGCCAGAAGATTAATTGCTTCCACTCGGGATCTGATCCAGACTGAGTGAGTTCAATGGGAGCCTTTACAGTGGAAATTAATTCTGGGCTTCCTTGATTTCAGGAGGTGACTGGATCTTACCACACATCTCTTCCTTATGAATGAGAATGCAGGATGGTTCCTCCTGCTTTTACTGACTTTTCATCTCTTAGAGCCTAGAAAGGAGCTGTTTCCTGGACCCTTTAAGTTCACAGAGTTAAACCCAGAGCTGGTGTCACGCTGTGGCTTTGAATGAATGCGCAGCTGTAGTTACTAACACACTGACTCAACAGACCCATTCAATAGGAGCACTCATTTAAACCATATCTACTGAATTTCCTGATAAAAATACGTTTTTACTACTGTACTTAGCATAGTGCAGCCCAGCTAATGGAGAGGGAGCAAGACTCTCTTCCATCATCAGCAAAAGCCTGCTCCAGCTGCCCAGTCCCTGCTGCAGGTGATGAAGTGTGAATCAGACAGGGTGCAGCTCAACTTTCACGTGCAGGATTAGCTGGCAGCATTGCTGGATAGAAAAATAATCTTTTCACCATTAAAATACACAAATTTGATCTGGAGTCAAAGGTGCACCCTACAATGCCATTCTTCACTGAGTGGCCTTCTGGCTAAGAAGCACACTCGAGCCCATTTCCTACTTCTTAATGTAAGAGCAATTACTCTACTGCTCTGCTAATACTTTTTTCCTCCAGTTTGTTGATAATTCTAGGACAGTTACACTGACTTCTTTCTTTCTTCCACTCTAGTTATCCACTGCAAAAAACCCTGAAACCCAGTTTCTCAACACAGACCACCGCTTGTTGATTTACCTGCATTAAATATCCAATGAAAACCTAAACTATAAAAATATTACTCCTATTTAACTTCAAGGGTGATTCCTCATTCATTTGCAGAAAAAGAGGAGAAAATGAAAGAATCTGTTTGAAAGAAACATCTCAATACATTGGGCCAAATTCTGCTCTAGGTTCTGCAAAAAACCGTCAAATTTGGATCTAGCAAAAAATAAATCAAGAGCATCTTTAATTATTAGCACATGAACAATTCTTTTTTTTCCTCACTGGAAGGGCTATAAGGTATAAAATACGCTCATGGGGACACCAGTACTTCCATACTCCAATTTAGCTGCAAGCCTTTGTGTCTGGCTGGAAAGTAGTCAGCACTTGAAAGACTAAAATGCAGAAAAGATGTTGAACACCTAAGGATTCCTGAAGAAACTGTCTTCCTGAAGAAAACATCTTCCCAGAGAAACACTGATTCCAGTGTTTTATTTATTTATTAATCCAGGGACTTTTATCCAAGGGTTTTAAATACTCTTTAGAATCAGATTTAAACTTTCAAATCTAGACTAAAGTATGGGCCTTGACCCGATTTTGCTTCTCACTAGTCTAAGTTACTAAAGCTAGAAAATCAGCCTCAGACATTTTTACACTGTTCACATAGTAAAGAAGAATGGTCTTCATAGGAACAAAAACCAACTAAAAGCATCTTAATTCTGACTAAGTAATTTTATTATTTTCTGAGGAAAAAATTTCAGACCTAATTCTGATTTTGAATATGAATGTGCACATCACAGCATAACTGTGGATAGCAGCTGATTTTTACCAGAGAAATGTCACATTTCTGAAAACTGTGAGTGTCAAACCAGAAATATGTTAGCAAACTAGGCACTACTATTTCATAATCTTAAAGTTCAAATAGGAAAATTCCTAAAGCCCTCTTCATAGCATTTTATGTGGTTGAACACTGTGCATGGAAAACAGGGCTTCTGTTATGATGGTTAATGAACTCTCTCTCCATTTTCAGCTCATTTGCCTAAGCTTCTCATTTCCTTAACCTTTTTTTTTTTTTTTTGGTTATTAATAATCTGTAGCTAATCAAAACTTCCCATTTTAATTTTTTTTCCCCAGGCTGGGTTGTACCCATTTACAGAAGGCAAGTCTCTATGTAAACATTATTTGTTGCTACCCACTTTTATTTCTGTGCCTCACCACACTTTATGTATTTATCTGGCCCAAGTGCTTCATGTGCTACTATTCTATGGCCAGCTGAAATACAGCTGCTTCCATAAAATAGTTGGGAATTTTTGAGAAAAAAACCAGCACCTCTAACTCAAGCTGTAATGAGTCTTTCTTGGTATAGCTACATTACTTGAGATAAAACTTTTTCATTGAGATCCTTTTCCATCAGTCTGATCTCGTGTTTGAAGGCAGCCTCACTATTCCAGCAGACTGGGTTTCTCTAGGCCACAATTCAAGACTTCTGTTTCTTCCTCCACCTCACAGCCCACAAAAGACTTGAAGGAAATGAGCCAGTAAATACCCCCAAAGGAGTAAATTACCCAAACCAGCATGGTAATGGTAATCAAAATCAAATAAAGTCTTACAGTAAGTAGAGTTCTAAATTGATGAGAATTTGTGAAGATTACCCAGAGATCTGCTGTTATGGGTATTAAACAGAAGTTGGGCAGACACTGCACTGACAGGAGATACATAAATCCCTTGTGATATATAAGTAATTGACCCCTCTGTAAGATTAACATTCGAGGTAGGTCTGCACCAAACCTCTGGGCCTTTCATGTCCCAGAATTTGTGGGGTATGCACCAGGATATCTTCAAGAAAGTTTATTAGAACAAGTCTCAAATTTTTAAAAAACCGAATTCCTTCTACAGCTCTAAAATTTGCTGTTCCTCTGAACACCAGAGCTTAATGTGTTCCTTCAGTCTAGAAGAAATGTTTGACTCGCACAAGGAAATCTCTTCTGGCATGGAGCACAATCACTGCAGTGAACCCAGTGAAACGGGGGATGACTGAGCTGCCCTGAAATCACAGATCAAACACTTAATAGGCAACAAGAGTAAGCTGTAAGCTCTTATTCTGGCTTGTCTTGGATCACCCGTATAAACATCTCAGGAATATCAGATGGAATTACTGGAGGCTGAGCATGGTAGAGCACGAGTTTGCTCTGACATAATAAGGTGCATACTCAAAGCCTATTAAAAAACAATACTTAGCCACCACTGCACAAGAACATTTTACAGGTTTTTCTCAGGAATAATTTCTACCAGTAAGTATATGCCCTTTTCATCAAGCTTGTGAGGATAAATAAAACAAAAATATTTTCTGATAAAGTGCACAGATTGTGCAGAGGTTGGTGGAATAGTTCATGCTGAAAGGAGAAGATGATCACTTAGAGGAACCAACACCAGGGAAATCTGAATAAAGCTCACGTCAGCAGATCCAAAGGCAAGAACAGACATTCAAGGACCAGAACTGAAGGCTGTGATTTTAGAAACAAGGACCAGTGTCCTGGAAAGTGGGGATTCTGAGAAGATTTTTGGATAATAACACATGAGCAACTGCACCTGAGCTGCCAGTAAAATCCTTTGTCAGAGAGGGCTGGTGCAACCCTGGGGTGAGTAAACTAACAACAGTCAGGAGGAGGCTGTGCTTCTTTGCAGTGATTAGACCTTTTAAATGCAGCTGTAAAACATTTTAACTAGAAAGACATTGCTATGGGACCTATGAAATGTTACCTCGTGCCTCGCCTTTGGAGCATATAGCTCCATGTTTTTCAAAGGATGTTAAAAAACCCACTGGTTACAGAAGAAAGAATTTAAAAATCTAAGGCCTAGAGAAAATGCTGAGAGTCAACAACTTGAGGTAGACTTTTAGGTATTATAGTCACTTGGTCATAATACCTAAAATACTTTTGGGGAAAGTCAGGATTTACCACAAAAAGAAGAATGAAGGACTGATGATTCAAAAAGCATATCAGACAATACTACTATTAATAAAAATTCCCCAAACAGACAAAACCTTTTGGCAGTGAGAGCTATGAGAACTGAGGGATTCTTCATTTCTTGATGTCTACAAAATAAAACTATATTCCATCCTCAAAATTATGCTCTGTCAAAAAAACCAACAAACAAAAAAACCCTTTCATCAGGCCCAAGTGATTGGTCTCAATGGAAGAGTAACTGGATGAAATTTAGTTGAATGTGATACTCAGGAGAATAAATCAGGTCATTTGAAAGCACTCCTGCTCATAGCTCTGTGAATATTCATAAAAATCAGGATCTTGGAAATGCAGTCAAACTCTGCTTTTGCTTTGCCTTTGAGCTATGTGCAGATATTTCTTGTGCACTAATTTAGAAAGTCTGAGCACAAATGAATCACCAAGTTTCCTCTGGTTTCCTAATACCATCCAAAACCTGTAGAGTCAGATTTGAACGAGCTCATTTTAATTTAAAATGTATTTTTATTCCGGTCAATTTCAACAAGCTGTATGTAAGTTTGCAAACAAACTTGGTCCTGTCAAATTTTAGTGTGTGCAATTTTCAAAGTGCTGCTTTTAATTGTATCTGCTGTCATCATGTCTTCGGGCTGAGAGCTGAACTTCTGGATACTATAATAATGCACACTATTATAAAAATAAAGAGCAAAATAGGAAGTTTTGGGTCACAGCTGCAGGGCAGTTGCCAAATCACTAACCTCCTCCTCCCCCCAAACTGCAATAAAAAATCATCTCCAGAGATTCCAGCACTGAAGGCAACAAAGTACAGTAGTTACATTTTGAGATGGAATCCAGAAACTGCCAAAATGAAGATATGCAGTCTCCACTTGGGAAGAGGCGCTGAAAGCCCAAGTACATAGCCTGACAAGTGAATCATGTCAACAAAAAGAAAGCAGCAAAAATCAACTTGTAAAAAGCATCTCTGTGTGTCAAATTGTTCAAAGCAGTGGACACATTGCTGAAATGAGTTCAGTAAAGATGAACATCTCATCGTAGCTTTCAGGAGTTGAAGCTGCATACCAGAAATGGAATGAAATTCCATATCCCTGTGCAGCTGGTAACATAGCAGGGATAAAAGTGTGGAAACACTGCCTGCATTGGATCCACATCCTCTGTACTCAGGAGAAAAGTCATGTTTGATGTCCAAGGCAATTGTAATAAATATAAATATGTTTATTCTTAGAGATGCTGTTTTTTCTTAGAGATTCTGTATTATTCTCTAGGATGTGGGAAGGATGCAGACTGGGAAGGATTCAGACTGTTTGCTCTTGAGAATGGGTAGTGTTAAAGGCAGGCAGTTTTCCTAAAATCTCTTTGCAGACTAAGATGACTTCTGCAAACCAATTTAGTTTGGTGACTTAATTACAAGGCACTATCAGTAATTCCTGTAAATTCCACATCAAGCCTCCTGCAAAAATCCTGCTTGTCTACAGACATACAAGTTATTTGAACTTTAGGCAGCAGGACCTTTTATTGGAAAATAAAAATGCCCATATGATTTTTGGGATCTGTTTCTTAACTTCGGGGATACTGGGTGTTGAAAAACTCTTTTAAACAGCTGCTTTTTGGTTTAAATGACATTTTCAGTGAACCAAAAAAAAGCACAGGAATCAGCTCTTAGTAATCTTGCACAATATCTAGTGGATGGCAAATGTATAATAAATTTTCAGCAACTTTTAAAGAATTTGCTATAAAAAAATTAGTGGTATTTGCTTTGAAAGGGTGTGACATAAAGATTGAATTCATCCATCAGGTGACTGTGTTGCCTTTATTGGAATAACACAGAATAGGGTTTGTTTTCTTGCTTCACAAAATAACTAGTTGAAAGGTCTGTAGAAGTGGAATACATTTGAAAAACAAAACTAAGCCAAGATGTAGTAGCTACACAGATAAGAACCAAGATGAGGCTGAACAGTGATTTAGAACAGTATTATTACTTACTGCTCACATGAATATTTTCACGTTTCAAATGTAACTCGAGCGTTCAGCAGTGCTTGGATTACTGACCTAAGTGCTGCTAGTGATAATATGCCTGTTCCAGTGATATTTGCTCTCATATGATTTACTCTGATTCTGAATATCTCTGAGCTTTTATACCAAAATATGAGAATGCAGATTATTAGAAGTTATGTAAAAGGGGCTGATCAAATGACAGATAATGTGTAAAAACATACTGAACCTTAAATGAATGGTATGAAAGTCAAAGATGAAACAATCTCACATGAAAAACCAAACCAAACCACCAGCAAAGAGAAATACATTTTCACTTGATATGTGTTGGAGGAAAATAGTGCACGTATTTAAGCCCTCTTCTTAGTAATGGTTTGCAAGTAGAAGGATAATTTTCTATAGTTTCTATATTCTGGAGTAATCTAATTTTTGTGTGGTGCATTCAAGGAGCAGCCCTAGAAACCACGGGAAGAGCATTTCTGAGAGCAGTGTCAGGGCTGGTTCTGCCAGGGCACACGAGACACGTCACAGTGGCACTGAGCCCAGCAGAGGCTTTGCTGTGCACCAAGCACCAGGAGCACCATGGGAGCACAGCCAGTTCAAACACACCCTGATTCTGCTCAAGGAATAGAAGCAAACAAGAATTTGGTGCTCCCATATTCTCTCTCATTGCTCCACATGATGCAGTGGACAAAATATTCTGTTTTATTACCGTTGCATTTAANAGTTTCTTCATCCCATGCCTGATGACATAAATAGCCCTGACTGAATCAACAGGATTATTTATCCTTTCAGAAGCAGGCACAGATTTAGTGTCTTTTCTAAAAGGAGATACTGATTCCCATTATTTGTGGTTCAGTTATTTCCTTTGTCATTATTTTCTCCCACTTTTTATTTAAATAAACCACAACTATGTAAAAAGGTGAATTACACTAATAAAAACTCTGTGTCCCAAAATGTTCAACTTTCTCGCTCAGGATTCGCCTTAGCTCACATGTATGGTCCCATTTGACTCCAGCATTTTTTAATGCAAGCAAGTAGGAATACTAAATGTAAGGCAGAGAAGCACACTCAGACCCTGTCATTTAGGCACTGACACTGATAACTGACAGGCTTGTGGAATAAGGAAACAAAACTTGTAAACAAAAAAAATAAACACAGCTCCATTTCCATAATTGGCTAAGAAGCTGGGTGCAAAAGGTCAAAATCTAGACAGAAAGAAGATTAATATTTTCTCTGTGTCCTTCTGTTGTCTGTATCACCTGGAGCAGGCAGACCTGGACTTTGTTACAGGTAAATAATTACAGTTGTATCTGCCATAAATATCCACTTGAAGGGGCTACTGCAAAAAAATTGAGATTGTATCTCCAAGCAACTGTCAAATGGCTAGAATAAATTTAGAGGGCTTGAAATACTGATGTACACTTTCTATCATAGATATCTCTTGGTCTAGACTTTCAGGCTGCATTTTGACAGAACACATCAGATGACTGAGAAATTAGGGACTCAGGACCAAAAAAATTACATAGTGTTGGCACTTGTGGTTTGTGTCTTCCTTACCTGTGGTACTAGCAAACAGGAAGTCATTGCTTCACAGCAAACCCAGAAATATTAACAGGACATATCCTTTTGCATTTTAAACACAGAAGGCAATAAATCTTGGACCATGATGGCAAGCCTAAAGAGGTCACTGAGTAATGGTAAGCATAATATCTGTACTTTTCAGTGCTACAATAAATCTGACAGTGCTCTTTTTTAAAGCTGGGATGCTTCTGTACAGACTGAAGATCAAAAGTTTCCTTGCCCCCCAAAAGGAAAAAAAAAAAGCAAAAAAAGCACACACATGCACTGCAATCACCTGTTTTTCATTTTATGTATTTGGTGGAATAGAGAGTGAAAATAATATGCCTGTCTCTTTTAGTGTGGGTGATATTCTCATAAGCCCTGACTGAATGAGAAAAATCTGTCCCTTATTTAGAAGAATAGATAGGAAAGTGGTTCAGACTTTGAACTTCCTTGTGTATTTACCCCCCTTTCCTACTTTCCCAAGCACGCATTAAAATATCATTATGGGGGTTCCTTCTCAGGCTGACCCAGAGGTTTTGATTTCAGTTTAGATAAAGACTCCAGTGCAGGTAGCACTGACCTCCCTGCAGCCATATCTGACCATACCTGTCTTCAGGGGTCATGCCATTCCTGCTCCAGAAAACTCCCCTCAATATTTCCTGGGTCAGATGAGATGTTCTTTGGGTTACAATCTAAGACATTAATACTTCAAGCATCCAGCTTGGAAATCTTTTCCTTAATGCATAACATATGTAGAAATATACTATTCCTTGGAATAAACATCCTGAAGACACATAACAGTTTTACTACACAGACCTATTTCCACCTGCACTTGCAATGCTGTTGCTGTCCCCACCGAGGCTGAACTTTTAACAGCCAGAGAAAAAGGAAGTAGGGAATAGCATGTATTGAATTTTTTCTTTATTTGTGTGTATAAGCATGGATCTAGCCAAACTCCAGAGACTCTTTCCTTATGGTAACTTCAAATGTGAAGTATGCTACTAAAATAAAGGAGAAGTGAATGGATGGGAACTCTTGAAAAAGACAGACATATAACATCTTGTAATATGCCCCTTTTCCCTTCACATTTACCACTTGCCATGGCTCCTCCCTGAGCCATGACTTGCCTAGCTTGCAAGTCAAGCCAAGTGTTATTACTTAGCAGACTGGGATAATCAAAGCAAGAATAATAGACCAGGACTATTTGGCCAGGCAACCTGAGAAATGAAGCATCAACTGACCTACCAACTGCAGAGGGCCAGGAGTAAGAGGACAAGAAACCCAGCAGTTGAACCCCACCCTAGGGCCAGCTCTGTGCCCTGGTACTGGTGTTTGTCAGCTTTAATTCAGCAGGGCTGCAGCCTGAGTGTTACCTGTCAAGCCTCTGCCTCACCACCTGTGAGACTGAGAATGCATAAGGGTGTGGTACAGAGTTCTGTCTGCAGCCTTTATGTAGACTTCAGGTACTATTTATACTGCTAGTTTATATTATTCTTGTCCCACTTTCTCTGTTATGGCAAACAGAAATCACTTGTAGGGAGCCATCAGGGTAAAAGGATCTCACCAGAGGAAGCTCCAGCATTTTGCTGTGGCTCATTTTTTGCACTGATATCAAAGCAAACCTCTGAAGATTGCTGAGCAATGTGCCCTCCTCACTGTCCATGCTCACCACAGAGCAGTCATCACCTCGCCTACTCCAAAACATCTGCCTCTCTGCTAATGATACAAATGATAATTTTTCAATCTTCCAGCAATTATCTTAGCCTTTTTTCTCATGTTACCATTTCAATGCAGCAGGAGCTCCCTGGGAACAGCTACTGTGCCACTAAATCTGTCCTCATGACACTTTACTGTCTGCAGATGGTGTGAGATTGACTTTGCTTTCCAAAGTGAGAATTTAATCCTTGGTAAATTGTTTTGATTGCATCTGTGAAGTACATCCATTATCCTATAACTTAGGATAGAGTTAGATTTATATATTGCCTGACTTTATGGCCTAAATTCACAACTGGACATTAACAAAATATTGTAATAATACTTTCTTTGACACTGGTCAAATAACTCATTCAAAGTGCACTGGTATCAAGGGAAAGATACCCATGAGCATCACATGAGGTGAGTAGATTCTTGATCAGAGTCGTGATCTAAATTAGTATGAATTTTTATGCATATGAATTTAGGTTGACTGAGTTTGTACATTACACTTTTGCCCCTGTAAAACAAAGGGACAGCTCTTTTTTTCACAAAGTGGTGATTGTGTCTCCAAAACCTCCTAGAGTGCAAGACTGGAAACTGCAATCAGATGTTTAGAGGTTCCTAAGTCAGGCAGAAAGTTTTGCAGCCTTTGTTTGCATTGCATTTTGAAAAGGGCATGATTAATTCAGCCCAGGACTACAATGAAGGTTAGTAACATTGTAGCTGGGAATACATGAATTATGCCAAACCCCCTGAACTCTATTATTCAGGAATATCTCCAACCAGTAGATGTAAACAAGCTAACAGGCTTGCTTTCCCCTCTCTCTTACCATGAGTGATATGCCAGTATAATGCATGAATACCAGTGTAGCACAAGATAAAAACAGGCCCAGCTGCAGCTCTTTATTTAGATTTGCCAGGCAGCAAGGTGGCAGATTTAATTCTGTCACCAACAGCGAGGCTTATAGAATGAATGCAAGGAAAATCAACCAAAATATACATAAGATGAAGCCCCTGTTTAAATGCTGTTTCTGTGTTGCTTTCCAATTCAGAAAGTTAGGAGTCCTTTAAAGGGATTTAGGTTTTAATATAAGAAATTGGGAGAGCAGGGAAGCCTCTGTCAAGGCATGCAGCTGATGTAGGTCATTAGCACCTATGGACATGTAAATGTCAACAGGTTATCAAATTACATATCTAAATTCTGCCTGAGGGTAGTATGTTAGCAACAGAATTATACTAGTCCAAAGTCAATCTATCTATATATAAGTATTTTTTGACACTTTGTGCATGCTTTTCTGAGCAAACAAACACTTTATAAAGCAAATTTTGCTTTGTATACAGAAGTCTTCCATTACAGGACAAAGACAGAACACAGCCTGAGAGCCCCCTTTGAACGTTGCTGTCCTTACCTGGGATTTGCTGCCTGTAATACCACTTTACAAACAAGCTCCTATGACAAGAGCTTTTAGAATTCACATAGGGATGTTCACCCAGAACTCCAAAACACTTGGTCATCACGAGTTGTACTGTTTTACAAGGCAAAACCTAATGGAAATAAAATTCAAGACCTATACTTATAGTTGTACAGTAAGTTGATAACTGAATTTGGAAAAACCCCCATTTCCCAATTTGGGGCTGTTTCACAAGCCCCCTGTGAAGGGAGGAAAAGGAAATTTTTGTGTTTCTGCACTGATCAAACTTTTTGTCTTTGAATAGCTACAAAGAATGCTTAGGGGAAAGCTGGCAAAAATACAAACACTGAAGTGGTCACTATCTAGTGCACTCAAATAAATACTATTCCTGTTCAGTAAATTAGCACATTTATGAGTTATATACTTTGTCAGCACTTTTTCTTAGCGTGCGTAGACCAGATTTCCACTACATCATTCAGAGGTTAGCAGGGAACAAATTAAACCCTCAGTGTTTTCACCACTGTACAACCTGCAAAGTCATTTTTCAATGCACTTAACAGGTTATCTTGGAAAAGTCTAATAAATGGTGAGCGTTGCCTTTGACTTTCCCTTAGCAGAACTCATTGTTCATCTAATTTTTGCAACAGATTTCCTACCTCGTTTAAAACTTCAGCTAGAACTGCTTTCCTGTTACATATTGCAAACAGACATATACAGTGACTCAGAAGCCTGGATCGGGTTGTGCAGTCAATATAGATTTTGGCAAAAGACTGGGAAGCCTTTTTCTGGCTGAAAGCTAAGAATGAGAAAAATAGATCCTGATTTTACAGTCACAGTGACAAACTGGCTTCCAAAAGCTTCACAACAGCACAAAGGGAACAAACTGGCAAAAGGGAAGTGAGCTGGAAAGATATATATTTTTCCCCAACAAGACTCAAATTCACCATCTTTTGTGGTTTACAATGATCTTATATCATCGCACATGGCATGTGCTGCACAATGACAACCCAGAAGTCAGCTTAGCTTGCAAGCAGCCATTCTCTTGCAAAGCTTTTCTGTGAGCTCAACACATTTAATTCACAATCACTTACAGGGCTTATACAACCCTATCAAATAACCAAGTCTCCCGAATCATCTCTTACCTACAAGATATAATTTTATTCTATTTCATATGATTTCATTATCTTATTTTTGTCACTTGATCTCATTTTTCTTGGGGTTCTAAAGGATTTAACAATGAGTGATAAGAATGAGATTATCAGCACAAAAATAGACAATAATTAAATGTCAGTCATGTCTGTGACAGAACAAATGCAATTCTGTATCTCACTACTTTTGGTGCTGGCTAGTGCAATACTCATTAAATATTTTTACCGTTAATGCTGATAGTTTTGCCGTTATTTCAAACAGATGAAATACATTTTGCTTACCTACCCTTCATTCTTCCTCCTCTGCAAATAAGTTTTTTCCAGTGAAAGATTAGCATAGCTGGTACCAGGAATTTCAAATGGGATTGTTTATGCATCAAAGAGTAAGTATTAATAACAAAAATGCACTCACAGTATGATTGCTTTGTGATGATTAGAATATAAATTGTTGGTTCTATATATACAGACACACACACACACACTGAATTATGTGCCTCGCCATGGTATGTCTCTTGCATTCCTCTAACATCTGATAGTCAGATGCCACGTCACACACAAACTTGTCAAGTGCTTTTATCACTAAAAATTTTGTCTGTGGTGTTGCAGGAGCTGACAACCCAGCACACTCAGAATCCGCCTGAAAACACATCACCCAGAGAAATATTTTGCATTCATAAGGGTAAGGGGGAAGGAGGCAGCCTCTGCCGCAGGATCAAGCAAGCAAAGGCATTAACTTCATGCAGAAAGTAGTTTTCTTGTTGTTGATGATCAGAGCTCCATCCTAAGCAATAAATTAAGTGAGCACAGTTAGTGGTGGACAGAAATTTCTTTCTGCAGGCTCTGCTCCACCACATATGAGTTATGGGATCATCTCTAACTTGTGAAAATAACTCACATATCACACTCTCCCCATTGCTACGCTTCTTGCTGCTCCTGCCTGTGGACCTGGTGTAAAAGCATTGAAGCTGGACAAGGATGGAGGAGTCTGAGACTCCATTTAGCAAAAGAGTCCTATGGCAACTCTATCAGGCTCGTGAAGTGTCAGAGGGTGAATGGCCAGACTCTGCCTCTCCAACTGCTCTCTGTCATTCCTGCCCTTCAGCTAAGGGCAAGATGCTCTTGAGCACAACAGCACATGGTTTTACAGGACTGGGGAGGGCCTGAAACCACACCTGTGCTGTGGCCCTTGTCCAAACCCCCACTGACCTTTGGAGGAAAAGAGATTTTCCCAGGAATACAGTGAGCAAAACAGCCAGATAAACAAGCAGCTGACCGTGAAAGCTGTGGGAATAAATAACACAGTGTTAAGCACAGGCTAGGCTAAGTATGTGAACCTTCAGTCAAAGTTCTGACCTCAGCTTTTGCAGACATACCCAGGCTCACTTTAATTGCCTGGTTTGCAGGCTGGAAGAAAAGCAGCTGCTGCAGCACAGAGCCCAGAGCAGGTTGCAAATACCCCATGACTGGGCAGCACTGGGAGCTCTCTGCTGCTGTGCCCAGGCTGGACCTGCTCTCCAGGCAAAATAAATCTACCTGTCCCTTTCTGAATTAAACAGCTGAAACGGAGCAGTAAGGAACTGCACTGAAAGGAAAACTGTCCCTCTGGACTTGGCAATGTGGGCAACTGCGCCGCGTGTCCCCACGATGGCTGGGCTGGCTTTGATCACTTACGCTGCTATTCAGCAGCTCCAGCAGCCAGTGTATAATGTCCTTCTCACTCCTTTAATAGGAAAGGGCTGCCTTTATCCACAAGGCAGAATCATGCTTATTATCATGTTAATTAATACATTTCTAATGAGAAGCCGTTTCTCCAGTTTATACAGAGCCAAAGTGAAAATTGAAATGATTTTGCTAATTTAAAAAGAAATTATTTAAAAAATAAGCAAGGAAAAAACTTCAAAGAGACAAACAAAAGGAAAAATACTGGCACTAATGAAATGTTGGTTAATTATCCTTTTGTTCACTCTTTTATATCTTTCCCCCATTCTTAATTGTCTCATCTAATTAGATTATAACTATTTACAACAGGAATTATATTCTACTCTGTATTGCATATGGGGGTCTTCATAATATAATGCAAACATAATCTACTAATAATAATTAATGAAGAACTTTCTTTTGCAGAGTGAGTTTTTTGCAAGCCAGGGAGCCTAGCATGGGCATAGCATTCAAGTGTGATTGGTTTTTGGGCTTGGCTTTATCAATGATAAAGGAAAAGAGATTTTGCAGACTTAGTTATTTTTACTCATCCTGTGCCTGGCCAGCTTGCTAATGCTCTGGATCACTGTTCTCAGACCTAAGATCATCACCTGAAAGCAATTATTCTCTGTAGATTGGTGCTCTTTGGTATTTGCTGAAGGGAACATGTTGCATTAGGCAGAAATAGCTGTCACCTTTAGGAGGATTGTTCCCCTCCTTTCTGAGGCTGGCCAAGAAAAGGTTGGTCTGCCTGGTCTCAACATCCCCAATACCTGTTTAGGGTCCAAGAGAACAGTGAAGCTACTGCATTTGTGGTGGTGCTGAAGTGCATTGCGTGGGGTCCTCTGCACTGTTGCAGCTTCTTCTAGGAAGGTCAGCAGTCCCTCCTCAGTGCTCAGAATCCTTCCTCTGGGCATCTCTGTGTCACATAATATCCTTGTTAAGTAACTGCACAAATTATTCTTTCTCATTATGGTATGACAGGGGTGCTTCAGGAGGGGCTGAGGGCTCACTGAGATTGTGGCTCAAGAGTCAGAGGCTTTCAAGAGCTAACAGAAGACAGATAACAACATTTCCCTTCTGCCACCTGTTAATTCTTTTTAACAGATGGAGAACTGGAGAATGGAGAGATTAAAAGCCCTGGTACAGGAAACCATAATTTTTCAAGACAGTGCTTAAACACATGCTTCTGCGAGCACAGGCTTCTGTCCCTGTGAAGTTGAGCACGTGCTTATAAAGTTTTCTGACCCAGGATCGAAGCTACTCTTTCAGAGTCATAAAAGGAGTGGAACAAGCTGGCCCCAAAATCCCCAGTTCACATGGTAGCCTTGGTCATATCTTCACAGAGTCTCTTTCCAAAACTCTGGAGAGTGCTGATAACCCTTTTGGCTCTCCAGCTGGAGACTGCAGCCAAGTCTTTGTGTCAGTTATTTAGATAGAAAGGTTGCTTCAGGTTTGGGTACAAGTTCCAGATGCAAAATCAAGTAAAGGTAAAACAATTAGAGGAACTAAAGGCTTTACATTTCAAGTCTCCTACAGTTTAATCTGCTTTAAATAAGAAAACAGTGGCATTTACTTGTGTTTAGGATGTAAGTCAGAAGAAAATCAGATCCATCAACAGCTACAATACAATGCAAACTTTTGTGTACTTCTACAGATTTTAGCATTTCATGCCTTATTTATTTACAGTGAAAATGATAACAATTTCAGGGTTGGATACTAAATCTGTATGATTTCTCAATATATCATTGCCTTAGGAGGCAAAATATTGCTTGTGAAGCTGAGAAAAGCAGTCTTGAAACAAACTAAATGTAGGGAGAGGTTTGCCAAAAGCTTCCTTAATCTTGGCCAACACCCTCAATTGTGCTGTGTCTCAGTATTCCTGAGTATTCCTTGTCCCATTCATGTGCTCAGGAAAATTATCCTCTCTTCTTCCCAGGCATTGATTGCCTTGCCTACCTTACTTTTAGAAACACAAAGGTAATGCCTTAAGTATCACAATCTCCTTCTTACCTATCTCAAATTAACCCCTTGCAGAATGGTGTCTACTCCATCTCTCCCAGAGATCTGGAAGCTCATAATATCTACATGTCAAATCAGCCAGTAAATTCTGGATAGTGCCCATAGAAGGTTGTCCTACAGGCACTTGTGGTATGATAAACAACTAATGCACACATTTCAGGTTCTATAAAAATAATCCACAAACCCTCCTATGCAGCTACAAAGAGATTTTAAACTGAGATAGGGAATGCCCTTGTACCTGGAACCTTCCAGATGTGCTGCCTCACTCTCTGCTACTCACACATGCAGAGGTGAGACCCCCACACCTCCTTCAGGGTTTATTTCTCTTTCTCTGGTGCAGATGGTGCCTGGAGAAAAGGGTGTTTGCCACACTGCCCCCCACAAAAGTGATGTTGCATTTGCAGGGGACTTCCATTTACCACTGCTGTAAGTTTAGCAGAAAATGACTTTCACCTTTGTTTCCATAAAGTCTCTGTATATCATGGTATGTACACTTGAAAAATTAAAAGCACTAAAGAAATTTTTAAATGAACCTTCACCTAAGCACTGGAAAAATGAAACAGATGATGTGAAATACAATAAGGGGAAAACATTTCAGTTACCAAACAAATGCCCTTTGGGTTCTTATTCCATTAAAACATGTATCTGCTTTCAAAAAGGATGTTTTGCTATCACATGCAAATTCCTCATTTTTCAAGGAAAGCTTTATATAACCTGCCTATTTGGCCTTTGTTAGTCATGGTACAAAGACTTAGAAACTTTGAAGATTGTCTTAACTAAATAGAGCCACAAGAACAACAATGCACTTTCTTCCAGTCACTGATCAGGCTTCTAAAGAGTAACTAATAATGTGGATTTTAAAGTGCAAAAAGCAACATGAAAATATTTAATAGTAGAACTAACAGCACAGCATACCTTCTGCAGAAACCTGTCTGCTTTAGTTTCCTTTTATCAATATTGCCAAGAAAGTAAATTTGTCACTGTACAGTTGAAAATCTCTCAAAGATCTACTCTAATGTTTCACGCTACGTTTGCAAAACAAGAGTAATAAAAATAATGACACCATTATTACTCTTCCCTCTTTGTTTTCAGTTCATCACTTGCATATTTGAATAATGAATTATATTCACATTATCTCTACACTTTTGCTCTTGACTTCCTCTGCTGGCTGAAAGTAAAGCTATTATCCACTTGTCAGCTCTGAAGAGCCATTCAACAAAGCAGCCAATGGTCTTGACATGTAGATATACTACTATGCAAAATTATCTAGAGTACAATTTCAAGCTATATATGAGAAAATTACCAGCCAGCATAAAAATGAATCTTCAGCTAAGGTGAAATATTAAAAATTTCATCAGGGCCACTTTAGAACATAAATAAGTAGACAACAGAATTAGTTGTGAATTAGGCACAAAAGGCTAATTAACACTATTGTATCATCTTGATTGACTTAAAGTCTATTAAATCACTATTTTTTTGTCTGAATCTCTGAACCTTACAGGAAAAATAGAACCTTCTTCTATTAAGAGGCCCTTCTTCATTCTCAGATCTGCAGCTTTTGACTGAATTTCATTAAGACTCATTCCAGTAACCAATACTTTGCACAAGTAATTTCCTGATAAAGGAATGATTGTTTGTATCATTTGATTTATACAGCTTTTTTATTAAGTGCCATGTTAAATTATAAACAAATCGTATAAAACAAAACCCACACAATTTTCCTTTAGTAACACAACCCTTCATGTAATTATAAATATAACTGGAGCTCCAGATGAAGTCAGATTTTCATGATGCAGTGGAGGGGCAAACACAGCTTAGCAACAAATATTTTCAAGGGCAAAAGACTTTCTTCTCTTCATGCTCAAGTGTTTTTGTCAGGAAAGAATAACTGAGGTTGGGAAGGTGAGGAGGTGCCCTCTACCAGACAGAAAGTGTTGTCCCCAGGATGACATTAAACAAACAGGTACAAGAACAGACAGGAAATCAGAGCAACATACTATACTTGCTTTGAAGAATTGTCTGAGAGAAGAGCAGCTGCTGCCCCTGTTGTCAGCTTTTATTCTTCTGAATCAGCTGCCTCAATCTCTTTTCTACCCATTAAACCTGCTCCTGTTGGCAGCACTGTGTTGGAAATGATCTTCAGACTTTTGAAAGGTAAGAGACAAAACCCCAACTCATCTTCATTGCCATACAAGATGAAAATAACTGGTTCTCTATAAAGAGTGCAAAATATTTCCCATGGATCTCCTTTGGGGGTGTCTTGAAATGCATCAACTTATATTGAAATTTAGAGAGGGCTGCAATGATTTGAATTGCATTTTCACGGATTACAGCCTCTGAAACTTTACATCTAAGAGAATTTTAGCACTTTACTAACACTGTTTCATGTCACAGTATCACTTAGTGTAACTTAATACAGTAATTGCCTCCCTTTAGCACTGATGTGTAAGCAAGCAGAAGAAATTATTTACCTAAGAACATGGAATGAGGATAATCACTCATCCAAAAACCTCAAACATGTCCTCATTCTCTTCCTGGAAGTCTTGTTCTTATGGGATTAGAGGAGAGTAGCCATTCCTGGATATCCAGCAGCCTGGCAATAGTAACAGTACCTCTTTTTGGTCTGTAGACATCAGCAAGTCCTGGACAGAGGAACATCTTCTACATATCAATTGTATGGTGCAGGCAGAAGGAGCTGGACGCGTTCATGAATGTGCCAAGAAATGTCGACACGTGCACAATAACCCCGACATGCCTGGCTTACTGCACACTGGGAATCCATCTCATAATGCATGCATGCATATTTCTGCCTGGGAAATCATGGATAGCAGCATGGCAACCCTACACAGGAAGTCCTCTTTGAAAGCCATGCTCTCCAGCCAATGTTTAATTCATTAGTCAGCCTTCCTTAATCAGTGATCAGAACTGTTTAGCTCATGATGCACTAAGAGAAAGGAAACAAGATGGAGGGTAATTGAGTAACATTCAAAGTTTATCTCAACTATTATTGTTTGTAAATGAAAATCACTCTGGCAACACAATTTTCATTGTGGACTTTGTTTTTTAGCTATAACATGAGACCAAGTGAACAATAGAAGTTGAATAAAAATTAGATTATCCTGACTCCTACTCTGCTGATCTGCTATTAACCATAGCACTGTCCGCTGGTAGAAACTGCAGGCTCTGTTGTTGGCTAAAGCCTGCTTCTTCTCCCTCAATTGTCTACTCAGTGTGCTCTTCTATCTGCTTTTCCTGTCCTGGAATCTCTGCAAATGGTTAGACTACAAACACCCTGCCCCACGGTACATGATCACTCAGGCATGGCTTGCTTGTCCCTCCAGCAGCATCTTTGCCCTTTCAAAGAGTCTTAATGTGCTGATGTGGGTACACAGATGGGTAAGAAACATCAGAGCAAGCACTTCTGCTGACTTGGAAACAGTAATCAAAGTTGGTTGGGATTGCCCCTGTCTAACTTCTGCACTGAACTGACCCATGCAGATAGCTCATACAGAGTGAAACCTTGCACACCTTAAGCAAAAAGCACCCTGGAAACATATTTTTCTGGACAGAAGAGGCAGTGAGACAGTTAACTCAGCTGCAGTCACTTACAGCACAGACTTCTTGAGTTAGAGGAGAAAATCCCACACCTAGAACCTGCTTGTTACACTTAGATACATACTTAGATGAGATGTCCTTGGCACTGAGATAGAGGGGCTCTGGTATTGATTCCCTGACTTCAAGGCTGTGAAAAAAGAGAGTTAAGAGCAGTCAGGGGATGTAGTACTACAAGAAGAGGCTACCTGAGATTTGGGGCTTGTCTGGGAGCTAAAAGGCTTATTTCCAAGTCTGCCTCACCATGGGCTTTCTGCAAGTGTCCTTGGCCATGCCACTTAATTCCTTCTTCTTGATTCCCAGCCTGCAAAGTGAAAGCATTTAACTATTTCACATGGATGTAACGAGAAAAAATGTAGGGAAATGTGAAGAGCCCTGATGATATAATAATGAGAATCAGACAAATGCCACTGATGTGGGAAAGAAAGAGGTTCAAAGGACATCAGAGCTATGCAGTCACATCAGAAATTAGAATATGGACATTTTAAGTTTCAAAGGAAGCCCTTTGGGTCATTGACAATATACTATCCTACTTTATAAACATTTTTCCTTATATAAATATTAAAATGTATTCCCACCAGAATATAATGTTTCTTATATTGAGGAGTATTACTTTGTTCTCCTCATGGCTAAGAGGTTTTGCTGTAACATTTAATTAAATAAAACAGAAGATTTCATGATTAAAAAAGAAACAAGACAATTAATTAAAAAATCTCAGACATACAGTAACAAAGTAGGAACATATTTTCATTTAGACAGATGTGACAAGACTTAAATTCAGCTTGTTTGACAGAAATAATGCAATGTGCCTATAAATTTTAAATGGAGAAACAATTTTGGTCACAGCTTTATTTGGAAGTGCAGAAATATTGAACCCTAGCTTGACTACCTAGGAACAGTCATGAAATATGAACTTTTTGTCCCACTGTTCTCCCTTTCTAGTTAATTTCATTGCTGATGAAATCATCTGAACCAGTTATTCTTCATCCAGATCCCAGTTTTATCCAGAACATATGTAGCCAGAAAGACACATTTTAGTAGAAAAATCCCAACTTAGGTAACAGGGTTCTGGTAGCTCAAACCTTTCAAAAGAATCTCTTCAGCCAAATCAACAGTACAAAGACATTAGTCTGAATTTTTCTCTAGATATTGGCAGGTGGCAAAGTTCTTTATTAGTCTTCTGTTTCAACAAGTGAATACTTCTCTGAAGATATATTATTTTTAATTTAGTGGTACAAGAAAAATCGTGGGTTTCATATTGAGCAAGCAAATACTTTCATATTATTTTTCTTGTTTGACTGGTTTTTTTCAGTCAGTAAATCCAACCCCGAAGCAAACAAACAAAATCTCTAGGTTTTCCAGAAAATGCAAACAGTGATACTCAGACTACCTAGGATAAAGCTGGTAGTTATTGACACTTGCATTTCCCTAAATAAACCCCCTTCTTGCCTTTTGTGACAAAGTAAAATGGAGAGGCACGGGAAGTGGTAAATGATGGAATTTGCACAAAACACCTTGCACCAGCCCAAACCCCAGGTTTATTACTGCTACACCTTAACTATACATAGTGTAGTATGTGGTGATTTCAAGCAAAGTCCAAGGCCCTGTTAAATTCTATATGGATCAAGAGACTGCCCAAGGAAGCTTCTGCCAGAGCTAGGAACTGACCTCTATTCCCACCACCTTCCCCAGTAACTCTCTTTCCTCTTCATCCTGCATACTTTATACAGGAATCACCCAGAACAGACCTCAGGCTCCATTTGAAAGGAGAATTATATTTGCTATCCATAGTTTCTCATTGATTCTCAACTTTCATCTAGAATCTGTCCTTCTCTGTTTCCTTGCTTATTTCTGTGCCTAAACCTAGGACATAATTTGTCCTGGGGACAATTTCAAGCCTGCTTGTCCTTGAAGACAATTTGCATGAGAACTGAGGGTGGCCAGAAACACTCTTCTTGCAGGGTGTGCTCCCAGAGAGTCTCTTCCACCAGGTCTGACTAAGAATTGCTTTCTCAGAGCTTGCCTTTCTCTTTTTGTTCGAACTCTAATCTCTCACAGATATTGTAAGTTCTTAGTTCTGCAAAACTGAAGAGTTGTACAGTCTTGTGTTGGGCCCTGAAAGTGGACCTTGGTCTTGCATTTATTTCTATAATCATTATGTTGCTTTCCTGCTGGTTTCTCCAATAACCAGACATATAAAAATGTAAATGGACATCGATAGGCTGAAGTAGTGCATCACCAGCAATCACGTGCACTGCTGGCTAAATTATACCATGTATTCCCAGAATATTAAATACTCACTCCACATCCACCACATGGTCTACTTATCTAACACTCCATTTATCAAAAACTACCCTGCACTTAAAAGCATGGACTTTTATATTTAAAGACTTCGTAAATCTTACATTGCCCATAAAACAATGCACACACACATGGGCACCCATTTTGCCAAGTGTAAGTTCAGGTCCCGTGTTTCCAGACCCAGAGGGTTTTACCTCTTGTTAACAATCCCCTACAGAAATATCTTCATCAGCTTTCTAAGCTAGAAGACACATGGTACCTACTCCTGATCAAGGCTGGTGACAAAAATTCCCATTTCTATGCATGAAAATATGACCTATACCTGGCATGAGTAAAAGTAGACTCAAGTACTGAACCTCAACATAAAAATTTGTAAATAATGTTGCTTCACTCTGATTCAGGTTCTTCCAGTGTAGCTGGCATTTGGAGTTTCAGGAATATTTAATTATATAGAAAGCCTTAAGGGGCAATAACAAGCTGGTTTCGGAGCTAATGGGAGAGAAAAGAATATGAGATTACAATCTAAAAATTAAATAGAGGGTCATTCTTTTTAATGACTAATAACTCTCAAAGAATTTAAGTTTCAATTAAATTCTGACTCCAAAGGTATTTATGTAGTCATGAAACTATTTTTAAATATTTCACAGTCAGAGTGCTCCAGATTCCTCAGTGGTTCTGGATAATATCAGACATCATTATGATATCTGAGAAACCTTGCAGAAGCTCTGCTTTTGCTTTTAACCTCTTGTTCAAAATAGTTTTTTGGGTTTTTTCCTATTGATGACTTTGGAGTTTTTAATGATTTCTTAGAAAATTATGACTGTAGAACAAATAGTGCAAAATTTTGGCCAAACTGGTTACTTACAATTTTAACTACTGAATGAAAGGTGGAAGTTTGATGACTAGGGTATTCAGCTGGGAAAATATTGTAGGACAGGCAGCTAACAGGGCATCAGGGAACTATTGTTTGTCCTGGAGCAAGAATAAAAACGGGGCTCTTTGCCCTTGCATATCTAAAACTTTTCGTATTATTGTGGAAAAGGAAATAGGAAGTGCATCCCTTTTCATAAAGTGAAGCACAACACAGCACAATTTAAACTACTGGGATAGGTCTAGGAATGCATAAATGTAATCCAAGTCTAGGAAAATATTTGACAACATGCAGCCACATGATGCTCAGACGTCAAACCCAAACCCTTTCTCACACATGAAGCACAGAGCTCTAACAGCTAACATCTTGCATTAATTGATATAAATAGCTCAGAGGTTCCCAGGTTACAAAGCATTGTGATTTTCTTGGGAAAAAAAAACCGAACTAAACACCTTCAATTAGGAGCCAGCTGATGCTGGAAGTGAGGGTAGTGTCCCACCCCACTTGTGCCTGGAGCACTGGGCTCTCCATGTGAGCAGAGGTCTCATCTCAGCAGTCTGAGGGAAGTGACTTGCCCAGCTCAAGGCTTGAGTTTCTGTTTCAGCAACTACCCAACCTGTGCTGAACTTCCCACTCTACTGGTGCAGCTCACCTCCAGATTACCTTGGACTTCTTCTATTCTTGCTGGAACATTAAAGGACTAGGTCACCTCACATTATGTTTTCCTCTTAAAGACTAAACCACAGAGTATTTACAGCAAGCTCTTCCTTTCCGCTCCAGACTGTGCTCAGACAATGGGGCCATTTTTTGTCTGCTGGCTGATGGACGCAATGTATCAGGTGATTGCAGGGTTGCCTTCCCAGGATAAGAAGGGAATAATTCTCTTCCCTGCTGAACAACCAAAAATTAAGTTGGGGGAGCTCTAATGTTGGAAGGATCTTGCTGACCAAAGATGACTTTTAAAGTCATGTTACAACCTGGGTTGACATCCCTGGTCTGGCAGCAAACAGGACATGGGCTGAAGCTCTCATTTCTCACAGCCCAATGCCCTGATGTGCTGCTCTGTCCTTGCAGGACAACTTTGTGATGAAGGTATTGCTGCTGCAGCCATTAGAGCCTTGACTTAAGAATATGGGGTCTTGATAAGAGGTCAGAAAAGTCCTCATTTTGGTTTGCTGCTTTGTCTTCAGGATGAATTGCTGTAGTTTTTGGTTGTAAGAAACTGAATTTCAATGTCACCTTTTTGAGGGGGATGAAAACCAAATAATTAATGCACATTCTTATTTTCATAAAAGCATAATTTCTTATCCAATCTCAGGAAAATTATAAGAATAAACTCCACAATTATAGAAAAATCAATTTGAATCAAGAATATAACTTGTTCTAGTCCCACTAGAACTAGTCCAAAGCATAATAACATTTTTTGTTTGACTTCTGTAAAAATCTGGACTAGATATCTTTGCTGTGTAGTCAGTATTTCAGACGTTCCCCAGCATGTTAAAGACAGATGGCAGCATATATTTGCTGCTAGAAAAATTCTTAAAGGAATCTATGTAATTATTTTAGGAATCTGTAGTTCAGAATTTGTGTCTCTCTAACAAAACCATAAAGGGAAAAGATGCACAGGAAATTAAAAATAACTTACTCCTGTTTCATTGATGTATATTGGGCTAGATACCATAAATTTTTATAGCAAAGGCTTCCTAGATCCAGTGAGCAAGAAAGAAGAAATGACATTTTAAATAATTGCATTTTATGTGTATATATTTATAAAATTTTATACAATTTGTCCATTTTACCAGATGGGAATTGGAGATCAGTCTGAGGTGCTGCTTAATAAAGGATGAAGCTAGGTGTTAAAATTTCAGCTAGAAGAAAAAAGCAGTTTGATGCCCCTTGGAATATTTGGAGAAAAATGTGGCTCTCAGGTAAGCACCCTTGAGAGTTGAGCACTTGGTCCTTTGGAGAGTCAAGGGATGCACAGCACAGTCAGTGGTTGTCTTAAATGTAAAATATTCACTCCAGCCTGCTGCAAAGAGCTTCGTCCCCTTGGCCTCAGGCTGGGATTTCTCCTGAACACAGACATGTGTGCCCACTGTGCCAGAAACCGAGAGGGGATTAAAACCCCCAGATGGCTGAAGGCCTTCACCTGGCCAGCCTTTGGGCTGTTGTCTTGACTCCTTCCTCACAAAAAGAGAGTCTCAGGTTTGGTTTTTATGCTGTCAAAGATTGCTGTATTGAAATGGGCCACTGCCCTGGGCCCCACTCTCCAGCATGTCAGGGCTGCAGGCACCCAGTTTGGGATGAAGTGCCGAGAGCAGCTGGGCGCTGGCAGAGCAAGGACGTGCTCAGAAAGGGCTCTCAAGTTTACAGCAGTGTTTATCCTCCAGATTACTGTGCCACAGGAAGGATCTAGAGCTGTCAACCCCCACGAAAAAACCCAAAGCAGTCCTCAGCGATAATCTCACAGGCACTCAGAGAGTCCATAGCAAAATTTGCAACTCAACGCGAGCACCCCAGCTCTGCTCTCACAGTCCCCTACTGCCTTCCCTTACCGGGGACATGCTGCTAATAGAACATCACAGTCCAGATTTGGGCCTTGAAATTCGAGATAGGACATTCAGAATCCATAGACTTAAAAATATATAAGGGTACAAGGTGGGCAAAAAGGTCTCTGATCAATAGATTAAGCAACACCATCCTCAGCTGGCGTACACTGGCATAACCATTTACACCAGTGAAGGGCTAGCAGGATTTAATTTTTTCTAAGAAAGAAACTGCAGCTAAAGTCAAAATCCAGTTAGTTTTAAAAAAGCAAACTTGATAGTGTTTCTGATTTTAAAGTGGCTTGTCATTTTGGTTGTGAATTTGATGCAACACAGCAGGAGAAATAACAATTATATCTAACACACACATGCACAGGTTACATACACACAATATACACATACATTAACATAGCTCCATTTTCTTCATTCCCTGCAAATTAAAGTGACAAGCTAGATGTTAGTCCTTTCTGAATGAATCCTGTCTGAATAGCATTAGTGTCATCCTCACTATACACCAGTAACTGCTAGGCTATAAAATTTATGATATAACATTCGGAATTAATCTGCAAATATATACTAATTCACACTGACCTTTTTTCAAGCTGAGGCCTTTTTAGCACTCACAGTAGGTTTAACATGGCCCTACTGAGTGTTATTACGAAGCAGTCAATGGTTCTCCATAATTACATCATGCAAATGACATTTGCTTTTTTGTTTGAGCTTATTCCCTCCGATGTTTCCTTCTTTTATCACACTCTTCACACATCTGTGTCCCTGAAATGGCACTGTAAACTCCTCCTCTTTTGGTCCCCAAGTTCCTTTTTCTGTCTTCCCTGACTGTCACGCAGATGCCACCAGCAGTTTGGGCTGGTGCGGCGGTGACACATCCTTGTGACATAGGTTATGTCGCCAGCTGGTTGGAACAGGTGTACGCTGATTTTACCATCAAATGGCAACACGCACTTGGCTTCCTACCAGCGCACAGGCATGAAAAACCTGTTCCCTTAAAATTTCTCCCAAGATTGATGGGCTGTTCTTTGACACAGCATCCAGCAACAATTCCAATTCCCAGATTGTTTCTCACCGTTCGGGCTCGTTCGACAATAGCAGCAATGGAAAGTTGTGGAGAACTTCTTGTTAGTGGAGACAAATTACTCAGTCTTTTCCTTTCTTTCTTCAGCAAAAAAGAAAAGTACAACTTTGGCTGAAGCAGCATGAGTACCCAATTGCTTGTGAAATAACACCTGATCGCGCCTTTTAGAAAATAATTGATGCAAAATATGAAGTAATATTTTGTAAAATTCCCATCAAAAAGGTAAGGGAGGTAACAATAATTCTGAGTATCTAACTGCTTAATCCAACTAAGCTAAATCAAGGCCAGGATATGCATCAACAGCCAGATCTGGTCCCAGGTGTGTCCTGAGAGTTATGTTAGTGAAACCACAGCTCAGCTGAGGATACAAGGCAGAGACCAAATACAGCAGCTGATCTTCATCTCTCCAGTATCACCTACTGTGACGGTGCACTTAAGACAGTGCAGGACTCAACTCAGCTCTAAAGTACATTTTTGAGGCTGAGATCATCTTCTTATTCTGTTCCCAGAGTAATAAGTGATGCTCTGATTAATTCTGCGATAGAAAATAATCTAATACTAAAAATATCTCAACTTCCATTAAGTCAGTTCTGCAGTCTTTAAAAATCCAAGGCAATTATACTAGGTTATATCTGACAGTATGTCTTGATTTGTGGATACTTTGGGAAACCCTTGTTCTTCACAGCTGAGGAATTACACTTTCCATTAAAAGCCATTCCTTATATTATCTTGTTCGGGCATCCCACAGTAAACACTGGATGGCAAAGCAGACTTTTTAATGACAACTAATCAGAAGGTCAATGGCTGCAAGTCACAACTAAAGTAATCAAGTTAATAAGACATTGTTATTTTAGCCTAAAACCAGCTGAAAAGCAGAGGTGCAGGAGGGAAGCAGTGCACAGCTCGGCTGTCCCTGTTCTTAATATTTCTTTTCCTATCAGCGTGATTTTCAAATCCCTTTTCCACAGCACCTTTTTAAAGTTAAAATTTTCCCAGGGAAATTCCACACATCACATTCCTAGCAAACTGCTTATCAAATAAAATTACTTGACAATGTATTCATTAGAACTATAAAGCGACTTCCTTTTCTATTGAAAAAAAAAAAGCCTTTTCTATTAAAAAAAAAAAGGTGTTTGTTTGTCTTAAGTATTTAAGCCTCTGTTCTGATACACAGCATAATAGGGCTGGTGCCATGGTAACTACTGTGTGGCTTTTTAATTGAACAGCTGACTTCCAGGAGTGAGAATCCCTACCTGCTTCCCTGCTTTCTGCAATTTACCAAGGCTCTATCCCAAAGAAAAACAATGAATTAGGGGCTGTTAGCTCCTGTGGACTTGACAGCTATGTTTTGTCCATGCAGTAGGTGTACAGAAAAGGTCTGCCAAAGCTGCCATAGTACAAACACATCCAGTGACAATAATTTTATTTGAAATCAGCTTACAATTGCCTTTTTTTTTATGCTTGGTCTGATATTAAGGACAGGGAGGGGTCTGAAAGAACTCGTTAAATCCATATACAGCCTAGTATAGGGAAAGGTCTACCTATTGTTACATGTTATGTATAATTGTACTATAAAGAAGACTTTTTCCTCCAAGTAGCTAATTGGGATGCAATACTGATTATTTTAAGCTTTACAAAAGAGTTCTTTGCATAATAGAGTGGCTGTTTCGTGCAGCTCCTATGATAAAATTCTCACCAGTCTTAAAATGACAGATGTAATATTACCTTTAATAAGTGTCTACCGATGCATGCAAATTGAATTAAATAGTGGGAGTACAAATTTGTCCGATAATTAAGATAAAAATTCATGTCAGCTTAAGCCCTGATGTATATTAGTAACCCTGTATACTTCTTTTTCTGCATTCTCTACCAATTACTTTTAGTGTCAAACTCTTGATTACTGTTATATGCAGTCCTTTAAAAATTTATAAACTATCTGTAGAAAGTATTAAACAAACAAAAGGCGTCTTTTTAAACCACCTTAAATAAAAAAAAATTGTAACTTCAGAATCACAAACTGCTGAAAGTTCAATATGCCTCACATTGAAAGAATTCCTCTGAGAGTGTAATAAAATGGGAAATAACAGGTATGGATACAATAATAAATAGCGTGAGCAGCAAACAATGTCTCCAACCTGTGAAAATGGTCACTGTTTTGGAAAAGGTCTCTGTTGCATGTCAGGACAAAATTCTACCACCAGCCAATTTTTCCACAAGCCAGTTATGAAATTTAGCTATTTGTCTTTCGTGTTATTCTCTCTTTGAAGATATACCTGGAACTGGAAATTCAACATTTTTATAGCTAACAAATTCACCTAGGACATGAAACAGGCAGCTCAGGTGCTTGAACCTGGGTTTAAACAATTCTTGTAAATGTCCCAAGTCATGAGCTCCTCTTGGATAATACTTTACGTGCTTTCATTTTTGACCTTAGATGCTTTCTTTGACGCGATGCACCCTATAAAAATGTTATTTAAATGGCTACAACCCTTCATAAGTTGTAATTACAATAAAATGTTTTTCAACCAAACCCTATAAAATCTCTAGTAAAAAAATTCCATATCAGTTGTTGCCATAAATGGATGTACTAAAATTGCCTGGAATATGAATTTACATTTTCTACATTTTGAATCAGGAGCTTCTTAACTAAAATATTTCTGTAACAGAAATGACACATCCTTAGAGAAAACCAGAGTCTGGGGTCATTTGAGGCTAATCATTGTACTGTAGAAGGGAATTTGTGCTTGACACGAACAGTGATCTTCAAGATAAAAAATTCAAATTCAGAACACTAAAGGCCTGATACATATTTTGGAAACGAGAAAAATTTGGAACTTTGTGCTGAAACATCTCAATTTTATTTTTTGTGAAGACCTAGAGCCAAGGTTCCCATATCTCAATGTTGCTGATGTTCAGGGCTAAACTCTGTAGAAAAAGTCTGTAATTGCTTTGCTGATGCAGTGAGGTCTCCCACAAGGAGAACCCAGCACTGGTTCCAGACTGAACTGGTTCCAGACTGAACTGGTTCCAGACTGATGGAAGTCTCCTGAAGCTGGTCTTCCAAGTATTGCAACATTTGAAGCAAGATATGAGAACAAGGCTGGATTTGGATCTTGGATTCGAAATGTGTACACAACTTATGTTAGTGTACTCCTTGAGCACCAAGTAACAGAAAATGTGGCTTTGGATAAACTCATCATGAGTTTAGTCCCTTTTTGTGTAAGATTCAATCTGTGTGTATTCTCCAGTGATGGTTAAACACCTCTAATGAACTTTGCAGACATGTAGTGAATTTAAATATCTGTCAAAAAAGAAATATCAGCTGGCCTGAAAATCTAGTCTCTTTTGTTTAACTGCTTTGTTATCACTGAAAAAAAAAAGCAACACCTAGTCTTATAGGCTCACAGGCTACATAGGTAGAACAAGCATTTTTAAAGTGAAAAACCAAACCAGACCAGAAACACTGGAGAGACAGTTCAGAATTACTGAGATCCACCCTCTGAGTGGGAGCTGAAGCCCATCCTTCTGCTCCAGGCTTACAGCAGAGCTCAAAATAATTTCAGGCAGGTGTGCACAGCACTGCAGCACAGAGCAGCCACCACCTCTGGCCATGATGTTGCACTGAAGACACTTTTTTTTTCTTACAGGAGCTTGCCCTGCTGAAATCTCTGACTGTGATCCTAGACACATCCTTGTTATTTCTCTGCCCATCTGTAAAATGGAAATAATAGCACTAGGGATGTAATGGGGATAAATACATTAAAGATAATGAGGTGCTCAGATACAATGGTAATACGAGCCATGTGAGTCAGCTGTGCTTAGGTTTGTGTACGTTAATAACAGTGTTCTTTCTGTCTGGGCTGTAACACTGTACTTGGCAACAATTTAAGTATTATAAAGAGTCATACTGTATAATGAGTGAGATTACAGAGCTGAATGGATTTGGAAGCCAAGACTGGCCTAATGGAGCAAATAACACAGACCCTGTCATTAACCCTCATCCACCTTTCCTGCCACACCCAGCAGGGTGGGCACTGCATTCCAGCTGGACAGCATGTGCCCAGCCAGCCTCTGCTCCCTGTTCACAATCCTCCATCCTCAACAGCTGCAAGGAGAGAGGCAGGATCCATGCCCAGCAGAAATGGGTGAGAATACAGTTAAAATATCGGTCTGACCTTATTTAAACTAAGATAAAATGTTGTCCAGGATATTTCAATATATTGATGGAGGGGAGGTGGTCAGGGGAGGTAGAATCACATCCCATGCTAACAGATCTCTTCTGAAAGAAAGGGCACTGGAAGGGGATCTCAAAACCATTCCTGAAAATGTTCAACTACTGTATTTTTTGGTCTTTTGACATGAAAGAATATTTTCCATATTTTCACAGTCAGTAGACAGATAAAATGAGAGAAACAAGATAGGGTTTATGACTGTTGGAAGCTTCAGGAGTGAGCTCGAGTTTTACTTTACTCTTTGCAACCCTGTGAGGAGTACCAGGCTCAGTCACTGGAGCCCATCCAAGGTTAATAAGGCTTTGCAGTATGACAGCCAGTGCTTCAGGCAGGTGTTGCAGCAAGGAGACACAGAATCACTTCCCCTGTATCTGTGCCAATAGTAGTGAAGGGATTGCCTAATTTAATGCAATGTCCTGATGCCTCTTGACATGCGTGTTGATTCAGTCAGACATTTCGTGAATTTGTCTGGCTTATCCATTGACTATTCCAATGGTCTCCATAAAACAAAACAACAATGGCACAAGAGCAGTGCAAGAAGCCAACAAGCCATAGACACCAGTGCAACAAATGACCACAGCAGGTGTTGTAAAGAGGTTCCTCAGCCAGAAGGAGCTCAGCCATCATCTTATCCAAGGGCTGAAGCAACTGACTTTTGGGAATATGGAGTTCTCACTACCCTTTCCTGGAAAAGGATGGAAAAATACCTCTTCTGGGTCAACACCAGAATGCTGGTTCAGCATTTCTATAAGGGGCTGTAGAACAATATACGAAAGAAGAGCTGCCTTCTCTATGAGGCACCAACACACGAGAGGAGAAACGCTTTTAAATGAGTTGAGTACAGAGAGACTGAGTTTCCCCCTCCCTGACTATGTGAGGAATAAAGCCACTGGAAGGAGCAGCCCAGGGTTGTTCCTGGTGTTATGCTCCCTATGGCCTTTCATGGACTGCAGCAGAAGCTCTAGCTAATTACACCAAGATGAATTTGTCCTTTCTGCTGTACACATAACAGAGGAGGGTTTATTACAGATTGGTGTGCAGTGGTCTCTTCTCTGTAATCCTCACAACTAGGGCCCATTAAATGGGAATTGATGGCAAGGATCAATCTAAGATTTAACATCCTGGTTTTTGTTGGGCTTCTTGCCTTTTTTTTTTTTTAATGTAGTGTGGTTGGTGAGTTAATATACACAGCTATTCAGAACTACAAATGACTATTTATACTGCAGCCAGCTAAAAAGGTTCACACTATATCACAAATGAGGGCACACCAGGAAAATGGCTAACTGTGGTCTTTAATTTGTAAATAATGATTTTAGACCATGACCCTTAATAGGACACTGTCACTTGTGCTGTGATTTATGTCTAGTGTGATGACATCAGTACCAATACTGCTGATAAAAGAACACTTATATTGAAGCAAACAGGATGATGAATGGAGTACAAGTCTACTTACTCATTTCATTACTGACTCTTCTGTTCACCACAGAGCTAATGTAGCGAGTCATTGTCTGCCTTGGGAGTATTTTGCAGGTTGAATTTAATGGCACAAGTGTGTGATATGTACTTCAGTCCTAGTGCTTGAAATGGCGCAATCATAGATTAAAAAAAAAAAATGTGTGTGTTCAATAGTTTATGTATGAAACAGAAAATAACTTTATGTCAACTTCTTAAACAGAAAACAGCTAGAAAGTACTTCGCTTATTTTTCTTGCAGAGTTTCCAAGGTTTATGAGAGCACTTAATTCTCCAACAAGTTAAATTTCTGCAGATGTTTTATAGAGTGAACAAAATTAGCAAGTAACATAACCAGCACAGTTAAGTATGACACCCGTGCTTTTTAAAGGTGTACAGTATTTTTTTGTTTTCAAATTGCCACTGCAAATGCAGAAGCATTAACATATAGCCACCTTTAAAATTTTTCATTAGCAAACGTTTGATACTGAAGCCTTTGCCGAAGTAAACGATGTAAATGTTAGCATTAACCTTAATCAGACCTATTTCCTAAGATATAAATACTATGCTAATGAAAGAGTCTGCCAGCATAATCAGGAGGGCAAAGAATTCCCCTAGGACTCTTCAAGCATGTGTATGTCACCAATAATTCTGCTAACCCTTGAGTGCTAGTGACTTTGAATGTAGAGAAGGGGAGGTAAATGCAGTTTTATTAGTGCAGTTTTATTGCTATGGCCAGCTGCACTCTTTTCTCCATAAAAGGTAATTACTTCCAATAGTAACAAGCTAATTGATTGCTAATTAAATCAATTGGCACACTAACCACTGTCAGAAAGTGACAGATTAGCTGGTCACATGACAGTGTGTTAGTAATGAAAAGTGGACATGGTCTGAGTGTGATTGACACAGCAGATGAAAAGTGATTTGGGATCTCCTAGGTGGTCATGAAGAGGGCATGGAAAACATGATTGATTCAATGGTGACTGTCAGGGAGGAAATGAGAATTGAATGGGATTCAGTGTTGCCCTGGAACCTCACCACATGATGCTCCAAGTTTTTTCACATGTAAATAAGCCAGACAGGGCTTTCTGGCAAATGAAAGGCAGGATGGGGGAGGAAAAATAGGAGGAACAGAAAGTGAAAGTCAAATCAACAGAACTCAGAAACTTCAGTTTGCTTTGTAAAGGGGATATAATCCCACAAAATTTTCAGTGACTAAGGATATGCCCTCATCTCTTATTTTCATTAATTGTGAAGGTTTATGAATTAATTTAGGAAGGCCTTCATAAAAAATAGAACTAATTTTTGAGCATGTTGCTTTAGTTTGCAAGAACTCTATATGCTTCATGTAACAAAGGAGAGGAAAATGGAAAGAGCTTTATATTATTAATATTGCCNAGAAAGTGTCCCAAAACTGAATTGATTTCCTAAAAATTAAAAGGTCATATCTAACATATAACATGCTTTTATCTCCCAAACTTAGTATTATAAAGCAGTCAGTCTCTCGAAGCCAAACCTTTTAAAAGAAAATGGGAAAATGTTAATTTTTTTTGCTGGAAGACTTTCCATACTTGCTATATTGTTATTACCATCAAACTTGAGTGTTTCTGAAACACCAAAATTTTTATATAGTCTTTGAATAAGAACCAGTCAGTTAATTCTGAGCATAATAATATGCTAATAAATGAGTTAATACTCAGCAGCTCCTGACAAATGCTGACATTTAACTGTAACTGTGAAAGTATTATGCAGATACTTCTGAAAAGGAGACAATTATTATTGTTTTATTAACATCTGAGATGGTATGAGCCAGGGCTTGTGCGCTTTATTCATCCTTCCTGAAGAAAACTGGCACTGCTGAGGACAAGTGCTGTTTGGCAATATACCCAAACCAACTCTCCCTGGGGCTGTTTCCTTCTAGTAGAACCCAGACCCAGTGGCGTTGCACAAGATGTGTGGACACAGTCATTAAAACCCACCACTTTTTTAAAAGGAAGGGAGTCTGGCCTCATCTCCTTTCTCATACTGCCCTACTTAACTGCTTCCAGGATGGTGTGGGAAAGAGGTGCCACTAGTTATGAATGATTTTACTTTCTGTAATAAAGAAAGAATTCAAAATAAAGATGCACCTCTTTCTTTTGAATGCCGTAGCAGCTTGTGAAGACATTGAGTGAGGCCATGACTGGGTGGGAAGAGACATTTACACCATCTGGAGACTTCTGCTTTGGATAACTGATGCCAAGTGGGATTAGAAGGGTGTAGGCGACTTTTTGTGCCTTAGTTTTTGGACAGACCTTTCACCAGTGTACACCAACATCCTCTCCCTACATTGAGTGGTGGAATCCAGATCAAGAGAGTAAAAGGCAAAGTGCATGTTCATGTTCTGCCTCACTTAACTCCTGCTGAGTCTCCTGGAGCTGCCACATTATCATCTTCTGTCTTTAATTTTGCTTTCTTGCTTCCTTCCTTTTCTGTTTTTGAATGGACGTATCCTGGCATCTCTTCTGCCATGTAGGTATACCCAAGAGGAAGGGAAGAAGGACTTTCATTTACAAGAATTAAAATTCATTTAATCCAAATAAGCCAAGCCCTCTCAGTTAATTTCTTTCTCTGACACGAAAATTAAAACAAAGGGAAAAATATGGGGTAGAATCCTATCCAAACAGATTATCATATCACTTTAATGTTATGCCTGAATCCATGAGCTTTTACATAAAATTATGCTCCAGATTGTGCTATAGCCTTAGAGGACCAATAAGCACTATCCTTGGTTAGGTAAAGCACATGTTGGATGAATATAACAGTATGTGGCTGGAACACAGTATGTGGCTGGAACACATTATGGGATCATTACTTCCTCTTAGTATTTCTCTTTTAATTCCAGTTTATAGATTATGAAGGATCTTTTCTATCAAAGAACTTTCTACTAGGGTGAGTATAAATGGCAAAATTATTTCTTGATATTAACTTTTTCAAGGATGTCAATTCTTGCTCTTACAAATTATCTTTGCACTTTCATGTGTATATTCTTTAACCACTTACACAAATGAAGGCAAAGTTCATGCACACAAGTTATTAGAGGCTAATTTTTCAGATACTCTTATTCATGAAGCATTTACTCATCAAGTTTCAGCCAAGTCTCTTAGACCTATAAACAAGAATGGGCATTACATATAGTTATATGTTTTGTCATTTATCTCATCTTGTGAATCAAAGCCCAGAAGTGATGAAATATTTCCAGCAAAAAAATCACGCAAACATTTTGGCACTGAATTTCAAGCCAGGCCAACTTCTAAGCATGGTAGAAATCAGTAATGAATCATAAAAATCTTCCCTTGAACAGCAAGGTATTACAAAATGTTCTGGAAGTCCCACAGAGAGCATTGGAATATATTTCTCAAGTTCATAATGTGTATTTTTATCTTTTAAGGTGAACAATTGAAGTTTCTTTTCTTATACTGATGGCTTTTCCCCACCTAGTCACAATGCAGTTATTGTGGATGAAATTACCAGTCACACTCTGAATTTGACCTGCTTCATTTGAGCACGGCTAAAATCCAAAATAAAAACCTTCCCATGCTTCTACCTCAAAAACCACAGACTTATGAGTCAAGTCACGCAGAGCTAAGTGTGGTACTGAGAGAGGGAGAAGTCCTTCTGTGTTTTCTATTCAATCAGCCCCTTACTCTGGAATGTGTGCATCAAACCCCACATGTGAGTGTGGCTCACAAGGCACCCACCCCGTGCTCAGGCAAGATGATGTCCAGGGTGGCAGTGGAGGTCTGCAACCACATTCCCAAGGGAAACCTCCTCCACTGCAGGTAGATCCTGGCTGGGTACCAGCCTTGTGCAAGATGTGCAGGGGCTCCTCTCTATTCCCATCTTCCCACAGGTTCCAAGTGGGATTATCCAGGAATGTGTGGCCCAGCTGCTAATCAGGCAATGTGTGTGTCCAGCTTGAAAAACACATCCGAGCCTGTCCTTGTGTGCCTGCAATCAAGTTGCATATTTGGCACGCTGGCCAGTGTCCTAGACCTTATTCCACCAGTTCTCTTGGCACAACCAGGACACTGATTTACACACCCAAACATGAAATCAGGTTGCCCAGGTAAGTACATGAGCACGAGAACCTTGACCCTACCTGTTTACCCAAAATCCCAAATGAACGTTTGTCCTGTGACTTGAGTGAGAAGTCATGTTTCTTAAAATTTGTTCCAATATTTAGGGTCATCTTTCCTCATGGTTAATTCGACTGCTGCACAGGAAGAAGCTGTGACAAGGATCCTGCCTTTCAGTGTGTTGTAAATATAGCTTTTCAATGAACTGACAAGGAGTGTGAGAGAAAAATATTATCCCAACTTGACATGCTACCTCACTGATAGAAATAAAATTCAGTTAAACTTGTGTAGATTCCACTAAGCTGCCATTTACAAGATAAAACTAACCCCACTTGTGTCTGGGTTATTATAGGTCACAGAGCTCATTCTCTGTAACAACAACAAAAAAGCAAACAACAACAACAACAAACCCACTGAAAAAAAATGCAAATGTAAAAGATATTTTATTAAACACAGTAGTATCTGGAAATTTAAGGGATTTTTATCAACATGGTACCTGCTTGCCTACTTCCACACATCTAACTATCCTCTTCTGTCATTTACAAGCAATGGCGTGTCTAGTTAAGTACTTGGGAAAGATAAAACAAATCCATTAATGGTGAGAAGTCAATACAGCATAAATTAAAGCATGTCAAAACCCCATGTACTCTCTCTCAGCTAAAGGGGCTGTAGATCAAATGAAGCCTTCATACCCAGATTAAGCACCTTAACCTATGCACATTGACACCATAAGTTTTCTTTACTTGACGGGTTTTTTTCTGAGCATCCACAAACAGAGAAGTTGTCTTCAACTCACATGCAAGAGGCATAGCAAATCCAATGATTTATATCAAAGACTTTATTGAAGCCTCACACTGATATCCTTGATACTTTTGGTGACAAAATTCCCATTGGTTTCAGTGGAGTCATGTCTTTAACCTCAACCTATTTGAGTTCATTTTAGCAGAAAGTGGTCTGAGGCACTGCCAGACTTTATTTACTATGTATTGTTCAGCATGAAAAGAAGGAAATAATCTGACCTTTTTTATCTGAGTGCTAGGGTTGTCTTACATCAACAGGACAGAAATATATTCTGAAAGGATTCCCAGCCATAATTTTGGGTCTTGTCTGACTTTTTTTTTAGTACGAGTTCTTAAGGACACAAGAGTTAGTGCTGCCTGGGCATCATTTAACATACCAAAACCATATGAAATGCCTGTGTCTGCTGGGTGAATCCCAAAGGATAACATTATGTATAGGTGGAGTTTCAATGTCTCTCTTACCCACTCTCAACCTGCTTTGAGTTCTGCCATTTACTCCCTGTTGTGAAATTCAGGGTTTTTATTTCCTTTGGACCTGATCCAAAACTGATTAAAGCCAGTTTGAATTTAAATGAATGGACTTTGCATCATGATTTTAATTAAAGCTTTTTACAAGCCCAGCCCTCTGAATGTTTCACCCTTGCTGAAACACTCTTATCTTTCCTTCTTCTGCTATTAATGACACCAATCCTACCCATCCCAGCACAGCCTGTTCAAAGACGACTTTTTCAATTACCATCAACTGCCATCTCTATGCTAATAATTCACTGATCTACATCTCTCTAGACCTGTCTCTGTGTGCAAATTAAGGTCTTGGTCTGCCTTTTTAGCATCCTCTGGTATTTAGCTATCACCTAAAACTAAGCAGGGTAAAAACATAATTTTAACTTTTCCTTCCAAGCTTTCTCTTTCTCTAAGAAATATTACCATGCTATCTGCTTCAAACTTGGAGCTAACTTTGACTCACATCAATCCCCAAATCATTGGATGCCTGTTTTGCTAGACCTGGCTGGTCTAACATCTCTGAAATATGGAATCACTCCAAGTGACTTGAGTTCTCATCATCTTGCCTCTCAATTAATGCCACATTATTTTCTCAGGTCCAAAACTTGTTCCACTTATATCCAGTAAGAATGCTACCAAAAAAGAACAATTCTTTTCCTAGCCTGTGGCTTTTGACTATGCCTTTTCCTTCTTGAATAACATATGAACTGCAGTTCACTTTCCAAGCCCTTCACACACTCAGTGCATCTACATGAGCTCACATCTCAATTCCTTTATAAACTCTTCATCGAGGCTTTTTTTGTTCTTTTGCTTTTGCATAATTGGAAAGTGCTCACCACAGACATGCACAGAGGTGTCTCATTGTTCCAACAGGACTTACCCTTCCTGGAGAAAAAAAAGCAATAGAGAGCAGTCAGACTGCATATCATTGCTATTAGAAGTGTTTCCTTGCTTCTTCTCACTCCCTGCTTGAGAGTATCCACTCGCTGTCTCCTTGCATGGCTGTATCATATCATAACAGATTTTCGGACAGTCTCTAGTTTTTACATTTTTTCTCATGCAACCTCCAAGCAAAAAGGTTGTTCTGTATTTTTTGGTATTCCTATTGATCTGTAGGAATATTTGTTGATTTTGAAAAGGTCAGAAAGCATGATAAAACATGATATAAAATAACATATTTTTGGTGTTTTAAATCGTCCCAATGAGTGAATGTGACTAATATTTAAAAGTAAAACAAATAAAGACATGTTTTTATAGCATCCTGATGATGAGTCCCAGGTCCTTCAGGTACCCAGGTACAGTTAAAAAACAGAATCATCTCACCACTGAAAAGCACAAGTTTTTAATGCCAGTCTTTTATGGCAAAGGACATGAGAATGAACAAAATGTTTGCTTAGTGTAACTTCTGTGGGAAACTTATTTATAAAAATTCACTCTGCAGTCTACATTTACATAAGACTGTGGTGCCTCACAGACTAGGCTTTAGGCTTCAAAATTTTGTGGCACAAAATGGCCAGTTTTATGTCACACTCTGGTCCACACTGAAGGGGGACCACGTGCTCATTTCAGGGATATCACTGCCATCACCTTTTCCTGCCCCACATTCTTGCCTTTTTCTGCTCCAGGCCCTGCACTACTGTGGTCCTGCCTTGTGTGCAGACATGACCAGCCCAGGCTCCATGCTGTACCTCCTTCCTGATCCCGGGGTGCTCCTCCAGCAAAGAGGGTAGAACTCTGTATTAATCTGGCCTTTCTCTGTGTTTGTCACTGTGACTGCACAAAAATGTAATCCTGTACCTTACAGGTACTGACACACAAGAGATCAGAGGTTGCAGGGCAACAGCTGTCACAGTGCTTCCCTTCCCACTCCAGCTTTTGGAGCCAGCACAGGAGAGGTGCCAGGGCAGTAGAGCCACTTCTATGAACTGCTCTTGTCTCTAAGGGAAATAACTTGGTGAGGAGGAGTGGAATTGGCATTTCTAATGACAGAAAATGAAACCATCACCTCTGTTCAATCCTTATCAATATCTAATTTCCTTATAGTAAGTACTTGGGGTGATTTTTCTATGAGGTGCACAGTAGGGAAATGTGCTGTGGTTAGGTTAACATATTGGCTTGTAAACAAATTTTACCATTAAGTATTTGCACCAAAACTCCTTTGACAACTTACTTAGCAGGTGGTAAATGGAGAGTAGAAGAGGATCTATTTAAAAATAATTCCACTCTGAAATGAATTGGAAAGTGCAGATAAAGCTTGTAAAAACATCTAGGCTTACTTTATCTCCTCTCCAACATGCCAGCCAGAAGTTTCCTGGCCTATATAACATATTCTTTATTTCCTCAGTTCCTCATCTTTCTTCACTGATATGTTGCAGTTTCTTCTTTGTGGTCTCTCAAATAAAGCATTCAGCCTTCAAGACGTGGGAGCACAGACCTACACAAGAGTATGAAGATGTTTTTTTTGTTCTCTCTTCTCTCCCTAATAACTTTTCACATTCTACTTTCTCTTTTAATGTGAGAAGACTATATTAGTGGTTCCTTTCTATGTGCTGCAGCTGGTACTGAGAGAAGAGTAAGAAATGGTATGAAGGACTCTGCTGCAGGCAGGTCAGTCCAGCCTTGGAATTGTTGGGATATATGAGTAGGGACTGGGAGCTCAGACATTGAAATGACAGGCAAAGGTGAAGCCCAGATCGGAACAGATATAAAAGCAAAAGGTAATTAAGGAAGGATTATAGCAGAAAGGGAAGTTACATTTTTGTACTTTCCAGTAAAGACAGAGAAAATAGCATGGGTTAGTCCCAGGCACAGAGTGAACAACTGATGCCTGGAGTCCATGCAGCAGCCCTGCCAGCCCTGCTCTGCTGTATCCCTCTCCCTGCCACCACTGGGTACCCCCTGGGCATCCTCTGCATTTGTGCCAAGTACCATTGTGGGTTTAAGACACAGACAAAAAAGCCTGCCAAGAATCTAATTCTTGAACAGGGTCCCAGGACAGTTTTTAAAATTAGATTTCTAACAATAAAAGGATGAATCTACAGGAAGTAGTTACTGCGGACTTTTAATGAAAGTACAACACATCAAGTTCACTAGAGGTAACTAGATTCAGTGCTTGGGCTAGAAAGTCCATCATCCATCCAAGGAAGCACACTGCAGACAAATCTATTCATTCTCAGAATGGAAACATGCAGAAGACAGTTTGGTGAAAGCTGTGTTTGAAAGGGTTTTGGACTGCTTTGGGCTGAGGGGAACTGGAGGAATTCTGTTCTTTAGACAATTAATGGCAAGTTCCATCTGGGAGAGGTCATCTGTTTTTGTTTTGAACCCAGAATTCCTTGGCCTAATAGCTGCAATACATCCTATCTGCTGTAAAGCAATTTGGGATAGCCTAAAAGTCAGGATGACAGCACGTGGATTGAGAACATTAAACTTCCAAGTATATGTCCTAAAGTCCTAATCTGTGTAGATATGGATTTACAGGTCACTGACAGAACTCCAGTGACTGGAGTCAAAAGGTTGACTCTTTTCTTATTTTTTCTTCATTTAAGCTAAGCACTTTAATTTTATTTGCCTTCTATAGCTGGGTAAGTGCTAGACTCCTGAAAAGCACCAGACATTTTTAGAGACATTAGTGCAAACAGATTAGCTTCTGAAAATCTGGTTTTTAGCATCTACTTCCATCAGTGTACTGGGTTTGTATGGGAAGGTTTTGGAACTGGGGGTGGGCTCAGGGGTCCCTTCTGTGAAAAGCTGCCAGAGGTTTCCCTGTGTCTGATGGAGCCAATGCCAGCTGGCTCCAAGACAGACCCACTGATGGCCAGGGCTGAGCTCATCAGCAGTAGTGGCAGGACCTCTGGGATAACATATTTAGGAAGAGAAAAAAACTCCTACAGCCCATGGTGAAGGCCCCTGCAATCCATGGAAGTCCACAGGGAAACAGATAACTCCTGGCAGTCATTGGAGAACCCTACACCAGGGCTCATGTTGGAGCAGTTGTTGGAGGAATGTACCCTCTGGGAGGTTTCCCATGCTGGAGGAAGGGCCAAGTCCTCACCTCAAGGAGGAAGGAACAGCAGAGACAACATGTGATAAGCTGACCTCACCCCTTATTCCCCATTTTCCATCTCTCTCTACAGCTGCAGGGAGCAGTGTGAGGCATTTGGAAGTAACATTAAGACCAAGAAGAAGGAAGGGGAGGGGGGAAAGTTGTTTTTAAAATTTGGTTTTATTTTTTGGTTATCCTACACTATTTGATCAGCAATAAACTGAAATGATTTCCCCAGGCTGAGTCTGTTTTTCCCATGATGGTCATGCTGGTGGCAATTGATGAGTGATGTCTCCCAGTCTGATCCAGGAACCTTTTGTTATATCCTCTCCCCCTTGCCCAGCTGAGGATGGAAGTGATAGAGCAACTTTGTGGGCAAATGGCATCCAGTCAGAATCAACCCACCACAATCAGCCTCCATCTACATGGGACTTCATATCAAAGAGATAAATTCCTCTTGCACAGAGAGGGATTGGCCTTAAACAATCAAGTCTATAAAAGGAGAGAGCACAGATTTTTGGAAAGCATCCAGGGAAGATGCTGAGCATTTGTCCAAGAAGTGAGATATGAAAGAGGAAATTCTCTCCTCTGCTTGACAGGATTCAAACCAATATTGCTGCCCAGCCTCTAAGTTTTAACTTAAACCACCAGAAAAAACTTTTCAAAAACAAACTTGGGATCAATTTTACCAGGGACAGAGCATGCAGTAGTGAATAGACAGGTAACTTTTCCCAGTCTCTTATGAGAAAGTAAACTCTTTTATTTGGAGCAAGCCATCAAGAAGTTTGTCCAGTAATAGAACAAATTCTCTTTTGCAATCTTACACTAACTTTTCTTATACCTGTTTTCATTTTGCCACTCCTTATTCTTGCTATTTCTTTAATTTCCACTAAATATTTTCATTAAAGAAATTTGTATTATCTAAGTGGCTTTAGTAGAGCTCCTTTAACACTTCAGATTTTTACAGTCAGCCTGTATTAATGTAGATCATCCAAGGCAGAGTCATCTTTTGATGACAGGGAAGTTGTAATGATCAAGAAGAGACTACAGCTGGCATTACAAGGGGGTCAAAGATTAGAAACTCATTAACAGATGGTTATGAAGCTTCTCTTGAATGTGACATTCAAGCCCCAAATAGTGATATTTATTATCCTTATTTGATGTTGGAGAACAATCAATAACATTTGCTTATTGGTTATCTACCAAGATTGAGAAGTTTCCATTCATGAGGGATAATGAATCACACACTGAAGGAGTCCCTCTCCCCTGTGAGTATAATTAAATATTGCATTAGCTGATCAATAACAACTAGATTTAGAGGGGGTATGGGACACTGTGCCATTAGCCTGATGACAGGAGCAGTTCAGTTTTTTAAAATTTGTCTTTGAGAAAAGATAGAAATATGGTCAAGATTTTCCAAAACATAAATCTGCATACTTTTCTTAAAAACCTTTTTTAAACAGGGAATTGAGTCATTCATCAGCATCCAACTGCTGAAATAATCGCTTTTTAACAAGATCTAAATGTCAACTCTTATTTTGAAATCCTTGCTCTGTTTGAACATAAATTAGGAAAAGAAAGGAAAATTTGACATTGTCAGTAAAAACAAAAATTAAATTTTACTTTATGTCCCCAGGAGAGTCCTTTTCAGCACAGAGGGGACTTGCACCTGCTGTGAGCACTGCCAGCAGCACCTCTGCTCTGCACACCCCAGAAAAAACACCTCAGTCCAGGGCATTTTTGTGCCCACAGGGATGGACATGGGGGCTTACCGTGTCTGGTGGAAATTGCCCACATGGACCTCGTACGTTCCTTGGTCTTCTGAATTATGAATAGCTTTACTTTCCAGTGTAGATAGGTCATTAGCTTTTTTGATGACCAGATCAATTAGCAAGTCACCACCATTATATCAGGAAAACACCAGCCAGTGCTGAAGTGGTTTTAAAGGTAAGCTTGAAAGTTTATTGATTTAACTTCCCATGTCTCTTCTCTTTTTTGAATTTCTGATGTCCCTTTTCACCCTCTTTGTGCCCACAGCACAATGCTTTGTAACTTCCTTTTCCAGACAGACCCAAAAATCCCTTCCTGCAAACTTCCTCAGGCAATTGCTGGAGATATAGCTTAGCAAGATGACCCAAAACTTTTCTTAACTGAGGACGGTACATTGCTCAATGAAGTAAACAGGAGATTAATTTGGCTAGCAGGGAATAGAAAGATCCTGGAGGCAGTTATAAATCTTAAATTTTTTTTGAACTTCATATTTGATTTAGAGCCTTACAAAAGTCTTTTGCTTTTAGAAATACAAGTATGCTCCTATACTGAAAACAGAAAAGTCATTTAGTGCACTGCCTTGCTCAGCTACAAATATTCATCAAAAGTATCATCTTCCTCTCTTCTTGCTTCTCATAGTCTACTGATAGACAAATGGTTTGTCCCTCCCCTCAAGTCTTATCTGCCACTTCTGTGCGCTACAGGCAAAGATAAGATTTAGTATCCTACTTGGCGTAGTAATTTAATAAGCAGACCTTGGAGAACAAGTAAAAAAAGAAGAAGAAATGCTAAAATATTGCTCAGAAAGAGAAACTGATGGAATTGTTCACCAAAAAATAAAAAAATCAGGCTGGGAGCCCTGAGAAGTGATACAGACTGAAGACAATGGAGTTTCTGAATGCTAACACAGCAGCCCCTCCAAACAGCTTAGGATTCCTCACTTGAGGGATCCTTGAATTTTCACAGTTATGGGAAGTATTTTTGCAATCTGTGGACTCCTCAGCCTACACCCCTCTCCTCAAAGTGAGCATTACCCCTGGCAGCTCACCCAGTGGTGTAAATTAAAGACAATCCTTGGGTGATGACTCCCTAGAATGATTTGATGTCACACCAAAGGAAGTCAGCATTGCCACTGGAACTCACCTGGACTGGAAATTATATATATGAAAAGAAAGCTTTCTGTCCTCATCTCCACTGTGCATGGGCTATTTGCTCAAGAACATGTCCACTAAGATGTTGGACTTCTAAGATATCTAAACCAGTGTCCCCTCTCCAATCCCAGAAGCAGGTCTGTGTGTTAGTAACCTGCCTCTGCAATAGAGCATTTTTATCTCTATAGAGCACTGAAAAAGTGCAGCTATTGGTCTTGGTGAGGATTGGTCTTGGTGTAATTTACAGCAGGCAGGATTTATCAGACTGCTTCATCTCCAAGCTACAAACCAAAGGAAAACAAGACTTTTCAAGCACCAGACTCTCTCCTCATCTTGATCTCTTTTTGCCTGAAATATGCTCCTCCATGACTTTCTTTGTTCATACAGCCTCCCTTCTTCCTCAAAGACATCCTCGGGACTGCACTGTAGCCAATTAAGGAGGAATCACACAGAAACAAGCCATACAATGTTGAACACCTCACCTTTGACACACCAGTGCACCACAAGAGCCGTTTTCTCAGCCCAGGATCTGAGCTGGCTGCTGGAGGACAGGACAGCTCAATTCTTCTGCCTCTGTTTCACTTCAGCCACCACCTCAAGCACTGCTGCCTTTTCCTGCTGTTGGGTGGCTTCTTCTTGTTAAGGAGTAGAAACCCAAAACCTCATGTTCAACCCCTGAAGTTTCCCTTGTGCTTTATACTTCACACTCTCAGGGCACAGTCTGGCTCTACCTTTGGTCCCCAAGTACTGCAGAAGAAAAAAATGTGTTTTCAAACACAGAGTTTTACTTAATACAATACTGTCAGCCTGAGCAATACTCTGTGAAACACACCACAATTAATCAGCAGTACTAGCCAAAGATAAGACTAAACTGCAGACTATGGGACTGAAGTAAGCTGAGCTCCAAGGGCTTCTATGTGTCTGATTACAATTCAGCTTTTTTTAGAAAACTTAAAAGAATTAAGAAAAATCTCATTTTGGGCATCAAAAGCACAGGGTATGCCTGCTCACAGCTCCAGGGTTTCAGAGATGGCGCTCATGCAGATGACTGTCTTCTATATAATATGATAAAATTATGTTTTTTCGCCCACAGGTAGAAAAAAAATCAATTTAAAAATAAACATAATTTCTTGTTATTTAAAAGTAGTATATATTTAAATACTCATCATACCATGAGGCCTATAAGCAGTTGGGAACCTAAAGGATATCCTTCCCATACATAAATGGGTGGATTTAAGTAATTAAAATCTACATATACAATACCTTTCAGGCATAGATTTTTTTTTATCTCATTCAGACCAGAGTTTATTTTGACACACTAATTGATTCCTTACAAGATGCAAGTGGTATTTTATTTCAAAAATGCTAAAGCCAGAGTTTGTTAATAACAAATCCAACAAAAATGGAATTAAAGTTCAATGTGTATAAATTTAATGTAATACATTGAGGGTTCTCTTTGCATATAACTTGTATTTTTTGATTTACTGGGACTAGAGGATCAGATCATAAATTTTATATTTTCATCATGGTTTTCTTTCAAGATTATTATGGTTCCTTTTGCTAGTTCCTTGCTTTCAGGGCATCTTCAGTACAACTGGGTGGGGAAAACAAAGGACTAAGCCTTATCAGTTATTTAAGCTGATATCTTGCACTACCACTGAAGAGATATTTTGATGATACAGTTTTCATTACTAAAATGCTATAGCATAATAAATTAATTCTATGTTGTGCACTTATCTATTAGACACATTACTACAGAAAAATAAAAATGTTAATTATTCATTATCATCTCTCTGATTATTTGTTGTGGCTGATAATTACATTGAATGTATTTTATATCAGTAATAACCTTCTGTCTACATTTACAACATATCATATCTGGGGGGCTTGTCAAGCTTTTTCCCAAAGCCTTTTCTTTATTAAGACACAGACCTCATGAGTACATAACCTTTATGTTGAAGGCTGATTTTCCTCTTTCATATAAAGAACAAATATTATAGATTAATTAATCCAATGTGATTATAATTTAATCACCCCTCTTCTGCAGTCACAAGGGACTTGGTTATTATTCAGTGGCTCATTCATATTGTTATGGAGAATAAATGCAGTCATAAAAACATTTGTGTGTCACTTAATTCATACAAATAAGCAGGACTCAAAATCAGTAAACAAAACCCACCATTTTTCTTCTAAAACACAGAGGCTTTGTGGTCTCACAGGCTCTTACTTTCCACCTCTCAGCCATTTGCATCTGTTCAGTGTCTTGCTGTAGAGCCTCTATTTCCAAGCAGAGCAATGCACACTGTTCCCTTTTCAAACAATAATTATCTTCATTTTTTAAGAGGCTGACTCAAAATTGAAGTGTGGATCCTGGGCACACCTGACCAAATGCTGCTTGCTGCTGCATTTTTAAAGCAATGACTTATGCATTCCACTCATGTCTGGCCTATTCCACTTGATTTTATTGTCAGAGAAATGATTACTTACTAATCTAACTTTTCTAACATTTGCTTTTATGCCATTTCCTTAAAGTGTAGCCTGGATCATATTCCTACCACCATGGAAATCCTCTTGGATTATTTCTGTATCAAATTCTATGAGCTCTTTGAAGGCTGAATCCTCTCAACATTTATTTTAGAAGGACAGGGAAAAAAAAGAAGAAATTTCTTTTCATGAGACCTTTGAACAAAGTGCAATTTGAAAGTGTGAATGAAATTACTGTTTAATAAAAAATGAATATTTTTTAATAAAAAATGAATATTGACCTTGGGACAATGTTGTTTCATTAAATTAATCAATTTTAAGTTTTTACTGGACTTCAAGAAACTAAAGTAATAATTCACAAATGCATTAGATGGAAGCAAATCAGCAATACAGATGGTAGATGGTAGCAATACAAATCCTTCTCTTCTGTTGCATCTAAGAAGTCTAAAAAGAATCGAGTGCTAAATAAATATTACCAGTTAGAATGAACTGATGAATAAAAATGCAGTCATATCAGAACGAGGCTTAAATGCACAAGAAGCACACAAAAAGCTAAATTAATTGTATGAATATGACACGGAGAAAGGCTTGGATCTGTGCAACAAATAGGCAGTAGCTTTATGGCTGTGTAATGATCAGAATCAGGTATTTTTGAAGGAAACAGTAAATTTCCATTATACTGCACATTTCAAATCTATCCTTCTGTAATTTCAAAACTCTACTTGCATTACCATGATTTTCTCTTGCACTACTATGAAAATCCAGGAGACTCTTCAAATGTGAGAAATGTCTATTTTTAAAATGTGTTTATACTAATTTCTTCACAAAAAGCTTTTGTAGGAAAGCCTAGGTATGGTTGGGGTTTTGAGTTCAGCAACAATCAATCCCCAACAGGGTTGAGGCTGTTGCAGCTCCATGCTCAGGCTTGTTCTTCCCAAAACTATCTTGATCCTGGATGCTGCCTCATAAACAAAACTTTATTTTTCCTTTTTCTAAAAGACTGAAATTTTTGAAGACTGTAAAAATAACTTACAGGCATAGAAACAACGGACAAAAATTCCATATGGTGGAGTTCCCTTGGTACAAATTGATTTTTCCTCCAGTTTTCTTCTGTGCCAATGGGATAAAGGGATACAAGTGTGAGCTTTAGAAGAGCTTGGACAAGATCTGATCATTTAACATGTAAAGAATATTGAAATTGGAAAATCTTTGGCCTGGGACTTTACAAACCTTTCATTGCCTCAATATAAAAATTACATGGGTGGTCCTCCTTTTCCTGCTCTATCCCAAGCCCTGGAATCAGCCAAAAAGCATTTCTCCTGTGGCATCTGAGGTTTTAGACACATTCATAGATTAGATGAGCAGTTTTTGCACAACCAGTTACACAGGTATCCTAAATACCAAACAATATCTTCAAATAAACTCAGCTGATCTCAGATCATGTACGATATGCAAAAATTATGTTTACAAGAACTTTCCAGACACGATCAGAAGTGAGTTATAAACCTAAACCTAGACGGGAAAGAAGCCAAGTTGGAAAGATCAGAAGACAGAATCAGTGGAAAAGTAAGATTACTGTGTTTGAGTGCTGTATAGACAAGACTCTCTTTGCCTGGATGCACTGCTGAAGACAGTTGCTCACATCTACTGTGAGATTTAGAAGGTACCTTTCTTTATGGTGCTTTGCAACAGATTTTGGAACACTGTTTTTGAACACAGAGTGCAATAGCATGTCCTTGAACTCTTACTTCAATTGGTGCACAGAGAATTGCAGGAGCCACCATCTCTCTCCTGTCCTTTTATTCATCTTTTAGTGCCTGTTTTTAACACACCATTTAACGGGATCACTAGTCTCCATTTGTGACCTACAGGTCCCAAACCTGCTGCAACTTCTCATCATGTTACCCAGGTACTTTTAAAGATTGTAAAGAACAAGCCTGGGATTGGGTATCAACTCCCAAACAAACCTGAAATCTCAACAGGGTTGGGAATTCAGCAGCTCAACACAACCTACACTCTTTGTTCTGTTATTATTCTTTGCACATTGGATACCTGGCACACTGGGCAGAAAACATGGTTATCTATATAACACCAACAATATGGCAACAATAATTTCATATTGCATCTGTAATTGTCCTACGCAGTCCTGCAAACCAAATAAGATTTCTCCACCTCAGAGATAATTGACTTGTCTACAACCAGATTGTCACATATGAGACGTGACAATCTGGTTGTAGACAAGTCAATTATCTCTCAATCTCTTTTCCTTAAAGTCTAATCTGTAATATGAGTACACAATTTCTATACTGAATCCAGAGTCTCAAGCTCCAGCACATAATTCTAAGTATCCATGCAAGTTATTTTTATTAAATATTCCCTCTCAAATAGGAATGCATATGATGATTGCAAACCATTCTGGTCCAGGTTCCAGGAGAAAAAGATCTATCTGTGAAACTGAGAGCTGTGAACATGCAAGCCAAGCAAAGTAGCTATGTGTGGGAAAATGAAAACCACATCTGACAAAAATACAACATAATTTTATCATCATCCTTCATACTTCTCTCTTTCCTCCTGTTGTTAGCCACATGCAGTGACACACCCATGCTCAGGGTGCAGACTCTACAGTCTTTTGGGTAGATTTTTTTGCCTTCAATGAAGTTACATCAGGTGCTATGGTAGCATCTAAATCAGTAATTGTGCAAAGAATTCAGATATTGTTTACAGACAGCGAGAACAGGTTTTTTGCTCTAATTCATGCCATAGCAGTACATGAGAACAGTTCACGGGCTCCCAGTGCTCTGAGAGGGCACCACAGTGGAGGAATTTAGATTCAGATGTTTTATTTTTCTCGATCATTAGCATCATAGCCTGTTGGCCCAGCCCAGTCTCATTTTATGTCTGCAGCCTGACAAGATCACAGCTTGGGATGACATGGCTGTAAGGAAAGTTGTGTTGCTTGTCAAGCATAGTTTCCTTTAAACCATCAGCCCGAGAAATGTTTGCTGGTGAACATGTTTACACAGCTCTTCCCCTTTCAACATGAAAGCTATTGCAATGGTACAAAAAACAGTGGTAAAAGTGAGGTCCCCATGAAGTGGTGGCCATTGTAATAAGAATGTTTTGCAGCTACAGAGCCTTTCATCTAAGGATTTCAAATTCCTTGCAAAGATTGATTAATTAAGGCTCACAGTGAGAGTTCTGTGAATCATCAAACCACAAGCATTTCACACCTCACTGACTTGCAACTCAGAGAAGCTCTTGATGAACATGAGCTAAGTTCCATGAGACTTGAGGGAACCTAGATCAACTCCAGTGGGTTGGCACTGAAGTAGTTTTTCAGATGTGTAAATTTAAAGGGAGCCAGGTGAGCAATCCAGAGCACTTTGTTAAGAAGCACAGTGAGTGAACCTTGGGAAAAGCCTCCTCCTAGATACTGAAACTGCTGCAGCCTGGAAGCTGGGAAGGTGCTAGCAAAACCAGTAGTGATCTCCCACAGAGAATGGAGAAGAAACCTTTAATTCTATTTAAAAAGCTTGGTCTCATTTAACTGGTACTTATTTACCTCAATGCAAAGTTGAATGTCACTTCCCCTTCTTTTTGCAGCGCTTGTTGCCATTGTCCTTGACCCAAAGCAATGTCAGACCCAGGAGGACATTAGCAATGGGCCAGTCTCTCTCCTGCATGTTGGATGACTTGCACAGCACCTGAGGCCTCCTAGTAGCTCTCCCATCAGCCCATTCCTTCCCACTGGCACCATTGCATCACCTCTCTGGCTATCCACCTCTCTGGAAGCTATTAATTTCATTCTCAAGAACATTTACAGGACTATAACTACAGACATTTAAAATCTTGATTAGTATTTTCTCTGTCTTAAGTGCTGTTATAAAATATTCCCTGGTCATGCACAGCTTATAAAGAATTGTTTTATACACAAGAATGTAGGCGCCTATTTTTTTTTAGTTAAAAGTAATGATTTGGTTAGTCATATTTTACAGTTGCTAATTACTCTACAAATGCCATAACCTGTCTGAATTGTAACTGCTCAGTAAAAGGTTTTGTTTTGTTTAAGATATGCTGAGTAATGCAGTGTACTACTACATGTGTCAGGCCAATACATTATAAAATTTAAATGTTATATATATACATATATACACACTTCTTTCTCTCTGTTATTCTTGGCTGGGGAGATCAATTCCATTTGAAAGTAAACCATTTCTTGATTTTCTCCAAACTGAGTTTTCTCTGTTGTTTATTTGGATGTAAATTGAGCGTAACTGTGGAAATTGTGGTGTGAGAAGACCATTGGGCCTGTTGTTGATTTTAATGACAATACAGTGACCTGTTGGAATACCAAAAGAACGATAACTACATGAAATTTGTGCGACTCCTTTGATTAAGATCTTTCCTGGCAGATATCTGGCACGGTCACATTGCATACACACACTGGAAATATGTTTAGGTCCACATTATTCTACTGCAGAGTTGCAGAGAAATGCAAACCCTTCTGTTTTCAGCCATTGCTTCATCTTCCTTTCATTTACAAATGGTTGATGTTGGTAGCACAGAGCAGATCATGGCTTGGGCACTCTGACTTTTGTAGAAGCAGCTCTGTCCCAGATGAACTCAGCCTGCCTGGCCTCAAGTTACCTTTGTGCTATCTCCCCCAAGCCCAGGGGCAAGGCCCTGTCCCTCCATCCTTGGTCTCTCCCCCATTAGCAGCCCAAATCAAGCTCAGGAGATGGCCAAAGCCAGCTGGCTGATTCAACCCCTGGGATTCTTCCCTATTCTCTTCTGGTTTCTTTAGTCTTACTTTCAATGTCCCCTTTGGAGAATCCTTAAGATCTTGTTCCCCAGAACTTTTCTTGGTTGTCTTCTGCCGCAGGCAACCCCAGCAACACAACAAGAACTGTAGATGCTTAGTGTCACTCTCATTTTTCAGCCTTCTGATGTTTTCATTCTTGTGATGGAGTTTCTCACACTGCTTTTGTAAACATGCACATGTTTTTCTAACTGTCTTTTTGTTTTTCATTCTTTCTCCTGGGAGGAGAAAGGTTTGATAGACTTTGTCATTGACCAGTGTGGTTGGAGAGGATGTAACTTCACCTTCCAATCAATGGTCATTCCCTAAACACTATATAATGTGAAAACCAAAATAAAGTTTTCTTCTTCTTTGCCTTCACTCAGCTGTGTCTCTGTGTTTCGTGTTGCGTGCTAGAGTGACACTTTAGCAGCAGTTCAGCAGCTGAACAGAGGAATTAGGTTCAATTACCATGAGTGAATTGAAGCAATGTGTCTTCATGGACAGAGAACTGCACAAAGGGGTCAGTGTTTCACCCTGGTGCACCACTGCTCTCACTGGCCAACTTCAGGCAAATCACCTCACCCTCCAGAGGTCCAGCCTCCTCCCATTAAAACAGGAATTGCATCAGCTCCTTCTATAATTTACTAAAAATGATGATGAAAAGCTCTAGATATTATGAATTATAGCAGGAACCCAAGAGGTAGGGAAATTTTACTTTCATAAAAAGCTTTAGCAAGTAATTAATTACCGATACAGTTGTGAGCTCACCTATATTATTCCAGAATCTAGAAAAAACCCTTATTTTTAAATCATTTTCATTCAGGAGAGATGAGCAAGAAGAGATAATAATGAAACATACCAAAGTCATAAATTACCCTGTGAGTCTCATATAAGCTGTTTTCAAGACATTAAGAAGCACAAAAGAAACCGTATAAGAAAAGAAAGTTGTGGTAACAGCGCAAAGAAGAAAAAAACACCGAACACCTCATCAGTTCAACACTCTAAATGCATTCCCCTTTTTTGTTATCTATTTCCTTCACTTGAAGGCACTCCAGAATATATGGCAGTAGCCCAAGTCATACAAAGCTTGTGGATATCCTGAATGAAGACCTTTGGAAATCACATGAAGGACTCGGAAAGGAAGTCTCAGCTCTCTCTAGAAGAGTAGAGAAAATTCAATTTTTTTTCATATAGGACCAGAAGCCCAAATTAGCAGTCATGCCGAAATCTATCATTAATGATTACAGAGTGATGTGAAGCTGTTTTTTTTTCTGGTAGAATGCAGACCACTGCTAAGTTACATGCTGTCAGACAATTTTAAGAAAAGGCATTGGGTGATTTTAGGGGAGGAAGGAAGAGTTCAGACTTTTGACAAAGCTGTAGTGGCTTCCATTCTGGCTAGGTGGATCAGTACTATCTTGTCAGGATTTCCAAGGCTCTTCTCCTGGGAAGGAATTTTGATTTAAAAATAAAATGAAAGATACCTCCATTGCTTGTCTAGAAGAGGCAGCCAAACATCAAAGAGCAAAATATCTTGCTTTCACCAACAGTGACCACCATAACCAGTGCTGACTCAGACAAGCAGGGTCTGGCAGAACTGCCTTTATGTGTGGAAGAAAGGTCCCAATAACACCCTGCCAGTGCTGCAGAGCCAGCACAGTGAAATGCAATGCCACTCTGCTGTCCTGTACACCAGGTTTGCCAGCTCTCAGTAGCTGAGCCTATTGTCACTGCCTCCAGGAGAGCCTATTTCAGCCCCTCTTGCTCAGTTCCACCTGATCTCTGCGTGTAAGATCCCTCACTAAAGGCTGGTGGGCAAGAAAGGTGGATGGGCTCTTAGAGAGCAAGTGCCTCTGTGGTGTGGAAAGACACCCCCCTGCTTTTACCACACACACCAGATTCTTTGCTGGTTCAGCACTTAAGGATCTCATGGAGTTACTCCCAGGGCTGGTTTGCTCTTGCTCAATTTCATCAAATTCAGCTTTGTGGGGAGGAATGTTGTCCACGCTGCTGTGAGCTACTTGGGTCTTCACCATCTGTGAGAGATTATTTCAAAGGGTAGGTTGTTCTCTTTTTAAGATGTTCAGCTATAACAAAACATTGCTAGTGTCTGTGGTGGATGGAAAACCTGTTAAACAAAAGCATTTTCTCCTGCCCACCTTCTTTCCCAAATTTCAATGAAAAGCAGAAATCAAATTTCCTTTGTTTATAATTTTCTCCTTAGTCCTGTTTCGTGCTTATATACAGTGACACAGCTCCTATTGCCTTTAACAGGAATTTTATCTCCAAACAAACTGGATGAAAAGGTCCAATATTATGTGTGTTAAGACAGCAGGCCATTCTGGGAACCATAAACTCCCAAAAGCAGCCCTGCCCAGTAAACGCATTAATTTTCCAAGGAGGTTGCAAATAATCTTTGCCCCATGAATTCAGACAATTTTTGAAGTCCAGTGATCATTCACTTATCCCCAGCAGACACCAGAAAAGTTGGCATTTAGTTGGAATTACATTTTGACATTATTCAGAGGCTTTAAACATCAGAACTGATTTTGACAAAGGCTTCTCTCCGGTTTGGTAACAGGTCCCTCAAAATTGTCAAGGAGCAGTTGCATTTTAATCCTTTGCAGAGCTGTCAGCAATATTAGCAAACATTGAGGAAACAGGATATTTTGCATTATTAAGGCAAAAGACAAAGGGATTGTTGATCATAGTAAGAAAATCACGCATCTGTAAATTATTACTTTGTCTATATTTCCTCTCAGGCAATAGCTGATGCAGAGACAATCAGATATTTGCAAGATACAAGGCAGATCTTGAATTTAATTAAAATAAATATCCCCCAAAATATATCAAAAGCCAAGCAAGGTCCCCATACAGACAGATAACTGTATTCCTTTGTTACTAAGGTCCTTTGATTTAGGGTCCCAGAAGTGGGAATTAACTTCTTATCATAGCATAATTTTTCTTTACTTACTGTTATCAACTATGAGACATAAAAACCAGAAACTCCCTAAGGTGACAGAACTCAGAATTTTTGAAATGAGGTATTTTGGATGTTTGCTGAAAACAAACCTTATTTAAAATACTTGATGGACAGTGGTTGTAATGATCGAAAGAAGGCTTTTCCAACAGTTTTCCTGGATACCATTATCCCCAGGTTTCAGCCCCTGGAGCTGTCATGCAGACAGGCTCCCAGCTAGTCCCACCACATCCCAGGCTGGGAGCATTGCATTGAAGTTACTGATATAGGTAAGAAGTTATTTATATAAATAAATTACACCCTTTGCAGCTGTGACATGGACAGAAGTATTGTGGCAGAGAGTAGTGAAAACTTTGTACCATTAAATACAGCCATGAATGAATATTTCATCAGCCTAGATGCATTTTCCTAAAGAGAAAAACACAGAAAAAACCCAATTCTGTGGGGTCAAATCCATGGCTGGTGTAAGTCAAGATATTCCCTGGACTGCAAAGGGAGTTTACACACAATTTACACCAGATGGGAGCCTGACTTTACAAAGCAGTGGCTGGAGGCTGAATGATATTCTTGAAAGTTGCAAAGCCTTGGATTATGAAATCTCTCTCAATATATTTCCATTGCAACTCATTCCAGTATAATTTGCTCACAGCAGTCTGAATGCAGAAGAAACATCTATTTCATTATCTCAAATAGTTTAAAAATGCTTTTTAAAAATTCCATTATTTGCACAGTGTAAGGACCCCAATGCACCCTAACAACTGTTTGACCTGAATATATTAAAAATATTGTAATGCTTTGCTACATATCCCAAGGTAAAAAAAAAAAAAAATCAGGGTTTGGCTTATTAGTTTTCTCTTCGCTGCTTCTTATAAAGGTTTATTTGACAGAGCATAAGATAGTGGTAAAATCCTAAGGTAAAGGTTAAACTCTGTTTTATTATGTTTACAGGATTTAAAGGGTAAATCAGGAAGTGCTTATTTAACATCAAGTGAAAGTGGTGGATTAGTAACCAGACCGAGACTTAAAAGCATCCTTAATCCTTAAGATCTCTGAGGGTGAAAGGTCACTCTTTAACACCAAGTTGTGTAAAGAATGAAGCAGACAGAAGCTTCTGTTTCATCATTGCCCAGTTAATCCACTGAGGAAATGAGCAGCATTGGTTTTTTGCTAGGTAAACTCCTCCTAAAACCAAGGAAACAGAGGAAAGCCTGAACAGGAAATAATTAAAGTAGGTTTATTTCATGAATATAGTAGTGCTGCGCAGGAGATATTTTAAACTGTTTTAAAAATTACACTTCTGTGACTATTAATTGTCTGCCTTGATTACATTTTCATTACTCCTTATTTTTCATTATTCTTTTAATGATTAAATTAATGCTCAGTATTTTATGTGGAGGGAGAAGCAGAACAAGACAAACATTTTCAGAGGCACAATGAGTCACTTCCAATGGCCAGCAGTTTATGTTTTGTATTTTTTGGTATCATATAGGTTAGAGAGCACAAATGGGGCTCATAAATATCCTAGCTCTTCTAAACTTATGAGTTTTAAAAAAATAATTAAATGCAGCTCTTTTATTGTGTTACCACAGTGATGTGTGTCAAAGAAATAGGTGCAGGGAAATATAGTTTGTAACATTTCTCCTCTTTAATCTCTACTAAGAGGTAGGAGGCAAGTGTTCACTAGTTATTTCAGCCGAGATTAAAATGGGGTTTGAAGTTCCCAGTAGCTGGAATGAAACATAACTCAAAGCTTTTCTCTTCAAATGCAATATAAAATATAGTATGTTAGAGAAACTGTTAGAGAAACTGTTTAGAGCCCACTAGTTAGTAAATATACCCACTTCTTATATAGACAAGCCTTAACTTTTTTTCTTTTTGAACAATCAATATGAAAAGACAAAGCTCTCACATATTTCAGCTGCTAGGGAAAGAGTATTTTCAATACTAGCAGCCTTTCAATATTTATATTGAGCTTGCCTTTATTAAATCACTGGTGAAAAATAAGAGGATTCACCCAAGCTGTAGTTTCATCATAGAAAACAGCACAGACATTTATCTTATAAAATTGCAGAAGTGTAGCTCCATGCAGACTGATGGAACTGAGCTGCATTTGGCATTAGGATCTCATTTTCTTGCCTAAGGTGTTTATGACGCATACGGTTGCTAATAGTTTATGCAGTTCATTTTTTACAGAATCTGTGGTTTAAGCATAGTGCTTAGTACTGCTGAAATATTACTTTTCTTTTTTAAAAATTGCAGTGTTTAATATGAATTATGAAGAGCGCTTAGTTGCACATATTTGAGACCTGCCTCAAATTATTCACAGAATTCATCCCTTCCTTTGCAGTTCCATTTTATCAAAACATTTTCGTAATTAAGCAAAAAATAAAAAATAAAAAATCACATTTTGTAAACCAAAATGAATGTTTGGGCTCTTTGGGGCTACTTTCGAGCAGATATGCATACTCAGAGCAGCAGCACTGCTGAAAAGCTGAAATAGCCCTTCCATAATCAGAGGGATCAAATGTAGAAAAAAACATTCTTTTACACAAATAAAACGGTTGAAAAGCTCACATATAATTTCTTCTATCTCCCTGGATATTTTTAGCTTGATTTCCTAAAGAAGTGATGTTTATGTGATTGAATCCCCTACCTGTCTGTACGGCTTCTTGTATTTTTCAACTCAATGACCACTTCTAAATGTATTTGACAAATTCACAGTAATCCCAAACTTCCTAATCAGGTTCCTAGAATTTTGTTAGAGGATATTACTTCATAGAGAGCAGAGATACTTGAGTTACTCAACTTGTGGAAAAACTGAATCAAGCGCTTTTGAGGGCTCATAGAGAGGAGAAACCTCTGAAATGCCTGAGTTGTGAGGAAAAATTCAAAACAGAGCTGGCAGCCGTAAATTCATAGCAAAGCAGGGTTCGTTAGCTCTGGATCTCATAAAAGTGTGCCTGTTTTGTTTACTGAGATGCCACCACTTCCCAGCCCATCAACACACAAACACACACAGCAGCAGCGCACAGCACAGAGCTGCAATCCCAGCTGGAACACCCTGGCCACAGACATCAAGAAACACGAGCTGTTTCTGGGTGAACATTAGTTTTCCAGGTGAGGGATGAGTGGTGGTTTCAAAGATTCTATTGCAAAGTGGTATTAGAAGGAAACTATTTATATACTGTGAAGTATTTAATTAAAAAAAAATAAAAGCAGTTTTGGAAAACAGAAGGAATACTATTAATTTTTCTGAATAAAACAGACTGTGGAGAGAACCAAAATAATTTTATGGCAGGTTGTTCGGGTTTATTTTTTCAGAATTAGCACCATTTAGCATGTATGTGCTACCTGACATCCTGAAAAGACTTTACAAATGTTTATAATAAATTCTAGTACTCCTGAGCGCTGAAGTCTTGAAACCGCTGCTATTGTAAGAGTAAGGAGGAACAAACGAATGAAAAGGACTTAAAGCCCCAACTTCCATGGCCTGAATTGTCACACAGATCACAGGGCAATAATGCCTCTCAATTACAGAGTTTAAATCATAAAACCAGCCTCTTGCCTGATCCTCCCTACTTCAGCACATTTAAAATAAGAATGGGAAACGAAGCATATTTTCAGAAATATTTAGTTTGTAGTCAGTAAGCTTTGAGGCAAAGAGTTTGAATCCTTTTGACCTGATTCATCTTTGTAAAATGAAATAAAAAAATAAATTCAAGCTGCACAATGAATTACATAAGAGGCCAGCAGACAAGGAAGCAAGTAATTCTGCAGAATCTCTGTGCTTTAACTAGCTATCAAGAAACTCCCAGCACTACCTCCACACTAGAACCAGGCATGTAAAATATTACTTGTCTTACGTATATAAATATTCCAAAAAACAAATTGTGAGAAAAAAACTTTACAAACATTCATCAAAGGAACTCGGCTTTGGCTGTGTCTTCCTTGTTTTTCTTTAATTCACCCTAATACTAACCCAAGAATATCATGGCATTTGTTGGTAGTATAATATAGCAAAAGCAGATAACACCATGTTTCCCAAATATCAGACTTGAAGATATGTTTAATAATAAAGTGGATTTCAGTGTCAATTCATGCTTACCATTGTTCATGGTTTATGTGTTTCAGAAGAAAATCAGTTTAAATTTGCAATAAAAAAATTTTATAAAAAAATTTTATATGATTTTCTACTAACAAAATAAGTTGTCATTCATAATTAATGGTTCAGAACACAATCAAAGCATATACTGGGAAATTATTCCATTATTTTTATGTGATTTGTTGCACTGTTTATGCAATTCAAACAATAGGTCACCGATGTGTTTTATAAGTTAATGATCAACATGAATCAAGAAACCAATATATTGTTTTAATCTACTTCAATTAATAATGGAGAAAATTCCTAAAGATCACACCCAAAGATATTTCTGCATAGAAATCCAAAACTGTCACTCTCCAAAACCAACAGTTCAGAAACAAAATCGTAGAACTTTGGGATCCTGAAAGATAGCAAATATCTAAGAAAAATTAGAGATGAGATAAGAGTTATTCACTTTAACAATCCTTATATCGATATATTGTCTGAGTTCTGTGCTACCATTTACACAAGCAAGAGCTAATTTAGGGAATCAAGAATTGAAGGAATGAGAATATATTTCTCATACCAAATAAATTGTTAAAAGACATAAATGCAGTCCCCAGAAAAGATGTTCTTGTCACACTTCAAAGAAACCCAAACAAAATTAAAAATAATTGGAAGCCAAAAACAAATGACCAGCATCTGGGTTATCTGTAATAAGTAACCAAGAAAAATGTGCTGCCTCTCATCCTGTGTTTTTGAAGATGCAAAGTGAGAAACAAAACCACAGTGTTACAACAGAATTAATTTATCCCCAAGTACTTTTTCCAAATGTAATGACACTGTTCAAAGCAATGCACCCTGGAACCACAGACGTGCACCAGCTGCACCCAGTGCTACATTTTCAAGTGCCCAAATTCCAGTCAGAGTGAGGGTCACCCAACAGTCACCCATGCCAATCCCCCACTTCTGCCCCCAAACCCACATGGAGCCCTATTAAAATTTATGGAGCTCCATTTGGGTGTGCATGTCTGCCCAGGTAAATCACTGGCGAGCTTAGGACTGTAATTATCATTATTAGGAGTGTCTAGTACATTTTATATGCTAGCAAAATCCACCAAGTCTGCTGACAGCAAAGGGAGGGCTCTGCAGTGCCGTGTGGGGTTTGTCTGAAGGGCTCTTCAGAGTCTGCTCCTTCATTTCTGCTGCAGCCAACACTCCCCCTGAATTTGCCAGTGTCTCTGAAGCTCAGGTATCACTGATATAACACTAGATGCAAATAATGAAAACTGATCTTTTTTCCATAATTGCTTCCAGTCAAACAGGAGTGGAAGGATAAAAAATAATAATTTGTTAATACAGGAAAATAGAGGGGAAAAGTCCACCCTGTTATTAATTTGAATAGAATTACTGGAAAAATAAATCTTTATGTCCTTTATTAAAAAAAAAAAAAAACAAAACCTTTGCTATTCAAAGTCTCTAATTTTGGTTGTCTTAATGTATTTCTCATGTAAGTCATAAAGTATGATTTTTATGTTTATTATGCTTTACACACAAAATTATATCCAAAAAGCTTTATAGGTACTAAAGTATGACATCCTTTACTCCACCACACCCTAATAGTGAGAACAATAATTCACTCATAAAGATTGATAGCTGGCATTTGTCTTCAAGTTGTCCAATGACTGCATGAGAATTAAAATAAAATTATCTTCTCACCAAAGGAGTTAGTTATCCCTGCGGGCCAGGGCTGAGGTGGAGTTATGATGAATCACACATTGGGAGGATCTCTAGCCTTCAATGAAATTAGTAACTTCCATGAAAATTAATTTAATTACACCTAACAAAAATCTCTGTTCCCAAAACACGCATCTTTGGAGGTCTAAAAATGTACTATTCCTGTTAGAAATTTCTGTGTTTTTCTCTCTTTCTCACACATACTTGCATACTGCCTTGGATGGAGGGAAGAGGGAACAGTTCTAGAAGAGCCAAAATAGAAGTTTTTCCATGCTGCTAAACTGCAAGCTGGTTTCTCAGCATGTATGTATTCATAGAGTTCCTTCAGCTTGAATAGAGCTACACTGAGTCATCCTGATGTGGGGCCTGACCAAAAGTCTAGGCTTCTCCTAATAAAAAGAGTGAATTAGAAATTTTGAAACAATTTGGCTCCAAGCAATGTTTCTTACAGGTACAATTTATGAGAACAATAACAAGTACTGGAAATTTTAATTCAAAAATTCATTAGCAGTAATCATGGTCTTCTTTTTCCACAGACACCATAAAAGTCAAGTCTGCTTGAATGAAAAAAAAAGGATCTTCCCCATTTCTGAACTCTGCATCTGCAGCAAGTCTTGGCATCCTCTGCAGAAGAGGTCTTTGAGATAAAAACTTGAATGGCTGCTTCTGGTTTAATGTGAGTATTGGACACCTCCAGTATAACCTTCCCTTTGTTCAAACTGACCTCCAAGACCACAGATTTTGCCCTGTTTCACTGCATGCAGGTCACAGCTGCCATGGCAGTGCCAGCAGGTCCTTCCCTGTCTGACACCTCTGTCTTGGGGGTAGGGAGGATGTTGCCTTGCTTTGAACAGTTATGTTGCAACCTTCATTGGCCATGGAAATGTCTTAATGGGGACATTCTCTGAGGCTTGTTTGTCACAGGCAGGTTTGCTCTGAACTTTAGCCAAGTCTCACCTGGCTGGCACCTTTCATTGTATCAAGCACAGTGTTATGGCAAAGGACTAAGTTCAGTGTCAAATAATGAGTTGTAAAATACTCAATATGAAGAGGTAGTTCATTTATGTCCCCACATCTGATTCAGGTTGGAAGACTTGATGAATACTAGTGAGTATTCTTGTCTGGACAGACAAACTTACAGATGGATAAACAACAGAAATATATGCAAGAATACACAAATTGTTGAGAATATTGTGCTTATAAAAATACATATTTTCTGAAAAAAGGCACTGTTCCTGTGCTGTAATGCACCTATTATTATCTGCAAAGAATTCAGAAGTCCCTGCTCTAAAAAGTATGGCTTATCTATAATTTAAACTGAAGGAGACTTTCCTTTAGGCAACACAGACTTGGTGACACATGAATGAGCAGCTCTGGCTGTGTCTAATAGTTTACCACCAGTACTGGAGCCTTTGCAGCATTTCCACCTCCCTTAAATTAGGGAAGGTTTTCATTTACAATACTCAGAGGAAAACAATATTATTTTTGCAAAGGTAGGCTGGCAGTTTTGTGCTAGTCACTGGCAGATAAGCTCTGCTTCCTTCTTCCCTAGATGTTTGTGCCACTACCTGCAGAGATGAGGAAGGAGAGGCACAGTGCTGAGCATGGAGTCGCTCTGCAAGCACAGGGCTGGATCACAAGATACAGCTGCAAAACCTCAGGAAGTCCTTGACTTGTTCCAGGGCCAGCCTCACCTCAGAAGTAAAACATACCCCTCACTTTTGTACAAAGCGCCCAAGACACGAAACCCTGGCAGTACTCAGAGGTGGCACTGAGGTAATTTAACAACATCATCAAACCATGAGAGTTAGAATTTGATTTATAATGATGACTAACCCAATAAAATGGCAAAGCAAGTCAATACGCAGGCTCAGAGACTTCTCCAGTTTTTTTACCCCCTAGTACTTTGATGATGCAGTCATCATAAAGCATTCCAGACGTGTCATGCTTGGTGGAAACTATGGAACAAAAAAGCTTCACGTGTATCCTTGCAGAGATCAGGTCATTCTTCATTAGAGCTGCATAAACCTATTCACAAGAACAGCTTTTTTGTGGTAACAATGAAAGGAGAGGGGAAAAACCCCCAACCTCTTGATCACAGCATGTATGAAAACAATTCTTAGTAAGAAGGATATTTTTACGTGGAAGTGGTAAATTTTCAGGTGGAACAAAAAAAAATCCCAAAACCCAAGAGTTCAAATCCCTGTAAATTGACATTGCTATGCTGATTTATGCCCATTGAGAGTTGTCCCTTCATAATTTGTTCCAGGTTGGAATTCTACTATGGAGAAATATGCACATTCTTGTAAAGTCAAGGAAAAGTACACCCAACTGAAAGGGTAGTTTCCATGTAGCTCTATTTTTGATCACTTTAGATATTTTAGGCTATGTCTTGCAATCATCCTATTTATGGGATCAAAAAGAAGTAACCCAGATATGGGAATAAAGTTAGTAAAGTCATTGGTCCAGACAGGACTCGGGCTGCTAAGTACACGATGATTGATATTGGACACATTTCTTTCTTGGCAGGGAGTTTTAGCTTTCAGCTACGCTGTGCTGACATCAAGCACATTAAAAGTGAACCCAAATATCTGCTGAAATTCATGGAGATGTTGAAACACTTTCAACTCTGAAGCCAAGGATGTGTCAGCTAAGAAATCTGAAGTCTACCTTTGACTTTTTCATTCTAATTTGGGGAAGAAATGCTCAGCAAACTTGTCAAGTCTAAGCAAGCTCTTTTACAACCCACTTCTCTATTTTCTTGTGGCAGTAGTCCACCAGCAACAATCTTCATAAAAGCTGTGGAAAGGTCAACTGTTGCATGTGTTTGACAGCCCTGGATATAGTCCCAATGCACAAAAGTGGGTTCAGAACCCTAATCTATATTTCACTTTCCATATCAGGCAAAGAAGACAAGTTTTAGGTTCATCTTTTGCTGAGGCAAGTGATTTCCAGAGAGAGTCCACTCACTCAAGAAATGCATTACAGAACATAAGCATACTTATTATCTTTAGACAATCTCTCCTCTCTTTCAGGGCTCTGTAACTTCCTATTCTCAGTTTTAATGTATTTTCTGCTTTCCCATCCTCTCCTAGTGCTGCTGGATTCAAATGCTGATCAGGCTGGGCCACTGCACAACGAGCTGCATCAGAAGCCCCCACAGATAAAACTTGGGGAATACCTGGAAGGCTTCAGATCAAAAAAAACCCCACAAGTCATGATGTGTTTGTGCTGCTTAACCAAAAACTGCATTCAGGTTGTAACTGGTTGCTCAGTTTGGCATCTGTGGTAACACAGATTGCTCAGTTTAATTATTTTTCTCTTTGGTGTGCAGGTTGCATGCGGGAGTTCTGCTGTCTTCCATTACTTCAAAGGCTGTCAGGATGTCAATAACTTTTTAAAATGAACCCACACAGATTTTTAAGGCACTATTTTTCAAAGACCCAACAAAGTAATTCCACCTTAGTGGACAGTTTCATATGCACTGGAACTATGATGAAGCCAAGTACTTTTCCCAGAAAATGTCTCTGGAGTGGCCCAGCATTAGTATGGTTTTTGTGTAGGCACTTTGTGTTTTCATTATTGATTTTTCAAAACTTAATTAATCAGTTATATGTTGGCTTCACCTGAGTGTCCTGCATTTCAATGTTACAATGAATAGTTTGTTCAATAATTTGTTGTTTTTCTTTTTGACCACACCATGGTTTATATTTTAAATAGTTATTGAAACAGGTTGAAAAAACAGTTACAGAACAAGTTTGAAATGATAAACATGCTGATTCAATTACATTTTCAGATTTAAAAAAATATTTTGGAGGAGAACCACATTAACAATTTTTTTTCCCTCTGTATGGATGGGATTTCAGACATTCTTTCAAAGCTGACAGTCAGACACAGGCACTAATAGGGCATTGCAGCCAGGTCTGTGGTAAATCTCACTGGATACCCATTGAGCTGCCTCAGGGATGGGAGCCTGGGCTGCAGCAAGAGCTCAGCAATGTGCTCTCACCACTTGTTTCCTGGGGTGCTTGAGGTTGCACTGAGCGCCCAGTTCCAAGCTGACAGGTCCATGCAGGAGTATCTCCTCTGCACACACAATTCCAGATACCATTTCTATTTCAGATGCGTAAATATAATTTCAAAAATAATACTTGCTTTCAACTATTTAAACATTTAACTGTTTATACTTCCATTAGGATTTGAAATGAGAGTAAAGATTATTGAAGCAATTGTAGTTTTGGAGGATTTTTTAACCAGGTCTGTCAGACAGGAAATAAAATGAATTGCCTATATGAAGAAAATTAACAAGTAAATTTTGAGAATAGAGTACGATTTAAAGGCATTTTGTGTTAACCTTTCATGCAAAATATTTTATGCTGTAAAAAGAGCAGAAAAAGCCTAAGCACCCTAAGGAGGGGTGGTAGCCCTCATTTAGAAGCTATTCAAACAGCAAAGTAAAATTATTTGAAAAAGCAATTTAAAGAATCTCATCCATCTCACACTGATAAGAGACAATATCCATGTAATACATATACAAGATAAGAGACAGTTTTGTTTGTGCTGTGCGACAGGAGAAATCTGAAAACGAGAAGTATTTTTTGTAGCAAAAACTTAAGAGTAACATTATTGTTCATACACTTTTTTATTTTTCTTTTTTTATTTAAAATCAGCAAAAGGCTTTATTGCTTTTCTGAAGACCAGCCAATTTACACCAGGAAAGAAACACATATTGACCTTATTGTCAGAAAATGGGCAGAATCAAGCATGTTTCAGCTGACTAACTAATGGAAATGTTCCCAGGCACATAAAGAATACAGCACGTGTGAATTAAGACGTGTACTAAGAACAATGGAAATAGGCACTGAAAGATAAGACATTGTTTAATGGGTTGTGTAATCTGATAGTTGACATCATGTGATCCAGAAGCTGGATTTTGCAAGGTTAAGATATCAATACAAGAAAGCAGAATGAAATGAATATTATAAATAGTCTCTAATGATGATGCCTACAATGAACAGCTAAAGGTAACTTTCAAGGAAGCTCCTCTCAGGAGTTCCTCTTTAATGATGGATCTGAGCTTATCCCCCCAGGGAAAACTTTTCCAGCGTTTTTGAGTTATACATCTGCACTCTGTGCAGAAAAAGACAGAAGGAACAGAGAGCTGGAAACTCAGAAGTCCATTTTGCTGATGAAATGAGTTTTCCCAAAGCAAACCATAATCCCTGAAGGCTTATCTGGTAGGATAAGCAGGCACAGTTAGGTCTTACCTGAATCAATTGGCTACCAAGTATTTTGTAGTGGGAATGAGGATGATATAAATACCTTTTGAACTAAATATTCCTTTTGTGACCTTAGAAATTCTCTGCAGAAGAGTTTAGTTCCAAATTACCGGTATTTCCCAGCAAAAGACCCCTGAGCCCCAGCTCAATCATTTGACATAAAAGTGTTACCAACAGAAGACCCCTGTTTCAGTCTCAAGTCTTGATCAAGTCAGACTTGGATAGGAGAGGATGATTTCCTAGATATTGAACATTTCTGAAGCTGTATTATTCATCCTGCACATCTGGCAGTCCCAAACACAGAATTAACTAACACAAGGAGGCTTTAGGAATTGATTTAATCTTATTATTTTTCATTGTTACATCTCATCCTTTACCCCTTCTTTTTCATGACCACCATTTAGGTTACAGCCTTTCAGAACAGAAAATGGAGGTCTTTTATACAAAAACAGAAGTATGCTTTATGTTTGCTATCCTTCTGTAGAATAAAAAACATTAAAGCTGTAATGTCGATCTGAGTTAGAGTAGACCATTGTCTACTTAAAAGTTACATGGCTATTGGTTCTGATATAGAACTAGGTTGAAATGAAACAAGACTAACAAGACTAAACCATAATTAGCTGAAGTCTAACAAACTCTAAAGTACAAGGCCAACAACTGAGCCTCATCACCCCTCCTCATCATCTGTCCTTATTGTCTCTAAGAAAAGAGTTGAGAGGTTTTCTGTGGACAACCAAATGTTTTAGCAAGATCTAAAGACACCTGTTCCAGTAGCTGGAGCATTTGGTAGCCACCAGGTGGGAAACAGGTCAGCCTTGCTGATCTCACACACCCTCAATGCCCACAAGTGGCCAGGACACAGGTCCCACTCACATTTGTTCTGCTCTGTCATTGTGTGGGAAAATAAGAGACCAAATAACAGTGACCCCTTCTATGGTCTGCAATGCCCCTGTGACCTCTGTGTTTCCTTCACTGATCCACATCAGGGAACTCCATCCACAGTGAGAATATCTCAGCACAGCATTTAATTTGATGATGGTCTTGGCTGGAAATATGAAATGTCATATCACAAGAAAGACCAGGCATGTGAGGGTTGTCTACAATAAAAACAGCATATGGAACAAACCTATGTTTTGTCAAAATAAATTAACAATAATAAAAAACCCAACAACTAGGACAAGTTGCACCTCTCAGTAAACCTTCATACACTGTAAACTGATATGTGCATATGCTGAAATTAATTTTCTGTTCCTTTAACCTCATCTCTTCCTTCCAATACAGATATTGCTGCTTTGTGACTCAGTCTGAATCACAAGTTTCAGCTTGAGGATGACTCTGTACAAACAGTTGAAGAAATGAATGCACCTCCAGCCACAAGATGTTACTTAGTTGTGCAGACCATATCTGGTGGTAAAAAATGTCAGCTGTCCATGCTGGCTACACAGCACAGCACCACAAAGAACATGGTGAGATCACAGCTGAGGTCATGGCACAGACAGGCTGGTTCTACCTGCAGCAGGGAAAAAAAGGGGTTTTAAAGAGCAGAGTATGACTTGGGTGGGGCATGGAGGGAAAGAGAATCAGCCTCGAGCTCCTGCCAGCCCTTGGAGTCAGAGCTCCAGGGGGAAGGCTCCTGAAACAGTCCTTGCAGCAGCCCTTCCCTCCTCCCTTGCTCTCTCACTCTTGGCATCCCCCAGGCTCCCAAGAGATGTAAAAGGAAGAAAATCTACCTCATTGCTTTCTCTCCCCACAGCTCCTCCAGCTGTCTGCTCCTCCAAACATCTGCCCATTTATAGATATCCAGAACTGGTCTTCAGAAGAGCTGATACAGTCAAATGAAAAAGCAGGGTAATAGAAAGATAGCATTTAAGTAAACATATATGACACACTCTTTCGGGTAGTTTACGTGTCTGTATCAGGCCACAGTTGCTTCTTACACTATTTTCATATCTACTAATTGATCAAGGATTAGATTAATTGGTTGAAGATTAGATTGTTATGTGGGTTTAAAAAAAAATAAGATTGATTGAGCAGAAAATTTCTCTATGTGACATTAATAGTGTACCAGCATAATTAGGCATTATTTCAACAACAACAACGAAGATTTGTATGTCTACAACTTGCCATCCAACTTATTTTTCATATATTTCTTCCTAGTTTCTTTAGTCTAACAGTATTCATGGGAAAGAGAAGCAGCAGAAGAATCAGAATAGCAAGACGCAATAAAGAAAAAAAGAAATTAAACTAAGAAAAAAACCTTTCATCTTCCCAGCCACTTATCTCCCTGAGATCCTGAAAACCTGACAACTGTAGTGATGACTTTATGCCAGAAGAGCCATAGAACAGCACAAACTGAAACATAAAGTCACTTGCATTATATATATTTTTTTTTTCTTTTTGTCACTATGGTCTTGTAACCCCTATTGCCACAAACTTTCACTTATCCAAATTCGGATTTACAGGGGAAGGAAATATCTTGTCTTTGTTCCCTGGTTTTTGCTGAACCATTTCACATTTCCCTCCTGTTCTCTTTCCTGCCATTCCCAGAGGACAACCCTGGACCAGATGTGAAAGAAGCAAGTCACAAACATGACCATAAATACTTCACCATGCAAATGCAATTTCTTCTGTCACGTATAACAGAACGCTGTACATGTCAGGCTGCTTATTCACACTCCAGCTTGCAACTAATCAGCACTAATCAGAGCGATCAGATTCACACTTCACTGAGCTTTCCCAGATTTATGCAGCAGAGGACTTGGATTTCATCACTCAGGATGGGAGCACATGGAGGTACGCAGGGAGCAGCCAGCCCCTTTCTCTTTCTTAGGAGAAAGAGAGTCTAAGGCAAACTTCAAAACAAGATCAAATTGATTCCTGATGCCATCTTTTCCTCTTAAACCAGTGAAGGATCCAGAAAGTAAAGAAGCACCACTCTTCATCACTTTCACGTGATGAGTGGAGCAACAACATAATGTTACCTGAAGTTACCATGTACTCTATGTAAAAATTATTTGGTTTTGATAAATCTCCTGTAAGACTTTGATCTTCAGGTCTCATGAGTCATATTACAGAGGAATTTACTGTACTTAATTTAGAAATCATTTGAAAAGGTCTATGACATTCATTTCTCTCTGCACCCCTATGAAGGGAGATCTCTAAATGAAAGAAACTAAACCCAGCAAATGCTGTAAGATCTAAATGTGTAAGATTATTCATTTGACATTGAATAAAAATATTGAAGTATAAAGAAACCATTTAAATTTCCTTGCTTTAAACAGCCATCAGGTAGAAAAGATACATAATTAGAGTTTTTAAAGGCTTTGAGTGGAGCATTGATAAAGAAAATGGTTGGAAATGATGAATGGCCCAGAGGCTTGGAGGCTTTAGTAACCTTCACATATGGTTTACTCTGCTTTAGAAATCAACTGGCAGACTCAGTATGAGATCAACCACTTTCACCTATTTTATAATTAATCATTCATCTCATCTACATGTAAGAACTGAAAATTTGGGCATTTCATCTAAATGCCCTTTGTAGGCAACAAAACAAAACAAAAAAAGTGCTCAAATATAACTGGTAACCACTTCTGGGGGAGCTAAAAAACCTAACTCAGGGCATTAAAAATGCCCTCTCCAAGTTTATTTGTTTCCAAGTATGAACAGAAATGCTAAAAGAACATTTGCTTTCAATTTCAGTTTCCATTTAGAAAAATTTTATAAACAGGATTTCATCATTTTTGGGGCATTTTATTCAATAAAGTCACCTATTTTTGCCAGGGTAAGGGGACCACACTGGAAATCATTCAACTTTCTTGGAAATATAGGCAAGAAATCCACACACTCTAGAAATGAGAATCATTCCTGTGCCTAACTAAAAATATCCCAGACCTGGATATGGATTAATATCTTGTAACTATAATTTATTTAGATAAGATATGTTAACTTAAACCATCTTCCCCATAGTCCTTGGGTGATTCTTACATCTTTATTTAGCCATGGTAATTATAAAATTGCCAATCTTTCTTCAAAAAGTTAAGACTCAATGTGCAGACTTACTGCGCATATGTAAATCTCCATGAGAAGTATTAACAGGGATCTTAGCTGTACTTAAGTAGAGGCAAATCTATCAAACCATCAGATACACAAGTTCTGACATCAGAATTGTTTAATACCACCACTGACCATTTACATGCTTCTACGAGTTGCTACAAAGGACCATGATATAGTAAGTTTTTCATTTTGAGGATGTGGATTTGATATTTCTGCTTCGAGGTGAGAGGAAAAACCCAAAACAAAGAGAACCAGAATAAATGTCAAGTTTCAAAAGTAAATGACATCACATGCACATAGGCCTTTTCAGTTAAGCACATTTTTCTATTATGCCATTCACTCTTACTAGGGATCAAATACCAAAGTGAAAACAGCCATTTTAATACAGAAAAATGGAGCATTTCTGTAGCAAAGATTTGTCTGTAGCAAAATGCTCACTTTCAGTATTCTTTTTTTTTCATTTCAATCCTGAAGCCACAGACAAATTTAACCTTCAGCAAATTAGCAACTTCCAATGGGAAAACAGCCTGTCTGGAACACAGATGCTTTTCAGAGCTGACCAAACTGATCATCATTGCCATGGACACAAGCTACTGATTTCCTAAGGAAAGCTGTCAGTGACTTAATGCTGCGGATTTAGAGGAGGACAGGAGTGGGGCACCACAAGACATGATAAGAACAGGACTCATCTCTTCCATACACTCTCAAGCCCCACAGGGAGCTGGGAGCAGATAGTCCCAGGTGAAAGCAAAAGAAATCAGGTGAATAACTTCAAGGTTGCCAGGAGACTACACAGATACACAGGCCATTTGGTAGTTCATTAACAAATGGAGGTTAATTAGGAAAAGCATGTGTGTCTTCCACATTGAAGCCACCCATGCTGACCCAAACCCAAGGGAGCATTTGCTCTTCAATAGAGATATAATCCAGATCATCCTAAAAGCATTTCCTGTACCCCACAGCCCTTGATGTAGCTCATCAAACTGAAGCACAGGTCCTGTCAGCTTGATGAGCTACGTCCCCAAAACACAGAGGATCACCACTGCTGTCCTTAGCAGCATCTCCTGCATTATCCCCTCTCTGATCAGAGCTGAATCCCTTTGAGGCTCATTGAGGCAAAGGGCCACAGCAGTGGCAGCAGCCATGGGCCATGGGATAGGAAAGAAGTGTTATTACCTCCCAAAGAAATCCTCACCTCTTATACAAGTCAGTATGGTGCTGGTCCCATCCATCCACTGGGCAGAGAGATGGGTGCCTTACTATTCTCAAACTGGTCCCATAATTATGTTCTGAAGTTATGTGAGTAAAGTGTGAGGAGGCCTCTTTCGTTTACCCAGGTCTTTCATCATCAGAGATCCCAGGACTCCCTCCTGGATCATCACAACCTGGCTCTGACAGCCCCTGGCAGAGGGGGCTCTAATTCCAGGGAGACTCAGCCTCCCTGGAATTAACCACTAATAAACCATCATCTGCTCTCACACCTCCACAGGGCAGAAGTGGCTCTAGCTCCCCTGATATCGACTAACCCTGCTAATGACCCCCTGCTAATGATCTTTGCCAATGACCCTTGGAGATATAAGCTAATGATATCTCCCAAAGAGCTGTAATTGAATTGCACCTTCTGCTCATTAAAGGCCAAAGTCCACTGACTTTACTGCCCTTAGGCAGAGCCTCGGTGTCTCCTCCCTCCCCGGTATTAGCAGGACAACTTGTGAAAAAAAGCACTTTACATAAGGAGGTGGCAGAAGTGGCAGCTACAGGGTAAACAGATGGTTACCTTTTTCCACCTGTGGTGCTTTCAAGAGGTTTATTCTCCCATGAGGAGGTGGTGATCTGAGTAACGAGGGCAGCACGTGGGTATGTGCTCTGTCACAAATGTCTTACAGGGCACTCTGAGGTGCCTCTCTTTTCATCAACTTAGATTCTCCAGCTGAGGATAACATCTTGTGAAAAGTGTGTTACTTTCTGAACAGGGGATGCAATCAGTAATGAATTTCTGAGCCAAAATATATAAAGAAGTAAACTGGATGTGTAAGATAGGGGAGAATTGTTTTGGTGGAGCAGATAGTTTTTGGTATTTCATATTCTAAAAAACCCCCTTACAAGCTATAATGACTGAGTTTTTTAATCCATTAGGAAGAGGTTGGCAGTGAGAGGAAATTTGGGGAAGAGCCAATATATTACAGTCAAATAGCAAAACTATCCAAAGGCTCATTGAGAACAGAGGGTTTCTTAAATAAAGAGGGTTCCTTCCCAACCCAGGTGACCTTCAGCATACCTCTTGATAAATATCCTGTCTTTTGGCTCTGTGGTGGATTTGTCCTGCGCCTGTGGGTGCTCTTGGAGCAGAGCAAGGTGCCTGGGAGGGTGTTACCTCTGGATCCATCACAGTTAAACTCAGGCAGAGCCCTGAGCTGCTGCTGTCTGCACGGTGATCATCACAATGCCCTAAACCCAGTGGCAATCTGTTGACAACTGGGGACATGCTGGCCACCACCACCCCCTGTGCCTGCTTCTAGCAGCAGCACCCAGGGGTTTGTGTGAATGAGGGGACACTTCCACCTTGGAGTTGCTTTAAATGACTGTTAGACTGGAAGAGAGTAAGTTTGATCCCTCTGCACAAGGAGCCCCCGCTCGTGCTTTGCTGATGATCAGGTGTGTCAGGAAGAGTCTTATTCCCACGTGCTGTCTAATGGAGTGAAATACACAGCATCTAAAACACTTAGAAACAGAGGGTATTTTTGCACACATCCTCTTTAGTTCAAGTTCTGACATTTTCACTCAATTTTCCGTGTGCTTTTCTGATACTGATAACTCAGGTGACTGGGACCTTTCCACAGCTTAGCTGTACAAATGAGAACACAGGAGGTTCTACTCTCCAGACAGACATGGCTGGCCAACCACACATACAGGATATTAATACAGACAAAACAACAATATTTATTTCAAAATTATAAGGAGACCAGAGCAGGGAGGAGGAAAAGATATCCAGAAAGCACAGAAAACAGATATTTATTGTGCTTCCCTGCCATAAACATTTCAGCAGCTCTGCCCTGGGATCCTAGCACCATTATACAGCAAATATTGCTTGATTACCCATGCACCACCACAGCTTCAGCCTCCCAAGAACTGAAATCGAGTTTTCTATTCTTAGCTCGTGGTAATTTAAGCTCATTATGGAGGTGCTTGTATTCCATGAGCACAAGAGATAAAGGAAGCTATATAACTTTAATGAACAGCTGAAATAGCAACCACAGCAGGCTCAGCAGGCACAAAAAAAAAAAAAATCTTTTCTGTGATGTTGTCTTGATTTCTGTCCCACAGGTCTTAGCAGTTAGTGCTCTATGTATGTTTTATGAAGATATTCAGACACACACATGCTTAATGGAAACAAGTATGATATCCTATTTAATAACACCAGGTACATACCAGCCTGAAAGGTAGAACCATTTCAGTAATGGAAAAAGGAAGAAAGAAAAAGT
>VXAX01001811.1:0-110545 GCA_013399835.1 Leptocoma aspasia
AAATCAAACCAACAAAAAAACCCAAAACCCCATGTGTGACTAGGGAGTTTTAAAACCAAATGAGTTGTGAAACTTGCTTTGAGGGCCATAGAATAAGGCTTTCCCTGTGTGTGGACTTGGCAGAAGAGGAAGAAGCTGGCATCCACTTGGCTTTTAGCCATGTCTTCCTATTGTCTCAGTGCTTAGCTAAAAAGTGTTGCCAGCTTGGTTCGGAGCTTTAAGACATGCTATCCCCCCTCTGTTTCTGGCTGCTACCTCCTTCAACAGGCAGTGACTGCATGAGCTCTCCTAGGTTGTTTGCCCAGTAAGAGAGACCAATTAAGTCACCTTTGGTAAAACCATGTGGGAGGCTGTTAGCTTCCTGAGAAGACTACACTGCAAGCATTCACATAACTGTTCACACTGCCTGGTAGCCATCAAATTTCTTCACCCCACCTGGTCCCAGATTATCTGGTCTCACAATCCATCAAATTATATTAATCTGCTTCACTGGGGAATGAAGAAGAATTATATGATTCTGGATGCTTGATTAAAATGTTCTCTGGATGCAAAGTCTGACTATAGCACTGATTTTTCCCAGCCTCTCTCATCCCCTGTGGTTTGAAAACTGCAGGTCAGATATTGCTCTCAGCTACACCCAAGCAATTCCAACCAATTTCAGTCGCAGGCAGGACAAAAGTCTGCATTTGCAGGGCTCATTCTAACATCACCACAATTTGTATATGTATGGACGTGGAGGGCATGGGGGTGGCACACAGCAGCCACTCTCTGGCAGCAATAGCACCTACCCAGCAGGGTGCAGGAGGGAGAAATGAAGAATTATTTTCCCAGTGGAAACTACAGAGATAATTTTAAGCAGGGAGAATGTAATTACCCGAATGAAATGAAATCGTACATTATACCCATCACACCATTCCACATAAAAATTTAAAGCGTGATTTGCAACTGAAGAAGCTGAGGTGAATTTCTGAGTTTTATTAATTTGGTTCCTCCTTTTTAGCACAGTGCTGCTGATGACAGGCAGATTCACCTGCATGGAGAGGCAGTGTCACCTCCTCTGTGCTCTTATCTGCAGAAAGAAGTTGGGAGTTGTGTCGTGCCTTTTTCTGAAAGGACCTCAGCTGCAGATCTTCCATCACAGTCTTTGTACTGCTTTCACCCCACACAGCTATTTCATCTATACCTTAATGGATGCATATATGTAACTAAACCACAGTCCCTAGCTCTATGTGGCACTGGATACCTCAAAATCCCTAAGGCTCTTATCCTTTCAATTAATCCCTCCTGAGACACAGTGATAAGTTTAAAGCCAAGAACTGAGGCTCAGAAAAACTCAGAGTAGAATTGATCTCATTCATAACTTGAGAAGTCTGAAATGTAAGTGTGTGCACCTAAGCAAGGAAATGAGGTTTTTCTGTAAGACACATTAAACAAAAAGAGCGTCTTATAGGGCTGAACTCTTCTCAGTGTCTGGTTTAGGAGGGAATTGATCCTTCCCTGGAAATGCCTGCTTGCTTTCTTTGTCTATAAGAAAAGATTAGATAAAAGCCCTGTTATTTATACCTATACAGACTAAAAAGAAATCAATAATGGAATAGGGAATTGAAAGCACATCTCCTAACTCATACACAGACTTCTTGAGTGGAGAGCCAAGCCCATATTCCTGAAATAATGATAACAAAATCTTCAGAAATATAGTCCTGGAAGTAAAATTGCTTTCAGACCTTTGCAGATGTTGTGTCCCATGAGTGAATGGGTAATTCTGTATCATCTCCCACTACATTTTCAAAGAAACAGTGGGACTTACAGTGTGTTGCTGAGGCAGAGGAACATTGCCTCCAAGGCTTCAGTCAACAAAGTTTGCATATTAAAAAGATAAGACTGTATCACAGAGAACTTCCATCTGACTAAACATGGGAACTGAGCTAGACTGATGGGTGCCTACGGACTTCTGGGTCACTCTGGTAGTGCTTAACCTCATCTGGCAGAAGGAATTATTTTATTTGTAATACATATATAGTATGTTCATAAATATATATGTACATATGTATACATATGTGTATGTATATACATAATGTATAATTATGAAATAAACCGACACAATCACATAACAGTAATCAAAACCTTGGCATTATTTGACTGTGGCACCAATGACTAAAGGAAAATTGCCTACACACATCTTCAGTATTGTCCTGGTTTGAGGCAATTTAAAGGAGAATACTCTGCAATATTTTGGGATACCCATGACAAGCATGGAGAAGGAAAACTTAGAGGGACCTAACCTTCTAATACGTACAAGAAAGCGACTGAGAAGACAACACCAGGCTCTTTATTGAGGAGTATTATGGGACAACAAAAAAAGATTGTCATAAATAAATCAGGAGAGGTTCAAGTCAGATACAAGAGAAGACTTTTTCACAACTAATATAGTCAAGCATTGAAGCAGTGTCCATTTATGGAGTTTTTCAAGACCTGGCTGGATAAAGCCCTGATTAAGCTGATGCAACCTCACAGCTGACTCCATTTTAATCAGAAGGTTGTTCTAAACACCTTCTGTGTTCCCTTTCAAAACATACTATTCTGTGATAAAAATATTGTTCATGGATTGCTTCCCATCCACTAACGAAGCATGCAAAGAGTAAATAAATGTAGTCCTTATTCAAACTTCATGTGGAGTAGAGGGGCCTTCTCAGTTCTCTGTGTGATGTGTGAAAGGACAATGGAGAGTAGAAATTCACATTATGTTTTGCAGTTTCTAGATCCTTAAGCAGCCTAAAAGTTTGTTCAGTCAGAGTAATGAAAACTAGCTGGAGAAATCCTTGCAGCACATGAGACTGAAGAGGCGGCTGCTGTGATGATGAGGGTAGTGGCTGTGACTTTTTGTCCCCAGTGTCCTAAGCTGCAGATAGCACAGTTTATAACAGCAGGATCTGGCCCTAACTTTCCACAGAGAAAGCTAGCAGTGTAGTATGAAACACCTTAGTCACCTTTCCAAAGTGCTTTCAATAAAAGCTCTTTACTTTCCCTCTGTGGAATGTTGCCCTACCTTGTAGTAAATCCTAAATAATCCACCAAAACAAAACAGCAATTAATCCCCTGAACATCCAGACTTTAAATTATTTTGGACCTACACAGATACTGTGTGCTCCAAAAGTCACCCAAGATTTACTTTAGTGACTGCTAGCTCACAGTGGTCCCTGAAGGAAAAGAAATAATCTTGAATTTTTCTTACGTGAATCACTTTGCTGTCATGGGAAATTACAGGAATCACTTGGCTGAAAAAGTGAAACAAGCTTTGTCAGCATTTGATAGGAAGTTGGATTCCTCAACCACAGTGTCACAGCCTGAGTCCATGGGATTTTTCAATCTTGCAAAGTCCAAACAAACCCAGACCTATATTGCACCTGCAAAACAGCTACAAAATCTTTTGAATCCATTGCTCTGTAGAGATGACTTGGCATTCCTACTCCTTCCAGTTTCATTAAGCCTTTTTACATTGAGGCTTAAATCACTTGACTGGCCAGCCTGGCTTCTGCAGGAAGTACAGAAGGCCCACTCACACTTCTTGGGGCTTGTTTTTACCTGCTGTAATTGGAAAAAAAAAAAAGATCTACATTGTACTCTTTCTCAAGTTGTGCCTCTCTGCTTGTGAGAGGAGGAAAATTCCTCTAGCAGAGAAAACTCGGCAAACCTGAAGGACAAGTCATAAAGCCATTGAAATGGAAAATTAGAAAGCAGTATAAATAGCCTCTTTGGAAGAAAATAGGTCCTCCCTGCTATAGTGAGCATGAATAAACAATAAATGATCATGTCAATAAGGAAAACACTTGCTAGAGAAGGTCTTCCCTCTTCAATTACAAAGCCTCCATTCAGAGGCAGTGGTGCACAGGCAGAGAATTAACCTTGCTAGGCTCTTTGGATGTGTCAATCTCCTATGATATATTTTGCTACCTTCTTTCCACCCCTAAAATTATGGATAAGCTATCTTGTCTAATAGATAAATATTTGATCCTGACAGATACAGTAGGAAAGGTGATTTTACTTTTTCAAGACCACATAAAAGAAACTTGGAAGAGCAAGAGCTCTGTCTTGTCAGCTTCTGTCTAAAATGCAGGGTGCCAACCAAGTTTGAAAACGTGTCAGCTCTTCAAACCACATTTCTTAGGAGCACCTGAAGTTCTTAAATTATTCAACTTTGGGTAAATGATCTGCCATCTTTGAGAGTTGATACTCAAGCAACACCCAACTGAACCATATCAGCGAAAAAAAAAAAAAAGGTTTAGCCTCTGTCACATTTCTTCATATTCCCAAATGGTACAAACTGGCAGAATTACTCTGGAGTTATGATTGTTACACTTGAAGTTGCCGCAACTTTCAGCTTTTGAGAAGAAAACTTAATTTTTTTTTTTCTTCCTTTATTTTTGATTGTCAATAATGAATATTTTTCCAGAAAAAAACTGCACAGGAAAGAAATAATTTTCTTGCCTAAAAAGATTGTATTTTGCATCTCCTTTTTTTGGACAAAAAAAAAAAAAAGAACAGAGGGAAAACTGAAATATTTTAAAAGTCAGTGAATACTATCAATACAAGATATTGTGAGATCAATCAAAGATATTGTGAACAAATATATCCAAAATAAAAGAAAAAAAACAGGACTAAGTTTCCCAAAAAGAACCAAGCTGAGACATCAAGAACCTGGAAACTGTCTGTTGTGAGGAGAGGATTAAGAATCATCTTATTAAGAAATGAGATTCAAGAAAACCTATGGATGGTGATGAGATGAGCCAATAATATAACGCCGTATAAAACCTTAATTATTTGTTTTAGAAACTCTTTTAACCCAGCCAAATGCACAGCAGCATCCTCAGCAACGTGGGACACATATACACAGGAAAATAAACAAACAAAAACCCCCTACATCCTGGGAAACATCAGCTCATAAATGAGCCTCTGGACTATGACTGATAAGCAACTCAGATTCCATCTCCTAAAATGGTTCATGTTGTTGAAGAATTGTGGGAAATGCTGTTTGACCCTCGTGTATTAAAGGAAAATGATGGAATTTAGAAATTTTTAAAAATCAGATGTTTTTCTCCTCATTCAGGCTTATTTCAGTCTGCATTTCTGGACAATTAGGCATTCTAGATCTCTTTACTGGGATATGGCATTATGTCACTAATTTTTTAGCTACATCAATGAGTTTCATTTTTCAAAATGGTCCTGCTTTTAGTAAAGTCTAATGCTGTACTCAGGATTGATTCTATTTAACTTTGTGAAGGAAGTATAAATACTTTTGGCACTCTTCCCCCTCAGCTTCTACCACCTCAGTAAAGCACAGAGAATTAGATACAATGCTCTTGCCAAGATTTAAGCTTAATGTGAAACGATTGTTGCTGGTGATTAATACAAGATTGACATTTTCTCTTTATGCCATCTGCAACCTATGCTAGGGTAGACTTCTACTTTCTTTATCTACCCATAGAATTTATTCTATTTTTTTTAATGAAAGAAATCTGGGGTTCACGGATCTGACAGTTCCACTTGAGCAACGATAGATACAATTTACTCAGTTTGAAATATCATCAGCTGAGGGTGAAAAGTGTTAATTAACTATTAATTCTGGGAGAGAAGCCCTTTGGTATTCTTTAGAAGCCTTGAGTGGATGGCCACAGGTTAGCTCCCATAAAACAGAGTTCCTCATCACCGTCATTGCGATCATTGTCTGAATTTCTTCAAAAGGAAGAATAAATACATGGAATATAAGATATTTCTCAGGATAATAATGAAAAATACAGCTTGTGAGACAGAGCATGAGGTCAGGCTTAAGGCTGTAATGAAAAGAGGCAATTTTCTCTGCTCATTACATGTCTTTCATGAAAGGGGCTTTATTCTCCATTCCCATTTTTCTATTTATTTTTTCTCTCCGCTTAGAATGATTCTTAGTATGGAAAGTGAAAATGCAAAACTTGATCATCCACAGCATTTTTTTGGATCAGTGCAATGGCCTTTGCTACTGAATTTTTTCAGGGCTGAAATAGCCTGACTAGTCCCCTAGCACTTCTCTCTGCACCTGTAGAGGTTTACTGGGATCTCAGATCTCCACCCATCTCCTTCACCTCTGTTCTTAGAAGTAAAACTTCCTTCAGAGAACTTAACTATGTTACTGCAATGCCTGATCTGTCTTCTAACATTTCAGGAGACCAGCTCAGTACTCAGCAAAGATTAAGTACCATGCAATTAAATAAGGCTGTAACTACTCTATAGCTCAAAGAGATACGGATGTTCTCATGCAATTATATAAACTGGGTTTAATTGAGCCAGACTGATTTATAGTCACAGAACGAATGGGAAAAAGGGTGTCCAGTTTCCTTTCCACCCCATGAGCACTGTTTGGAGTAGCTGGGATACTTGTCTGACTGAAAAAAGGAGGACATGGGCTTTTATGTGGTTGTAGGTCTGACAAAGCTTATGTACACCACTAAATCCTGGACTAACAGTGGCTGTATATTCAGGTTGATCAGCAAAGTCATCATAACAGACGTACAGCCACCAAACTCTACAAACAATCTCGTACTTGGATGGTTTCAGTGGTTTAGTACCCTCATCCTGATACACTTTGAAGAACTGAATAACTAATGAGTTGGACATTGCCTTCAGCCATGAAAGATGAGCCTCTGACCTGCATAAGCAGCCCTAGGATGCAGGCTCACTCATCATGGCAAGTAGGAACATAACTTTTGGGTAAATTTTTGAACTTCAGCACTTATTCTTCCATTCTAATTGGGATCAGATATAAGAGCTTGTTCACACTTGAACACTATTAACTTGGGTAACGTACACCCATTCCTAAACACAGCAGCTTGGATCATAAATAACATCATAAACTTGACAAGGACAGCCAAATATTGCACTTTTTTGCTTTGCAGAAGATGGTGGGAATTCGAAGGCAGAAGAATTACTTCAGTGGTTACACATCATTCCTTAATTTCTCTGTGTAAGGAGAGAGAACTGCTTGTTAAATCTGTATATTTATTTATTAATAAAGTAACTTACACTAGCTTGAAATTGCTTCAGAGAAGTAGAGCTTAACAGATACATTATTTTCTTTGATGTAATCAGAATTTTGCTTTACATATTTATCAGAGACACTTTGCTGGAGCTGAAGTTCAGTATCGTTTTCTTCCTTCACTGCAACCCAGTAGATAGCACAACAACCCCAACTATAACTGAGACACATCTAGGGCAGCATCTTTTCTGCACTAAAACATACTTATTACTAAATATTCGAAGGTAAGGGACAGAAATGCTGAGTTGAGAGTGTTTTCTCTCCTTAAGTGGGTTAGTTGCCTCAGCCTCCACACAATCTGTCCTCTTGAAGGGCCAAGCAGATGAAATTGTGATCCTCTGGCCTTTGTGAGGGCTCGGACAAAACTGCCAGGGAGAGAGCTATGCAGTATTGTGGATGCCTGTCTCATGCTCCAAGGCTTCCAAGTGGGAGTGTTAATCAAAGGAAATTCAGAACTCAGTCCTTCCTCTGCATGAAGTTTGTGAGGAGTAGAGCAGTGAGGGAAGGGAGTGCGGGTATGCTGGTAAAACACGGATCCTTGACCCAGCCTGGGCTGCTCCTGGCAAGACAGCTATCAGCAGGTCCATCTCTCTGGGAGGAGGCAGGTTACTGGCCTGAGGTACTGCTGAGGGCTACTGCTCCCTCCCATTAGTGCATGCAACCCTGTCAGGTCACCCCCCCAGGGAGGCTGCGTGGATTTTCTACTGAATCATCAACTGTGTTCAACCCCGCTGCACGTGGGGCAGTGGGAGGTTTGTCCCCCAGGGTAGGAAGCCATGGGGCTGTGCTGATTAGCTTCACATTGTTCACAAGGGAAGCATATAAAGCAGAGTTCAAAAGTCCTTAAGTTATTTGGCTTATTGCAAGACATGGCGTTTTCATTACTGCAGATGCTTTGAAGCCTTCCTTCCAAAGCCTAGAATAGCTCCTGCCCTAAGTCCAGCAGAGGCTGGCATGAAGGCATCCATAGTACTGCTCCCGTGATGTATCTTAACCTGCAGGTCTTACAGAACATTTACATGTTGCTGCCTTCTCAGTGTGTGGATCCATGCACATTAACTCAGAGAGCACACAAACTCTGTCTGTTTTGAGTACTAAACCTTAACTAATAGTTTATCACTAAGGAGTTCTCTGTGTAATGAGAGTGCAGATGAGGTGAAGCTGGCAGTTACATGGCTGTCACTCTATAAATGTATATCTCTGTAACTTAGCTCAGGATGTAGCTCATTGTATTCAAAGACACAAATAGAGATGCACATGCACAAATTAGTAAGTGATCCAGGCATTCCTTGGGGAATTTAATCTAAGTCTTACACATCACATAACTGAGATGGGAATCAGATGCCTAATAATAGATCTGTATTCTAATACCATCTGCTCAGACCAAATCCCCATAACAAACTGTGTCTGTCCGCATGTCATGCATTTCTGCAGTTTCAGCCTTTCCGAGGCTCCTTCTCCAGGTTGAAAGAATAAATCCCTGTCATGTACACCCAAATCAAAGCATTAGGCCATCGGCCATCTGTTGTTTATTTGTGAGGTTATCTTATTTCTGCTGAGCCTCAGCATCCTGGCAGACACTGTAAACTCAACCACACACCACTTCTCTCTTTTCTCATAGCAAGACATTAAAGATGTCCTGTTAAATCACTTCAGCCAAAATATCTAAATGGGGAAGTGAAATCTCAACAGTGCTTTTACAATACAAAGTCAATGAGACATTTTATTTCACTTAGACTAAAACAATTGATTGTTTTAAAAATATCCTTACCGAGGTATAATGACTGTGAAAGGAGCTATCCCCTCAGTCCTCAAAACAACAGACAGGCTCTTTCACATCCTGCACAAATACACAGTTCTGCAAATTGTTTGGATATGTGTTTTCCTTTCTCCTGCTAATAAGAAGGCTTGATGACAGAGGGCTTGATCTCCCTTACCTGTTTGGGAGAGGGCAAGCAGCTGTACAGATCAAGGGGTTATCGAGGTCTGTAGGTATTCATAATGTACACTGGAGAGCTGGTTCTGAACAACACATTGTACCTGCCTCCCAGAATTGGCCAGCTGAGCTCAACCATTAATACCATCCTCTGTACAGTGATGAAGTTGATGGCCCCACCTTTGGATTAGAAAATGATGCACCACAGGCATTCAAGGCATTCTTTATCTTAGCTGGGGCAGGTAGGATGCCCCTTGGTTTCTATGGAATCATTTGATGGCAAGAATCCCAATAGCCCTAGGTTAGTTTTCTATTAATCCCAGTTGCTTCCTAGTTGTTGATCAGCAATCAGGTTTTTACAGATATCTTCTACATGATCACTGCGGGGATTAAAAACGTTTATACTAGAAGCAATTTTTTCCTTTTTTTTCCTTTTTTTTTAAATTCCCACAGATCAAGTAAGTCTCTTGTTTCTTTCTACTTCTCATGCACCTAAATAAGCAGTACCACTCTAGCCACTATTAATAAAGCATTAAAAATTTTTCAGTGACAAGAACTCAAGGTGGATGCTAAGGCCTGTCCCTCACATTGTCACTCCTGAGCATTTCTTTGCTGACACTGCTGTTCGTGGAAGGGGCTCCTCTGTGCTGTACATAGACCAGTTGCTCCAGTCAGCCCATAGAATTCAGTGCTGTGGGGCTGATTTAGAGCATTGCAGACCTAGAGCATCTCCTTTCCTCTGTTTTCCCCCCTGCAAGTTGGCAAGTTTGAATCATGGGGATGTGGAAGGTGCAGGCATGAGGGCAGATATGCTGAGCAGCACTACTACAGCCCCAGGGTAAGCAGCTAATGACAGCAACTCCTGCTTTGAGTGCTTCAGCAAAATCATCACTGCCAAAAAGAGTTTTCCCCACCAAATGGCTTCTGCTGCTACAAAATGCTAACCACCCACCAGGAAATCGCTTCAACTGCTCTCCACAGCCCTCAGTGCAAGGTCTAACTTGTCAGGCAGAGACCTGGTCTCTGCCAAGATTGCATATCTGTATCTAGCCTTTCCATGCCAACCCTTTGAGGTTGGCATCCTTTTCTTGGGTCCACTGCAAAAACATCTTCATCCCTCTCTCTGAATCCGTTTGATAAAATACAAAGCAGCATTTTAAAACACTTCTGACTCTGGAGTTATTTAGCATGTGTCTGACTATCTAGGGTGAAGGCTTTCTTGATGATTGGCAGATAATTCACAGACATATCTGTGGCCTGTGGCTGTTACTCTTAACTTAGGTGAGTCTGTTTTGCAGTGCTAACCTGGTAAACTAACACCTCCCTGTTGTTAGCAGAAAAATGGAGCTGTCCTATCAGGAGGACAGTCTGTATGGTCAGTCATGGTTGTTATAAAAAGCAAAAGTGGAATCTGGGGACAGGAAAGGAGCTCACATCCATTCTTTACCTGGGGCCTTTAAGGGGTTCTAAAGCTAGCAGCTCCTTTAGCAATGTGTGGCTATGAAATGGAAGTCCATGGTTAACCCACAAATAACAGCATGGCAGTCACCACAACCCTGGATCTTGGTTCTTGCTGCTCAGCAGCTCAGTGGATTGTCCTCCCTGCCTCTGTCGGTTGCAGAGATGTCACTCCCAGACACTGAAAGTGGATTTGACCATATCATCAATACCCAGTAACTACTACCAGAAAAGTAAATTGTTCATCATGAAAGTTAAGCCCAGAAAGAGTACTGCTTTGGGCATCATAGTGGAAAATCCTCCATGACACAGGAAATTTTTCTCAAAAACCTGCAGAAAATCTACCTCAGCCATCCCCTCTTGCCTTTTACTGCCCTATATTCTAATAGTCTGGATAATGAGGATTGAAGTTTATAATGAGGTTTATGTAACTTTTTCAGCAGGGAACAAGGCAAGTCAGGAGCAGTTCTGACATGTTGCCAGGAGTGGCTGCATGGCATGATCTTTGCTTGAGAGCACAGCGTTTGCACCTCGCGATGTGATCCCAGTGTCACAATGTTGTGACACTGCAAATTGCTCTGCTCTCCTCACACACATTTTTATTATAGAGATGCTCTCACCTTTGGTGCCTGGTAAAAATGGATAGGAGTCACTCAAATTGCTGAGAAAATGAAGGAAAAGAAGGAAAAAGTGCTTCCCTGAGGTTGGATAAACTACACAAAAATGAATAAGTGCAAGAAACCCTGACATGGAGTCAAATGTCTCTTCTTTAGAAGACTGCTGAGCATTTAGCATAGGGACTGTATAAAGAAAGTTGATTACAGGAGATAAGTCACAGTAAATATAAAATAATATAATCTAAGTCAAAGTGTTATTTTAATTTTATGTCCAGGTGAACAAATTTTTTTCTACTTATTTGTAGTTAGATTTTATCTGATAAAGGTTAATAATAAATACAGTAACAAAAGCATCTGGGAAGATTTGGTAGTCAAGCAACAATAAAGAAAAGGGTATTTTTAAGAGCTAATGTTATTGTTTTCCATCCAAGAACTGAATAGACTAAATCTGGTTTGTGTTGAAACAATAGCAGAAGCAAAAGCTATGAAAACAGGAAATCATCTCTAAACTAAATGCATCTCATTTCAGCTCTTTTTACTATGTGAAGCACAAAGCTTTTCTCATTCACAAATATCACAGCAATTGTATTTTGTAACTGCACTGCTTTTCTTTTTTTTTTTAAGAAAACTATCTGACTTCTTAAGGATGATAGTAGATTCAATAATACAACAGGAATTCACCTATTTTCTTTGCAAATTTACTCAAATGCCTTCTTGTTGAAATGATGCCACTTCCTGTTTGTTTTTTCTTTTCTCTAGCAGAAGCAAACCATGTATATAATAAACACAAAGATAATTTTGGAGCACATTGAATACACATGTCCTAATTCTGTGTGGGTTTTAAACCTGTCATCCATATTGTCTCCTTTGTTATCCATATGCATACTCGACCTTTAGAGATTTTCTATTTTTTTAGGATAGGGGTACATACCAAGAATTATAGCAATACTTGCTTTAAAATTAGAGTCCAGAGCTTTGGTGTTAAAATGCTGGTTAAAATGTTTGAAATATTCATCATAATTAAATCACACTGACATGAAATGTTAGTTGGTTTTGTAGGTATTTTAAATTCTCTATGAACTTCAGAAGCAGGTTAGGAATACTTTATATTAAGATGCCAGAACACTTTCCTAGCAGTCAGTGGAGCAATGTGAGATTTGTGGCATGTTAACTGAGCTTCTAAGATGGGTTATCACTTGTGTTAAAAATTAAGGCAACTTTCCATTACTACTCTGACTGTAGATGAAAAAGATGAGGTAGACCATCTGGTAAGAAAACATTTTAGAATGGAAGGAGCTTGGAAAAGCAAAGACAGGTGGCAAACTTCAGTCAAGATTCATGGTCATTATGTGTAACAGACTCCCATGCTCTTTTAAAACCTTCAAAGAGCTGTCAATCACCTGTACCACAAATATTTTTAGACGAATTTATGAATGCGGTTTAAACACGCTGCCATTCATCAAGAAAAACACTGCTGACCATAAACTGTCATTTGAGTTAATAATAATGCTAATAAGTCTGAACAGCTTCTTTCACTCTCTAGCCCTTTGATCTTATCAGATGCATAAACCCTGTAAACTGCTTCAGCCTCCTGGGAGCAAATGAATGAAAAGCCATTTTCTGCTGGAAACGTACCACAGATGCAGCCCCAGGTCTTCAGTGACAAAGCCAAGAGGCTGGAGCTAAGTGAAGCTTAGTGAAACATTCTGCCACCACTCTGTTCAACCCAACCTCCAGCAATTGTTACAGCAGACAGCTACTAGGGAGAGCGTCCTGGCACAGATTCCTGGTAAATGGAAGTTCTAGCGAAACAGATGTCAAGTGTATTTACAAGGCACCGGTCCCCAGGTGTGCTGCTCATCCTTTGAAAGGATATCTGAGTAAACATGCAGGAAGACAATCCCGATTCATTCAGAGAGACTGCCTACCTTGGATAACTTTGAGCCAGGAATAGGGAAAACAGGAAATTTCCTCAGTGCAGACATAGCCATATAAGCCTCAAAACCAGAACTGCATGCTTTTGGGCATTGATTTCCTTTCCTCTGAATGCAAGGATTTTTTTTTCTAAAATTAAAACATTGTCTTGGACTCTCTGTCATTCCGAAATGTACAAAAATAAATAGAAGGCATCTCCAAAATTTTTACACTATGGAATATGCCACAAAAAATATTTTTTCTGGACAAAAAAATCTAATCACTATATTGTTATGTAATAATCTTGCCAGTGGCCTAACCATCCACATAGCATAATACCCATTGGGAAAGGAATAATCCAAAAAGCAGCAAACAAAAAACCTAGATGCACTATTCATTCATAAATACTGCATGTCAGGTCTGCTGTTTGCAGCAACTTGTTCATTGTTCACAGAGTTTTGTCGTTCCTAATGAAAGTTTCTCTAACGTTAACAGCAGCTAAGTATTTGTAAAGGCTAATCTCTCACTGTTCCCCTGTTTCAAGTGATCAAAAGAGGAAATCAGGTGACCATTTGCACAAATAAACCTTGCAAATACCTAGAGGGACCTTAGATAAAAGAGAAGATGAAAGTTGTTCCTTGATATTTTTTTCAAGGAACGCTTCTGGGGAGCAGACATCTTAAAAGACTGTCAGGATTTTATGATGAACCTGCCAGTGATGAAGTTTGGGCTGTGAATAACACAGCAAGAGGACACTCTCTCTGCCATGTTAAAACAAAAAATTCTGCTGTCCTTATGTAACCTACTTCACGAGGCTAAACATAAATAAATTAATTTTTTAAAATCCCATATTTATAGCAAATATGGCTCAGAATATCTATATAAACAAAATGGTTGATGATAATATTAATTTGGGGGAATCTTCCATATCTTACTAACAGATTGTGAACGACCTTTAGTAATCTAGTTTTGCACCTCTATCTTCTACACAGCTCTGTGTTATAACATTAAAAGTGCAGATCTATACTGCTGTTTTGCAATCCTATGCAGCAGAGAAGGGTGCTGCGCTCTGTATAACTTATTTATATTGAGCCAATAAATCTCCCCTTTGATTTCATATTCTGGGCTCAATCAAAATATTAAAATATCCCTTAACTAAATACTTCCAGGACATTTGCATTTTTGGTAAGAAAACTTAAAAAGTCAAATCAGTGGTCAGAATGAAAATGACATCCTCACTGATTTCCCTCTGTTAGTTTGGTTCCACATCTCTTAATAGTCAGATAGAAACCTTCATGGATTTCTTAGTGCCACAAAGAAGCCTACTAGGTATAAACAAAATATACATACTTATCTATCCATAATCATGTTCAGAGATGTCTCTTTATGCATGACAAAATCTCTAGTGAAAGAAATTATATGTGATTTGCCTTTAAATTCTACATCTGTCTGTTTAACAGTAAGGTGGTGTTGTCTTTCAGAGCTCAGAATAGAAAGTGTTTATTCTAGCATGAGAATACAACATGAACAAGTGAGGAAGGACAGGAGAAGGAATTAATTGAATTATTAATAAAAAGAAGTAGTATTTGATATAGTGAACAACATATTAGACACAGCGCTCTCCAGTGGTTGCTGCCTATGGATTTGTTGGTTTTTTTCCCACCAAACGAGCAGCAAAGGCCAAGAGGGCTTTGGAAAAGGGCTTCTCCTACATGATCAAAGCATTAGGAATACAAAAACTCCCTCACAAATTCCTGCTCAACACAGTTCCTCCTCCCACCCCATCTTTGCACTCTGTTTGCCTTCCTCAGCCTTTCTTTTGAGCTCTGAGCACGTTTCCCAGCCTGTTTCTGTCAATCACCATTGTCAGAACAGCAGCTGCACGGAAGTGTCCACAGAATTATTTTATGCTGAAAAACCAGCACTTAATGTATCTGAAATCTGCAGGAGCATTACTGGCAAGGAAATGTTGCCCAGTTGCCTGCCTGCCTACTCTCCCACCTCCTAAGGCAGGAGCTTTGGTGGGTTGTTGCTGAGCTTGCTACCTGACTGCTGGTACAGTGAGAGCCAGCAGACCCAGAAGTCTTCCCCTAAGTTGAAATGAAACTCCTTTTAGTTTGGGTTTATTGATTGGGGTACTTTTATTTTGTCACAGCATTTGGACCTGCAAGTATGTCCATTGTCTAGTTATTTTTCTGGTTAAGGAAATGATGAAGAATGAAGTAATAGTGGGACTAAAAGGTGGGAAAAGAGCACGTTATAATGTTGGGAGCTAATGGCACTGCTGGAGAGATGCTTTCTACAAACAACACTCCTGGTCAGGGAAGTTCCCCCTCTGACTGCACACCTGTGATCCACCTTGGTGGGACAGTCCCTGTGAAACTGGGAACATCCCCTGCTTGGAGAGTTTAACTGCAGTCAGAGTCAGGGACTTCACTGAGGAGCAGAGCTGATGAAGGGAAGAGCTAATGACCACATAGGGCTTTAGTTACAGGTAAAATGGAGCATAATCTTTCCTAAATTATTTTTGGCTGCAGATTCCTGTCAGGAATAATTTTCTGGAGCAGCTCCTTATATGTCTTTTACATCAGAAAAAAGCCCAAAACCTACAAACTAGGAACTGATAAATATCTCAAACTTGGCATCTTTAGCCATGCCATCAAAGCATTCAAAAATCTTGGAACAGAAAGTCTCAGCTGCCCACCTCAGATCTCCCTTCACCTTTTAGAGACACATTATGGGGACAGAGGTTTCCTCCTTTAGTGTTGTGTCATTAGAAAAATGTAAGTGTCCTGGGCAATTTTGAGTCTTCCATCCTAGACAGTTTCAGGGGAAATACCAAGCCTTTCAAACAATACAGATGAGGTTGAACATGAGTCCAAAGCTCTAATTCTTGTTTACATACTGAAACAGATCAACTCAACTCAAAAATACAATATGTAGTTTGAGAAACAATGCTCAAGACTGACCTTTGGCACATAAAAGTCCAAGCCTAGGAGAAAAATATTCAGTCTTTGAAAAACAACAAGGATTAATATTTCCTATTCTGAATTAGAAACAAGTTAATTTAAATTAAATAAGTCTTTATTGGTTTATAGGATTTTGTTCTTTATATTTTTTAATATTGACAAAAATAATGAATGGATTTGGTTGGAAGTATACAGCTGTGTACAAAAAAAAAAAGGATTATAAGGTTTATCTCATTTCTGAGAAAAGCTGGTTGACTGGACATTTGGATGCATTTCTTTACTGAGAGGATGGTCCAACACTGGAACAGGCACCCTAGAGAGGTGATTGGTGCCCCAAGCCTGTCAATGGTTAAGAAACATTTGAACCATGCCTTTAACAAAGTGGTTTAGTTTTTGGTCAGCCCTGAATTGCTCGGGCAGTTGGACCAGAAGATCATTGTAAATCCCTTTCAAATGAAGCAGTCTAGTTTGTTCTAACTTTCCTACTATCAGAGTGTGCACACATCAACTGCATTAGCTTTTTCCCACTTCTGATTTCTCTAATGAGCAATGAAAAAAAAAAAAAAAAAAGACAAAATCATTCTGAACACTTAGTTGAGAAAGAAGAGATGTGATTTAACCTCACAAAATGGCACCACATGTGTAACTACTAACCATAAGAGTGCTGATCACTGGCATTAGAATTCATGTTGCTCTTTTCCTAAATAGGCATTTACAGGCATTGTGCTAGCAGCTGAAGGGTGATCATTAGCAGCTCCTGAGACATGATTCACAGTCTTTTAAGTTTTCCCTTTTTTGCACTTCTTTTCTTTTTTTTTTTTTTTTTTCTTCCCTTGGCAGGTTGCTGAGAAACGCGTGAATGTCAGAGCCAGAATATGGATATCTGCAGAACTAGCACACAGGTCATGGTCCACCTTGCTCACAGCCTGGCAAGAAGCCCAGTGCACAGTGATGGGGTCCTATTACTATTCTTACAGTTATCATGTTATACAGCCCAAAGTAAAGGAATAATCTCCACCTCAAATCACTCATAAGTTCTTGGTACTGGTCCATATCAATCCATAGAATTTCCAGCCATCAGCAACAAGCACTGAAAAAACAATCTAACATGAATATCTGGAGAAATGAAATACAATCACCTAGTCTAAGAAGTGAATAGGTGGACAGGACTGTCTGCTTTTGGACAGAAGGCAGCAGAAATTCACCAAATCCACCTCTGTTTCTACAAGCACACTCACACTGCAGCAGAAGTCCGTAGCATTACTAACTTCATTACTAACCATGTCAGTGGTGACAACTAAATTCACTTAAGCAGTTCTTGGAAATGAAAAAATATTTCCAGTAAATTTGCATAAGGGTACCATTTTATTGCTTGCAAGAGAGATCTTCAACTAGAAGAGATTATTATTAGACAACAACTTTATTTACAAGTAAAAAAGGGGACTATATTCACACAGACAAAACTGAAGGTAAAGTGTAATCCTTCCACCACCAGATCCCCTTTGAAGGTGCCTCAAGAGAGAAAGGGTCACCTTGCTGGTGGATCAGTCTGTTTCTACTTTCTCTTCTCAGTTCCCAAAGGTGTGAAACTTTCCTGGGTGCTGCCTGTTGCTTCAACAATCTTGAATGTAAGAGCATTACAGGACAGTGCTGAGAAATGCCTGAGATAGGAGAGAGCTGCTATCCAGATGGACATTGTCACCTCTGCTGCCTTTCTTGATGAATTCTCCTCAAAATGCTCAAGTTCAACAATTTCCATTTCCCTCTGAATTTTACCAAAAGCCCAAAATTCAAGTGTGAGAGACACACTGAAACCATTTATTGAAAAGGAAGAAATAAACAAACTATTTTGCAGAATTTCTAGCCATCTTCTCCTCCACTGATACTCTGTCTACTTCTTCTAGTTGCTTGGTGTAGTTGTTCTCAGTATCAGAGTCAGGACACCTTTGATGCTGCTGAGAGCTGAAATAACCTTATCTGAACTGCTTCTGTCCCTGAGAATTAAGATATTGGGCAATTCATGTGTTAAGAAAGATGATGGGCAGAGATATACAAATACTCTTTTACTAAAACACTGAAGTTATGGATTTATTTCAGGGTCTGCTTTTTTATAATGCTTTAGGAAGGTCAAGCCAGAAAGATTTCACACTGTGAAGCAATCAGAGAACATGATGCCATCCCAGTACAGCACCTGATTTTTTACACAGATAAAAAGCTTCCACAAGCATTCCAGAAGCCAATATCAATAAAAACGTTATTTATCTGGTCAGGGAAATTCCTGTTCCTGAAGTTTTGTTACCTGCCAGGACTTTGCAGTGAATCATTTATATTTTGGAAACTTTCATGACCAAAAAGTTGAAAAGTTTATAGAAAAGTTTAACAAGGGACAGCTGCAATGGTCAAACTACTAAAGTACAACAGGTTCTCATTCAAAAGTTATTACTCTGAATGATTAATTATGCAATAACTTCTAAAACAATGGCTTAATAAGACAAAAGAAAAGAGTATTTCAATTGCAGTCATGTCTAGGTAGAAGGATGTGGAGGAAGCAGGAGTCTCCTGATGATGGACCAGATGGTGGAGCACCTTCTTGTTGTAAGAATTGTCACTTGAGACACATGGGCATTGACTGAGCAAAACTTGGGTAATACAACATATATTTTAGAATCTAGGAAATTTCTAAAAAAGCCTAGGACTATTAAGTTTCCAAAAGAGAACACTCTAGAAGTTAAAAAGGGAAAAAAAAAAAAAAAAAAAAAAAGAACTCTATCTCAGCCAAAGGCAGGACACCAAATAAGTGAAGGTGTAAAGGTTAGGATTTTTTTCCCCATCACAACTTTGCCAGGTCTCCTATCAAATCAGGAAAACATCTTACAGTTTCAAATAATCAGAGTGGGTCCTTATTTTTTCAAAAAGATGGTACCACCTGACACTTCTGATACAATTTGCAGTGTAGTTCTCTACATGACACACCTGTCAATTCGATTTCTCCAGATAAGCGATGGGAGGAATTCCTTAGAAGCATATGACCTTTCCGATATTTATCTAAATTGGAAATCAAAATGCTTTGAGATTCACAAGCTGCTCACCCTAATCAATGTTTCCTCTGCCAAGCTGTTAACCACATGAAACAGCCCATGGGCCAGAAGGAGAGAGCACACAGACACACCACAGTGCTCCTATGATTTGAACAAATTCTCCTCTGTGGTTTGGCCACACAGATAGTTTTTTCCATTGCTATGTATAGAAGTGAAAACTGGCTGAAATAGCTTTCTAGGAGCTAGAGTCAGGATTCCTGGCTTCTTTCCTTGGACTGATGGCTACATGACCTACAGCAAAAAACAGGCATTACTTTCCCCCAAGATTTTTGTTTGGATTTAGATGCTGATCTTGACACCTATTGCAGTGTTTAAGTTCTCAGAAATGCTGAGGTTTTTCAGCTCTCACTGAAATCAGTGACAGTATCCTGATATTTGTAACTCAAAAACACAGATCCTTTCTAACTCACCTGAACTTCACAAAAATAAAGTTACTGAAATTTCTTCCACTTTTAAAATATATATATTTATGCCTTTATGGAATTACATCTTATTCACCTCATGAGCAAAAATCAGTAAATTCTCCTTTCTCTGCTCATAATATGTTGTGAACTGACTCATATTCCAGAATCAGTGCACAGATGGAAGAAGCTAGAGGACATGCAAGGCTTCTTCATCAGTTTTCTTGCTTTTCCAAGAGCCACGGGTCCTTCACAGCCCTGCCTCTGGCACCACGCAGCTCCTGCTGTCTGGATCCAGTAAGAAGCTGCTGCAAGCCTCTCTACAAAGTGAGAAAGCTGTTTTTATACTGCCACTGGATTAGTCCAAGATGAACCACTGAGGACAGTACAGCAATGGGATAAAGCTCTTACGTCCACGACTGTGGATTAGGTCTGGTAGGATAGTGCAAAGGGGAAAGGAAAGGGACATGGAACAGAAAAGGTGAGCATAAAGCCCCATGCCTCATGTAGAGCTCTCTGCCACCCCTGCAGCCAAATGCCAGCACAGGTGACACTGCAGATGCTGCTTGAGTGATGGAACTGGCTGGATGAACAGCTGCTTTGTGTGCAGGTACAGAAGTGAAACTAGCAGCAATAAAGCATTTTAAAAAGTCACAACATGTTACTGAGAGAAAAAAAACATCTAATGGGTGATCCCATCCAGACTTTGTTAGTGGCATGACTTTATCTATGGTACATATGAAAAGGTACCACTGCTGCGCTGGCTGGCATCATGGAATCCTTTCCCCACTCCTGAACACCAATACAAACACAGATTTTTAGCCTGAATGGCTGCTTAGAGAATGAATGTCATCTGTTGCTGAGTCCTTGTTGCCATTCTTTTTGATCTTAGAGGCAACTCCGTTTATTTACCTGTGAGTAATGCAATCATTCCAAGCCCACGCTGGCAAATCCTTACTATCCTATCTGTAGCTTGCAGAAGGCTCTGATGCGCAAGGTCAATGAGTAGATTTACAGGATTATGCCAATCTAGTTTGATCTGCTTTATAATTGACTCTGTAGGTGTGAATGTACCAATTTCAGCTCAGGAAACCTTCATGTATCACACTGTGCATGTGTGAAGACACGAGCATGTGAAAGCACACACAGAGACCTGCTGTGATGCTGCATGGTGCTGGGATGCTGCATGGGATGTGAAGAACACTTGAAAAAAAGAACGGAGACAGAGAGGAAATTAAATGAAAATACAGAACATCTGTGTTCTAATGGCACACTAATACCTACCTTAAGATGAGACCCCATTATTCTGATAAGAGTTCAGGCTCTTCAAACATGTAGCACCTCCTGATGTCATTCACCTTCTCTCAGTGCTATAACACCAGGGTTTCAATTATAAACTATTTTCTATGTTAACTTTACTGTGTTTCTGACTTGTTTGCAATCTTTGACTCTCTCTTTTTTCAATCAGTTCCTCCAATGCACCTTCAAGGTACAAAGAAACAAAGAAAATAAAAAACTATCCGTGGGAATGGTATGAATATTTTCATGTTTGGATCCCATCTGCTCCACACAGCTAGAACAGAAGCAGTTGCTGTATTTGCTCACATGTGTGTGGAAAACTGAGGCATGCATTCCATCATAGGCAGAGGTTGAAGTCAATGTTGTAACAGATGGCCAGGGGATTTCAATAGTAACTGGGAGCTTCTTAGGGCATATTCATGACTGCTATCTCAGCATACATGATGAGAAATAAAAACCTGGTCTCTTAGAAGAAGGTGAGATTTCCCAAAACAAAGGCATCCAGACCTCTCATCATGTCCAAGATTCTTGGTCAACAGGCCAATATACCTTTGGTCAACACTTGGAATGTTTCAGAAATTGGCATATAGTATGGTGTTTGGGCAGAGGGGGCATGCTTTGGGGAGTAAAATTGTTTACTGGAGAAATTTTTAATGGATTTTGTTGTTGTTTTGTTTGGATTTTTTTTGTTGTTGTTGATTTGGGGCTTGGTTTTGTTTTATTTGTCTGTTCTTGCTTTTTCTTTCCCACCCCCTGCCAAACACCCCAGCTAGATATGTCTTACAAGCACTGTGAGGCTGGTTCTGTACACAGTGGGCTCTCATTTCCAGGCCTTCCTAAACCAAAGAGCAGAAAGAACAGTGAAACAGGGTGTTGTCTCTGAAAGCATCCCTGACTGGCTTGCCTTCTTGCACATCCAGATGTTTCTGTCTCCTGCACTATTAAGGGGAATATTAGTGCTAGACAATGATTTCAAACTATATCCCCTTTGAAGAGGTGATTTAAGTACCAGCATTCCCTACAAGGGTCCTTCTATCCCTGCAGAGAGCTGTGAAAGCTTAGAGCTTTAGTTTTTGGGATGGTATCAATTCTTCTGTCCAACCCCATTTACCCAGTCAGCATAGTGAGGAATGCCACCTTTCAGTTCCTGTTCCCTGACAACGGAGAGCCACCACTGCCTAAATACTTTCAGGGTGTATTTCATCCATATCTCCAGCTAGAGATCCTAGCTGCTGCAAGGATCACGATACTAGCTTTAATGAGAGATTGACCTGATATAATCCATCATATAGTTAAAAAAAATCTATCTTCCTCATCATATCAAATGTCTTCATAGAAATAATAAAAATAATTATATAATTTATATTTAATATATAACATGAAATGTAGAATCATTTAAAATATAAAAATGCCCTATAGTTAGATATAATGAAATACAATATATTGATGTATAGTATGTAAATTATTATATTAATTGTGTTAGTCTTTAAATATTAACAAATTAATAATTTTCTGCCACATATGCAGCCACTTGTTCTGTATTATTTAACTTAGTTATCTGCTTTGAATGACAAGGCCCAATCCTGAATCACTCTTCTGGACACAAATATTTATTTGTGCCTAAGTTTTCATTGAGTTTTTGTTTTCATTTTGGATTGCATTATAATTATAACAGCTTCATAATTGATACTAGTTATAATTGCTTGAAAATTCTGTGTTTCTCATCTTTCTGATGAATCCACAGAAAATCCACCATTCATGCCAATTGTAAAAGCTGCATATTAGTGCTGTCAGAGGGAAATAAAACCAGAGCCTCTCAGAGAAAAATTGTGTCCACAGCTTATGTACCAGTCTACCCAAAACACAGCTGCATTGTGTAAACAGCAACCCATTCACACCCCTGGGAAAATCGGATCACAAATAAAACTATCACAACAGACCAAAATCTGCATCTGAATGACATACATCCCAGTGAAACAAACAATAACAATCATCATCACCATTATTATTAATAGGCATTGCCTGGCAAATTCTTTGCAAGCTGAGGAGAATGTTTCTCTATTAGCTCACTCCTTCTGAAAATGGTCCTGACAAAATCCCCTTGACAATCCTAATGTGCATAAGACATTGATGGAAAATACTGAGTTATGAGCTCTTGCATGCTGAACCAGCTGTCTGGAAAATGTATCTTGGGGACACTAACAATTTGAAATGCGCTGTGAGATCCTCTATCATAAATTGCCTGCCTGCAGCATCATTCCACCTGTCAAAGAAGGACATAAAAGTGAAGTACAGGGATGGACAACAGAATGGCCAGTAGCTGAGCCAAAGAGGGAACAGCAATTCCTTTAGCCTCACCATGGGGATCAGTGGGAAAAAAATGGCAAGCTAGCCTCTTGTAGCCCAAATACTCTCCTGATCAAGAGTAATGGAGGTGAGTGCTTTTATTTTGGAACAGTAAACGTTTTCTTCACAAGGATGTGGAAAATTCTTATCTTCAGATGGGACCACTAAGAGTAAAAACAAGGCAGGTCCGTGTATTAAATCTGAACTAAGTACAAACTAGGAACGCAGAGAAGGCAAAATCCACAGCAAACCACTGTGTTTGACATAAAGCATGGCTAGTAGTCAGGGTCTAGAGGCAGGGGTGGAAAATCCAGTTTGAAAATTAAGCTGGAAAGAGGGTCAAAAGGCCAAAAGTATGGGAATCCCAGTAAAAGTGAGGGAAATTAATTTTGAAAAGCTGGAGAAAGGTCAGTGCATGATTTCAGAAACAAAAAGCTGAGCAGGGATCTGGAGGTAAGGACCAGGAGTAAAGCTGTGCAGTAGGGGGTGGACACTATGAGCTGGCACAGTGCAGCCACAAATGTGGATAATACATCTAGGCTATAAAAACTGTGCCATGGTAAACCACTGAGAGAGGGAGTCTGGCCTAGAAAGTTGCAAATAAGATCTATGTCAGAGGCTGTACAACAAATGACATCACGTGAGGCTCCTGTCCCTACCTCAGACTCCGAGACCAGCCCTGCCAGGACTGACTGGAGCACAGCCTCCCAGGGGACTGGCTGCACTCAAGGCATTCACAAGCACTCGATTGCCAAGGTAGAGCTGTATTAAAATGAAGGCACTCTAATAGTGACTTTCCAAATTATTAAGCCTGGTAATACCATGGTGACACTTCATCATGCAAATAAAAAAAACAAGGTTTGGATAATCAGTTTTCAGCCCATCTGTAATTTGATGAGATTGCGAGTAGGAACGTCTCTAAAAGGCGTGGGTTCTCTAATCATGAATGCAGGCAAAGCTCAGATTTTTTTCCTCCCAAAATCTTCAAAATACAAAATGCAAATCAGAATCCTGCAAAACCAGAAAGGTCTTCTTAATGTTTTTTTAACTTTTCTTGTTCTCACCTAGGTTGTGAAAATTGCAAAGGCTTTTTTTTTCTCCTAATATCGCATCAGAATTCAGACAGGCAAATAAAGGGACAGAGACTTCAAAAAAAAAAAAAATCACATCAAGTAAACATGTCAATAAAACGCCTGAGTCCAGATTTAAATTACTTAGAAGTTTGTGAGGGCTTCAGTCTGGGTCCCTAGCTTATACAATTCTCTAAATTTGAGAGGAGTTGCTTGGCAGGGATTTAACTCAAGAGACTTTAATTTAAATTAATCTAGTGCACAATATATTTTGGATGCTTTGAACATTACCTTTCAACATTTATAATACTATTATAAACTTATATCAAGGCAGAAGAGAGGACACAGGACACTGGTTCCCAAAAACTAAAAAAATCTTTGTAAAAGAGTCTAAAACCACTCTTGTGGGGCATGAAAGCTGAACTTGTACTTGTGGCCAGAAAAACACAGCCTTCCCTCTGCTACCTCTTCTGTCAGCAGCTTGCAGCACAATTGTTTTTGCCACTGAACCATGTGAAACCTCAGACTGAAGGGAAGTGGAGATCCAACAGGTCAGAGAGTCATGTGGATTTATCCTTTATAAGCAGTGTGTTAATTTCAAGTAAGGTTTAGCACGCTTTGCTTTTAAAACCGATGCTTCAGGAGCCTCTTGGAATGGCTTTCTGAAATTTGCTCTTTAAGTGTTCATGCTGGATGTCGTGGTGAAAAACATTGGAAAGAAGGGGCTCACATAGTGAGCTGTAAGAATGTTCTCAGTTCCTGCTCATGACACACTACAATTGGTGACTGTAATCCCAACATTCCTGACCAAAGGTTATCAGGTTCATTGGTGCCTTTTCTTCTACAATCCATTTCTTTTGAAGAAGAAAGGGAAACAGGGTCTTTAATCAAGGAGAATATGTTTGGGGGATTTTTGTTTTTTTCTTCTCCAAAGTATTCTCTCCTTCTGAATTTCATTTGTTGAGAACAAGAGCCCAATGTTTGGTCTTTTTAAAGTTATGAATAGCAAATACCTTTCCTCTCCCATTTTTCACATGTAATTACCTCCATGTCTTTTCAGGCAATAGAAGTTCTCCCTTATGAGCTTCATTCACCACCTGGCTCCTTTGCCAAGGACATCAGTGATGAACTATGACATGCCTGCAAGACAAGGACTTGAAGCTGGAAGGTGAGTTTCACAAAGGATGTTTGGAGCACAGGACAGATTGGCAACATAAACAACCTAAGCATCTCTGGAGAGACACAGAGGAAGAATTCAAAAATTAAATGTCTGGGTTTCAGATAAAGGTTTATGGCTAAAACTTGTTTACCTTTTGAGCTCAAAAGGATTTTATACTTTACAAAAAGAGAAAACTCTGACTTTTTTTCTGTCAAGATCTCACAATTACCTTCTGCTTGCTCTGGGAAAACTTAAGCAAGTATAATGCTGTGCCTACTGGCACATTACACTGATTCAGTGTCAGGGTAGAAAGGGAGTTAGTGAGCCTGACTGCCAGTGAAGTACTATAATAAAAACCCTAGTGCAGATATAGTCTGGAAAACATAAGGTGATTTATGGGTGTGTAAATTATTTCTCCTGCTGAAATGGAATAAGATACACTAACATAAGCACTTTTATTCTAGTGATAACTATTCACACTACAGGGGTTTTGCCAATTTAATGATATCAGCATAGCTAAAAAGCAAAACTTCCCCCGTCAACAAAACGTAGTCCACATATATAAAGTAACAATGTTTTCTACAGAAAACAGGAAAAAAAAAAGAAAAAATGTGCAATTTTTTTGTTGTGAAAAAGCTCAGTAACTAATATAGGTAGTTCACTCATTCTTTCTCCTCCATTGTTACAATGACTTTATTCCTGGACTATAAATTCAAGTAACATCACATCAAACTTTTACTAACAATACTGAAGCTAAATCTAATATTAAAAAATTTACCTAGACTGTGGGTGCAATTTTAAATGAAGTAATTTATAATTAATGTATGCTCTTGAAATGTTCTTAAAATCCCATTCTATTTAGCTTTTGCTTCTTAACGTGACTATCACTTGAAAATTGAGGTAGTTTGGCACAAATTTATACACACATGACAAATTAATTTTGCAGGTAGCATCATGGCAATGGAGTTGTACAGTGCTCAAGATATTGGTCACCTCTACACGAGGAGAGACAACAAATTGGATCATCTTCCAAGCAAGGACATTGTCCCTGTTGACAACACTCCTTTACTGAGATATAATTTTCCATGTGCCAGGGGATTCATGTGAATGATTTTCATGATATCTGTTATGTCATAGATTGATATTGCATTTGAGAATGAGGGTTTTCCAGGACTTTTGAGGACTTGTGAACACTATGCTTCCATCAAGGACAGGATGCCACGTCACAAGACAGCTTAGACTTCTACAACAGAGCCTGAGCAGACTGAAGTTCTGTAGGTTAGCAAGACTCAAAAAGACTGCAGAGTACAAGAACTACTTTGGGTCATAACCCCTTTTTATACATTTTCCAGATTTATTCTTACCCTGTTGTAAACAGATCTCAAACCCTCTAGTAAATCTCCATTCTGCCTTAGCCGGAAAACCTTCTACAGCCTCTGACGTGTAGGAGGTCATGCTTGATAAAGCCACCCAGAGCAGATATGGGGGGATTTTGTTTGATTGTTTGGTTACTTTCTTCAATAAATTTGATAAGCTTACATGAGTTTAGAGAGAGGGAATAACTTTTCTTTTGGCATAACAATCACCGTACTTTTTTTCTTTCCTTCATCTCTAACCCAGTATGAACTGATGGGAAGAAAGTTCACGGCAGGCTGAAATATTTCAGCATTATTGCAAAAGGCCCAAAATAGCGAAGGCATATGGGAGCTCCTGAGCAGTCCATGACTCAGGAAAAGAGACTCATTCCCCATAATATATATGTTCTCATGTTTACTAAGTTTTTATAAGGTAAAGTCTTTCATTTCTATCAGGATGACATTGAACCACTAGGATCTGGTGTTGTGGAACACTGAGGGCACCTTGATTTGCTGTGGAACTTCAAAATAGCTGGCAAAGTCTGACTGCTGAATGACAATTACTGTGTGGAGGTACAGCACTATTGGCAGCATAATGTTTTAGAGGCAACAGTAATTCAAAATTCACAGTGCCTGCTCTTGTGGAACATACTGGTCCCAAGGTACTACTATATAACCATGGTGCCTTGGCCAACAGCCCCCTTGCCAACAAAACAGCATATACATCCCCTGTATATGTGCATGAACCTCTGTAGAGTACATCAGAGCACTTACTTTTGCCTACACAGTCCCTGAAGGATTCTGCTTTCTCCTACCCTGCTTCAAAGCAAAAGCAGTCTCAGAGAAGGCGATAGAGACACACTAGAGAAAATCTTGGCGTACGCTGCAGCAAGGTGAGCCTTCATCCTGTCCTTCCCTGGGATGGAGCCTGCTGATTTGAAAAGGGCTTTGGGGAGTCCTTTCTGATAGCAGATAGTGAGCTAAAAACATAATCTATTTCTTTCTATAATTTAGCTTATTGAATTCTCTTCTTTCAAATGCCAAGGGTGTTCTTCTTGAAACACGTACTCCTGCACAGCAACTTAAATGCAGTAAAAAAAATTGTAAAACTTAAGAAAGCTGTAACAATTTAGGCTCAAACAGTTTAGGTTCAAAACTTTAGGTGTTGCATGAAGGATAAAGTAGTTTTTGCGGTGCTTGTTGGCTTCTATAGATGAAAAGCTAGGGCTACCAGTTTCAAACTCCTCCTTTCACCAGAAGTCATGTAAGATTTCTCATTTAGATTTTTAATTCAGAGTTCTCAGTGCCATATTCAATTGACATGTTTACTGCAGTGCTAGAAATACTGATTTACCTGGCTTAAGTGCCTTTGGATACTCGGCAGGTCAAGTGCAAATGGTGGGCAACAAAGGGGAAAACAAAGCATCTGTTTAAATCAAGGAAGAACCTTCCAGCTGCATGCTGCAGTAAAACCAAATAATTTATTATTTTAACAGCTCCCAGAGCCCTTCTCTCCTTTTGCTAGTCTATATTTACTGGCCTCTTTTATGTAGTTTAGGTTCAAAAACATTCCACAAAAGCTTGTCTTTGCTGATAAATCTCCTTGAGAGAAACCAAATATCTTTAACTGAGTAATTTAAAATATATTCACTGCACTAATGCAGGACTTTGAGCTTTGTATAATGTTATTTTTCTGCATTCTCTGCAACAATCAGCTTTTTTTGTAGCTCGGACACAGAGATTTTCCCCCACATCATTTTGTTTGGGAAATACCAAGCATCAAGTTTATGTCAGCACTGACTTGTTAAAAGAAGTCCATCACATTGCAGATATGACACACCTGAACTAGAAAAATACTTGGATACTGCTGTCAAGAACAGTGGGTTTTTTTCAGCCTGGTTATCATATCGCATAAGTGTAAATCTTGGATAATGTTTGGAGAACTCTTTCCAGACAGAGTTATGAACAAACCAAACTCCTAAATTTGAGGCTTAGCAACAGCTAGTCATCCCTCTCCCCTGCAAAACATTAATTCATCATCACTGCAGACAGTCCACCCATGAAGTGATCTATAATAAATACCACCCATTGCTGTTTCCATCACAGTAATCAAGGTCCCACTCTGCTACATATTGTGTAAAGGATGACACCAGCAGTGCCCCTATTTTCAGGCAAATGTTGATCCACTCACACAGCTAAATCCCCCTAGGAGTCACATGCTAGCTCAGCAGCCTGCTCATCAAGCCTTTTCACTGAAGTTTCATAAAGACAGAAAGCCTGGAGAAATCCAGCATCAAGCCTTTGTACTTAGGCAACGCTACCAAGGCTGGCCCAAACCAATGTTTTTTTATTATTTTTAGGAAATCCTAGGGACCACATTAATGAGCTATAATAGGAGTGGAAAACCCTAAGGCAGATGACTCTCAGTACCCCTCATGCCAGCTCTCATGCTCCCTCTCTCTTTGCAGTGTTGGCATGTTCAAAGTGCTTGCCATCAGCATTTGAGCAGAAGAGACCAAAGGATGATTTTACATACATGCAAGAATGCATTTGTTATATCCACAATACTTGCCCTGTTACTGCCAAAGAAATTCTCAAATAACTCAGTTTGGACATCTGAAAGAAAGAAAGGCCTTTTTATTTTTTTAAGCTAAGTAGTTCTCTGAGTAGTAGGAATGTATCTGTGATGGGACAATCCATGTGATAAAAGGTTTAATCACAGAGGCCAGGCATTCACAGTTGGATTTCAATTAAAGTGTGTGTTATTTATACCTTTTAATTCCTTGCCTTCAGCCATATGCACTGACTACTTGATCATTGATGTAATAAAAGAAGGTGCACTTGAAAAGGGATATGGATGAGAACAAGCTAGTTATTACCCATGGTGTTATTCATTGCTTAGTGTGTCACAATAGTCTCCATTTACTCAAGGTCACTCCTCCCGCTTCATCCAGTCCATTCCACTTCACTTCTGTAAGCAACTGACAGCTTAATAACACCTCATTTGTGAACACTGACAACCATATGGTGTTAAGACTTCTCTAAGCTTGAGAAACTTGTGTTTTACAGCTGTTATTACATGTATGAAGCTGGCACCTGGGGCTTGCAGCCAGGCACGGGCCTGCTCGGTGATGGCAGGAATGAATGTGCCTCCTCCAGCTGCAGGGTGAGCCACCCATGGTGAAGGTTTTTGGTCAAAGAGGAATTAGACAAAGAGAAGAATTAGGAGTTCCTTGGAGAAGCCAAAAACAGCGTTCACCTGATATTAGGTTAGCACAGCTTGCATCCTTATGCACTTTCATCAGCCCAAGCAGGAAAAGAACTTTATACATCCTCAGAGCTGAGGGGTTTTTTCATTACAAAAGCCCCTCATTTGTAACCTAAAAGGAAAATCTCTGTGGAAACTGCATATTTTCCCTCTTTTGAAATTTAAAAGGAAAGCACCAGTCTAACTTGGTATTTAGTTTTCAAATTAGATAAACATTTTATTTACATTGAGACTTCCACTGTCTCAGCCACTATATTGTGAAAAGTCTTAAGGATCGGTGCAGTTGTTCTAATATTTGATATTCTGTTTGAAAGCTGCTTCTCCCAGGAGTTGAAATCTATGCTATATATAAAAAATATATAAAATAATATATTCTAAAGCTCAAGCTCTTGGACAAGGAGGCCATACTATACCCCCCAAAGTTTTATTACTGTCTTAGTCTGTCCTGCAAAGTATGATTGAGTATTCCCATGGAAACATGAGTCTGGTGGCCTCTGACTAGATATTTCTATTCTCTATATTTCACCAATTTCTTGGTGAAATTGCTTCTATTTGCACCTCAGAGTGTGGAATGATCCTTGCCCTTGAATAGGTTTATGAAACCCAGGAAGTGAGATAGTGATCCACAGTGCAAATACAACTTGGGATTTTAATTCAAGTCCACTCCCATGTGGCAGCAGGACCCAATATTCCTGTCTGACAGTTTTCTGAACAGACACTGAAGTTTCAGGTTCTGGTTCTCCTTTTCATAACACTGCCAGTGCAAACTAATGCAAAAGCACTGCTGCCAAATCAACATGAGAGCATTTTCAATTCTGATTTGCAGATTGATAAATGATGAAAAGTAAAATAGTAGAGAATTAAAGCTTGCTTCCATAGAGAGAAATGTGCAAGTGTTTACTGACTTTTAACCTGGCCATATATATACATATATATAAATGCAATTACTTTTTTTTCTTTCTATGCAAATATATTTCATTGGCTCAGCCATGTTTTCCTTTCTCTAACACCATAAAAAACACGCAGTGAGAAACCCTCATGTACTTTTGCAGACTTCAGATAATGAAAAATTAAAGAATATATGTTTATCTTCATTTGAATAAGTTTAATGATACCCCACTGATAATGGTCTGTTTCTTAAAACTCATTACTATATAAATATATTTTTCATTTAAAAAGTGCCAATTTAAGCTTAGAAAATTCAGCTTTTGTTTGTCTAATAGTCAGATACTCTGTTCTTGGTGCCTTTCTTCAAACTCTTCAAATTCCAATTATGTTATTTACCCTTTAATACTATACAAATTTATTTTTCATGAATCCTTATTGAGGTGTCTTTAGTAAAAATGGTAAGACAGGAACACAAAAATGATGCAGTCTATTTTCCATTTTCTGTTCATATTCATCCTCAAGTAATAAAAGTGAGAACCCAAAATTCAACAAAAATAACCCTAAACCTCAGGGAGTAATAGGACCATCTGCATTCAAGAAAGGAGCTTGGGGCTTTGCATCATCATCCCGTGCCCAATTTGTTTTCCAAGGCAACACATCACACCTCTCATGGCAAAAGCAATCCTACAGGAGACCCCTCAGTTATCAGCTCTTGGCTGCCCTAACAATGTTCATGGTGTGACTACAATGGGACCGCAGACTAGTTTTGTTCACTGCATGAAAAATGTGTGCTGTTATTACACCTTACTTTTCATGCAGCCTGCCCTATCAACAATTGCAGTTTTAGTCCCCACTGTGCCTCTGTTTTCCACAATCAACCCATTGTCTCAGGTTGGTATTGAGATTCTTGACAGAAGAGTCTACACAGGCTTTGTAACACTTACAGCCTGTAGCAAAAGATCATATTTTGGCTTTTGACAAAGGATATTCCTTTTATTCAGGATCAATATATTCCTTTTAGTCCCATGATTTGTCCTGTGTTAGGACACTAGAATAGATTAGTAAGAATATACAAGATCAAGAACTTTTTATCCAGGTTCTAGACTTCTGCCTGAGACAACACATCGTAGACATTTATCCCTAATGTGCCTGACATGTCACTGCATGTCACTTTGGATGGACTTCATCTTTAATAAAGGTAGAATGTAATGTAGTGGTGAGAGAGAAAAATGCCATCTCAAGCTTTCATAGGCACAAGTAGTCTACTATTTGCTTATTTCAGGGAGACCATCCTTTATACCAGGATACACACCATGAACAAGTACATCTAATAGGAGGAGTACCAAACAGTGTTTTGCATCAGCTTGGTCATACAGGTTATCAATTTGCCTGAACTGGTTGTTTCTATTCAGGGAAGATCAGGAAATTATGGTGGCACATTAAACCCACTATACCTGACAGCAGTGATAGTCTAAATGGATTTCCCTCTCTTTGTGTGGTTGTTAGGAGCACAAAGGTAGAGAAAATTTTAATTTTAACTTCTCTGTATCACACTACTAGAGTTTTCTCTAAGGTGACTTCCAAGAAGAAGAATGCAACATGCAGAAGAGTTTCAAGGTTACAAGCCTCCCATTCTCTTCTCACACAGTAAAATAGAGCTGATATCCATTTCACCTGCCTGTTGTGCTCATTTCCCACATATTTATGGATTATGCCTCTGCCAGAGGGAAAGAGAAAAAAAAAACATTCTTACTTAAATTCTATTTTCCTATCACGCATTCATGTTAAACTTAACCTCGGCTCAATAGTCTCTCTTTTTTCTTCCTAATGAAGTTCCTGATTGCTATAGACTTCAAGCTGATCAGAGAACCAGCAGAGATGAGGAATGACAACATTTCTTTGCCCTGTTCTTTCATGTAGAGATTTCTGCTTCCCTCCTCTCACCTACCCCAACCCCCACTCAAAAAAGACAAAAATCACCCATATTTCCCTTATTCAAAAATGAGCTCATTACCAACCATACCAGCCTGAGTAAGGGAACACTTGAGGTAAGGGAATGCCATATACACCATATGGTACATGTCTTGTTGCAGCAGTTTCCAAGCATACAGTACAGATTGTACAATCATCTTCATAAAGCTTAGCCAGAAAAGCACATTTCTTTTTATTTAACCGCCAATGCTATTTCTGCTGAGAAGAAACTGCTTCCTTGGCTTTGGAAACTAAAAACATTCCTGAAATCATTATGAGGTGAGATGAAAACAGGATTAAAGGAAAATAAGTGGCACATACTGCCAGGAGCAATTTCCAATAAAATTTATACCAACTGCCCTGGGAAAGAGATGTCTGGGGACAAAAATTGTGTTCTCTCTATATCTGCCTTACGCATTGATTTGGAAACTTTTGAGCAGAAACTGGGCAAAGCTTGTTGAATGTATAGCGGTAGAACTGTTAACTAGATCTTAATGTCAGAATGAAAAGTCCATGGGTTTATGGATCTTTGAAAAACAGGCATGAGAGAACAGTCCTGTGAAAAGGTGGACTTTGTTGCTCACTAAACAGCATTCAATTAATCACCTGAGGAGTGGAGAGAAATACAATCATCCCTAACTATCCTTTTAGGATGTTTGGGTGTTGCATAATTAGAGTGGTGTGTTTGGCACCTCTCCTAAAAATACTGTGTCTTTTACCATCAGCAGCAGGCATGAGAATATGTTTCTTTATGTAGGGTTAGTTGATCTAGTATCATGCTCTATCAAAAAAACTGGAAGTTACATTGGACTGAAACCTTTGATACTTTTTTCCAAGTACTGAATTATCCCAGCCATCAGCACCACCTATTACCACTGATAGCAGTGCCAATTACCCCAAAACAGATTAAATCATGTCTTATGTTCTCTCTTCTTGAAAGTAAACTTAGATTAAAAGAAAAGAAATTATGTCCCTTACAGATTGACAAAACCGCCAGGTCTTTATCAAGTACTTGCACATTCACACCAAGAGACTTCTGCTGGTAATGTACAGCTTCATAACCACTTGAAATATGCAGTGGCTCAGAGCTGAATGTTCAGTCTGAGAACAAAATAGGTGCCCTTGTCGTCCCCCTCACTAAAAAAAGTAGCCAGAGATTTACTTTTATTCCATTTCTGCTGATGTTTTATATTTCAGAACTTCAAAAAACTAACTACAATCTGTAGGGGAGGGCTGGATCTTAAATCACAGACATAAAAGGCTGAAGAAACCATCTTTTTGACAAGTGCAAATAAAGTGTCCTAATAAGAGATTAGTCAGATATTAAGCTGCTCTCACTTGATGTCAGTCAAAATACCCCATTACTAAAGTTAACACTTTACAAGAAAGCAAGAATTTTATGGCTGTTAAGTAGTCAGCACATCCACTGTTTTCACATAAAATTGGGACTGATCAGTATTTTCTGAATTCAAGTCTCAGGTATATTATTTTTGTCTCTTACTTTTAGTGTATTCCTGCTTTGGCTTTCCTTCCTTTACAGGTTGATTACTTTTTGTTTATAAATACATTTACATAATGTTTTTAACTAGATCATAGTCATCTGAGCAAACAGCAAGGAGGAAGGTTATTAAATTATAAAGCTCCAATTTCTGTAACTTTCAATTACTGAAACAAGATTATGTGAGTGCCACAGGGAAAACATAATGCAACATTTAAATGCTGTGTAGAACATTTGAGCATCTCTGGGAAATATATCAGCTTTCTCTGGATATTCCAGAGCCCTGACAACCATCTTTTACCTTAGAGATTTCAATGGACACTCTGAGGTTACTTTAGAGGACACTTTCCCAGGAAACAGAAGCCTGGGACACTTCAGGTTTATACTAAGGTATACTAACAAATTTAAAATTAGAAACACAGTGGAGACATGGAGAATCAGTTAGGGAAGAGCATTTAGTTTCAAGAATTTGTGACCTAATGGAATCCACAGGAGGAGGCTACCAAAAGAGGGAAGTTCAAAGTGTTACTGCAATGTCAGCGGGATGTGCAGTACAAATTCTAGAGGATGGGAAGAAGAGAGAGGTTGGGATTGGGGATCAGGGCTGGGGTACATCAGGCCTATATTCAGCCACAAGTATCATCAAAAGACCAAAGCATGCACTGGAAAGATGACAGCAAAAGGGGAAAGGCTTTACTGTCAGACCTCTTTTTGCTCCCAGTCCACTTAGGCATTTATGTTGGGCATCTTAGTGGGTTTTTTTTTTTTCTACCAGGTACTCATATTCTGAAAATTTCCTCACTAGGAGAAACCAAATCAAAGAAAATCCTTTTCAGTCCCTGCCTTGAGCCTGTTACCCTTCCCTGCTGACAACAACAATAGTTTTTGATGTGGAAACTTCTGAAATATTCCCACCTAGTAGCCAGGCTATGCCAGCCCCTAGCATTAGCTGCCTCATACACACACATATCAGCAGACTCTCAAGAAACTTATCTTACCTTGGCTGGTAACAGCTCTACTGATGCATCTAATTTGCAACAAAATTCTACTATTTAAGAACAGGTTAAAAAAAAACACCAAAGAAACAACCAAAAATCACAAAAAAGGGCAAGAAAACTCCTAAACCACCCCCCCCCCCCAAAAAGAACAAACAAAAAACCCAAAACCAAGCCAAAACCAAATTAACAAAACTCCACACAGTAAACAGAAAATTATTCCTGTTCATTTTAAAGAGATGGCCTAGTCTCTTTTAAAGAAAGTTGCAGGAGCAATACTCTGAAAACCCAGAAAGTTATTGCTAGTAAGGACAGACAAATAACACAGTAAGTGCTCTGATTAAACTCCAAGTGGGCATAGCAACATCACAGTTGCATATTTTTATTCAATGAAGATTTTAAAAAAAGAAGGAAAAAAGGAGAATTAAGCATTAGCACAGCTAGCTATGATTAATATAAAAGCCTGCTAAAAGGATTCATGTCCTTTCATGAAAAGCATTTCAATGTAATCTCTCTCCAGAAGAATGGGACCTGTCACTTACCACTGGGCAGATAACTGAATAAACAGAACTCAACTAAAAAAAAGTGAATGGGCACAGCCTCAACCTCTTTTGTGGTATGGAGGGATCTTTTCCATAGTGAAAGCATCAGTGACTACCCCCAGGTCACACATAGAAAAGGTATAATGACATTAGTATGGGGAGGAGTGGGATAGGGGAATAAAAGGAAAAGAAAAAAAAAATAGAGCAAGATTCCTGATTATGTTAAGGTGATGAACACAGGATGCTTCCCCTTTTATTGCAGCTTTTTTTGATATTCTACAGGTTATAAACTAATAGAAGCCCTTTCCTCAGTTTGTATTCATCACATGTCTGGGCTGACACTCTCTCTGCAGCCCCCAGGATCACGCCAGTAGAGGTCTCCAGAAGCAGCTAGGGACCACATTGCCAAATGACCCATTCCTGGGCCTGGAGCAGAAATCACTTCAGTGCCAAGAACTGTCAGGGAGCCAGGGTTCTTGATGTTTAGCATTGCAGTGTTGCTCTGTACAACTGCTGCATTACATGAAAAGGAAGAGGACTCAGCATCCAAGAAGCTCCTTAAAGACTTATATCCATGTGGAAAACATTGGTGTTCACACCCAGAGCAGTGAAGGCTCCACAACTTTTCTGGACTGATCTTCCTGCATCTGGGTCAGTCCCTGGAATTCTGCTGCACTGCATTTCCAGGTTTTTGGTTTTTGTTACGACCTCTTTTTTCCTAACATTTCAGGGAATCCATCATGTCTCCCTATCCCATTCCTAAAGGTTTTCCCTATCATTCTGTATCATTCCTTTCTTTGCCTTTCAACACCTACTCTGTCTTGGAAAAATGGTGTAAAGGTGAAAAGGAACAAGAGCTGTGATCGTAGAATCACAGAGCAGTTGAGAGTGGAAGGGAGCTCTGGAGGTCGTCTTGTCCATCCCCTTGCTCAAGCAGGACCAGCCAGAGCCAGCTGCTCAGGATCATGTCCAGGTGGGTTTTGGACACCTGCAAGGATGGAGACACCACATTCTCTCTGGGCAGCCTGTGTCTATACTTGGTTACACTGAGAGTGAAAAAGTGTTTCCAGATGCTCTGATGCAGCCTCTTCTGCTTCTGTCTGTTACCTCTTGTTCTGTCCTTGGCACCACTGAAAAGAGCCTGGCCTAGCTTTAGAGGAAGCCAAAACCAGGTAAAATTGTCTTGCTGTTCAACTGATAAACAATTAGAAGCATGATTAAAGTTGAGATCATACTAAACAGAGGTATGAGATTATGTTCTCTGCCTTTTTCTTGTTTTGTTTGTTTTTAAATTCAGGAGGGTTCTACTGCCTGGCACAGTCTTAGCAGGATGGGAGTATTCATGAGCTTGGATGATTAATGCAAAGAAAATCTGTCCAGTTTTAAATAGAACCCTTGTAACTAAAACTGTAGTCTTGTTTGTGGACTACCAACTGGAACTCAGGAAAGAAATCTGAGCTAGTAAGTTTATTGTTTCAGTCCATTTAAACTTCTAGGAAAACTACTGCCAGTAATCTTTGCGATCACCATTATTTTGGATAAAGCAGCTGCACGTCTATGTACAAGGCTGTACACATGTGTGTACACACACAGCAGCAGTAATTGTGAGTGAAGCATGCTGTCATGCTCCTGGGACTTGCTTCTCTGCAATTTATGTAGGGTTTTTTTGCCAGCAATGAAAAAAGAAAAAATATTCCACCAACACCAAACTCAGGAGTTAAATAAATAAATAAATAAAAGTGGGGCATTGAAATTGCTGTAAAAGAAATACCTGAAGAACACAATGTTGGAGACCACAGAGTAAGCTTCAGAGAATACCTAAGGAAAGTCATTTGACCTCTGCCCTTATGCTGAGCTGTCTGGAGAAATGCCAGTCTAGCAGGTGTGGGAAGAGACTGCATGACATAGGAATCTGCTTGTTTGAGACCTAGCACGTTTCACTCATTTAACAAATGCTAATGGTCATGCACTGTACAGCTCATTTTGGGTACATTAACAGCATTTAAAAGCAGGAGACTATTTGGTCAGAGACATTCACATGGAGCTGTTTTGAAGAGATTCCCCCACAATGTCACAGAAGAGATACCAGTCAGAGGCATGGCAGGATGCAAAACTAACACACCCCACAATGAGAAGGAAAACCACCCACTGAAATCCATCCCCAGCAGCCAGGGCTCAGCCAGCATGTGGGTGGCAGGCAGCCAGGCTGGCCTGAGAGCTGGCTGGCTCAGCAGCTGCACATCACCCACGGGATCCATGCCACTTTCTTTGGCAGCAGAGAACCAACAAAACAATCACGTGCGTCACTTACAGCTCTCTGTTAAGAGCCACAACACCGAATGCGGGAAGTTGGCCAAACTTTTCCCAAGTTTTCCATGAGACTGGCACTTCCTCTTATTGGTCTGCTGGTGTTTGGACACTGTGAAACAGCTGTTCTGCTCCAGAATGGAGGTGCTCCCACACCACTCCAAAAGCCAGAGAGTTCCTGCGCAGGGACTTGCCTGCTGTCATCATTCCCCTCATGCTGCTCAGGCATGCTGTGCTCCTGCAGAGGGGGAGTTGTATTATGGAGTCACCGGTGTCTATTTCTACACTCCATTTAACACAGTGTTAGGTCCTCCCTCATTCTTGTGGGATGAAAAAGCTCCACTGTGTGTGCAATTGGCAGTGCTCATGCTGTATGTGCAAAACCCACATCTTCCCCATATGCAGAGCTTTCTGTGCTGCCCATTCAGAAAGGGCAGAGAGAGAAGAAAGGTGAGGTAGAGCAAGGTAAAGACACCGTCAGACCATGGATGTTTTGAGAACATAGAAATATGGATGCTTTCACAGGGGCTGAATGCTACATGAGGAAAAAAACCCACTCATTCTTCTGTGAAGGGATGTGGGAAAGCAAATCACTAACTACAGTGCACCCACAACTCTCAGAAACTGCAGAGCTATGTAAGTAGGGTAGAGGAATCCAGATATACAGTGACAGATGAGGCCACCTCAAAGCTTTTGAGAACTGCAGTGAGAATTTAACTTTTCCAAGGATGAAAACTTAAGCCTCTAACAGGGATACATAACTCCAGCTGTGGAAAGAAACGATATAAAGATAACAGACAGATCAAGAGAGTCGAATTTGCTGTTTGCAAGGGAGAAGGATGATTGCTGTGTTTCTGCAGCATAAGGCTCTTCTGAGCCTCAGTTTTCCAGGCTCCTAAGCACAGTCAAAACAGCACAAAGAATCACAAACTGGTCTTTTGCCCCACAGTCACTTTGCTGGCAAATGCCCACTTTGCCTAAGCCTAAAGTGAGCCTTGAGAATTTTGCTGGCTAGCACCACCAAAACCCACAGCACAAAATAATAGCACATGGGCATAAACAGGTGCCACATTACTAAGCAGAGGAACAGTGTCCAGAAACCTGGGGTTAGTCTCAGTTCTTTACAAAAAACCAAATTAACTTCTGGCTATGCAGGTGTCAGTGAGAAGTAGGAGGGACCCATTAATGACCAAGGCTGGCACTCAACCATCATACAGCCTCACACTGCATATCCCTAGGAGGATGCTAGGGACAAGGAGCTCCTGTCTTGCTGAGATACTTCCTGTAGAAACTAGTTCACAGGGCCCAGAAAGCAATTCTACGCTTCAATCAAGTAATAAAAAATATGCTAACTCCAGCTGCAACATTAGTGTTTGCAAGCATATTCCTACTGACAGGTAGACTGCATTGAAATGTGCCAACATGTTCCTTGTGCTCAGCCAGAAGTGACAAGATGCAGGTAATCAAAGCAAAACAGGACCATTAAAAACAAGCATACCCATCTGTCAAATAACAATGAAAGTCGTGGTAGCTAGAAGTTTACACAGCATTTGCTTTACTTAGTGGCACAATGGTTTTCCAAAAAAGGAGCAGAAGATAGTATATTGTTGTTGTTTGCTTAGAATTTTTCCTTCTTCTTTCTCCCTCACCACCTAGAGACGGTCTAAGTAGTCAAAATTAATTACCCCCAATTCACACCTTCATTTCCACAAACATACGTACTTCAGGCCAATTAGACAAAGTTATGTGCTTTGAATTGGAAAAAAAATAAATTCCAATACATTTCCTCATCCATCTCCCTCTACTTGTCAGACAGGAGATATGAAGGTAGAAGTTTCATACTGTCATATTAGTTGGCTAAATAATCCCGGATAAGTCTTGAAAATTTTTCTAATGTTAAAGAAACAGAACCCATGAAGAAGAATTCAAAATTAATTCTTACTGTTTGTGGTGAACAAAACTTTATGCCACAAAGTGTTTTGTTTGTTCCAAGTAGTACTGCAATGCAACAGAAAGGCACAATGATGTGGTTATTACTCCCAAATAAACATTTCCCCTTTTTAAGGACATACCATTTCAGATCTTGTCTACAGTGCTCTTCTGCAAGAGAACTTTAGACTTCAGATTTGTCAAACACAGAGCTTCTGATAGCATTAGTTTCTGTTTTAGTTATGGAAAGAAAAGACTCAATCTTCTTATAGAGACATGGAAGTGACAGTCAATCATGGAAGTGACAGCCAAGTGTGATTACACAGCTACAGATGTGTAGATAATAGGTTCTCACCTACTAAGTGAGAATTAGTTAATTTTGCTCCCCCCAAAGTATTTCTGATTTGGAATGAGATTTTTCAAGCTGAAATAGGTTTACTGTGGGCATGGATTTCAATAAAAAAGAAAAGAAGGCAATCTTGAATATTTCATTAAATGCAACATGATTTTTTTTTTCTTCATAATGTATGGGTTCAAATGTCTTTGCAAACATTCCAGTTTTTAAAGGAACAGCTGTCATTTCAAGTAGAACATACTGAGACCTTCTCTAACATTTCAATGTGGCAGCTTCCAGCCAATTTCATGCCATCCAGATAAGGTAAATTCCCCCTCCACAGATGGACAGGCTGTTCCTTTTGGGAGTGGCTAGTGATAAAACAGAGCAGCAAATCTCTCCACTTACTCTGTTGAAAGCCACAGAGAGGGGAGCAAAAAGCCAGCCCAGAGCTCTTCAGTTACCAGCCAGTTCAGATTGTCATTTACCCAAGGCAGGAGACCTGGTCCCTGCTCTTCCTAACTCAGACATGTCACCAGAAAAGCAGCTCTTGCTGGCTGTGCTCACTCAATTGCTCTCGCCAGTCTGGACATCTGCCCATTTTTCATGGTGCACGTGCAGTAAAAACAGCCATAAGCAAACTTCAGAGCAGCCAGGAGATGACAGTGACCTGCCTGAAGACAGGAAACAGGAGTCCGTGCTCCTGCTCTACATCAGGGGGAACAAGGCTTTCTGTAGCCTTCTCCAACTGAACATCCAAGTCTGGTTATCTCACCTCTCCTCATGGGAGCAAGAGGAAGATTTCTGAAACCACAAAATTGCTCTGCAGGGCAAGAAGGTATCTAGCCCAGTAATAGTACTGCTGCCTTTTGCCCTTAACTCTGAGGGCCCCCTTTAAAGTTAATATTGTTTCTCCTTTCTGGCAGAAGTCACTCTTCGACCTGTAGTAAAATCCCACTGTACAGGTTTATCTAGCAGAAAAGTCCCTTTCCACGGACTGTGACTCACTTCTGTAATCAGTGTTCACAACCTCAGGGAAGCACATATATCAGAAACACCTCAGAAAACACTTATCACCTCCTCGCCTTCTGAACGTGAAATGAGGGGACAATGTACGATTTAGCTCAAATTATCTGCTCTAGTGAGATTCAGGAATCTTGCTGCCGGCAAGTAGGATACCTGCTGGGACATGGGGAAAGGAAAGACTTATTCAACCATTGTTGAGCCATAACTGAAGGTTTAGGTTTACTTGAATTAAGTATAACAGGAGACTTAGGACATTTTATCTGTCCTGTAAGCCTGTACTCCTTTCCTTGTTCCTTTGTGAAATGAAACCAATCTGTTATATGATTTACCAAGCTAAAAATTGAATGCATCACTACCAAATTAGGAGAGAATTAATTATCTTCCTCAAAGCAGAAATTGGAGGAAAAATTTACCCAAAAACCCGAACCCATAACCAAAAATATAAAGACATTTCACTGCAAGTCTCTGCTTCTTTATCACAGTTGTCCAATTCAAATGAAGGGCTCTGTTTATAGATAAATATTATAAAAGCATGACATGCAGCACTATTGCGATAAGACTGACTCTTTTTTGTCTCTCTGGTCTTCATCACAAAACATGAATCCACATGACAAAAACAGATGCAAGAGTGTAAGTGTCTTTGTCACGGATATTTCTGGTTACAAATAATGCAACTCCAACCACTGCGTGAAATCTTTTGTGGCACATTGTACAGAGCTTAAATCCCTTCTCAGCCAGAAGAATAGGACAGTGTCTCTTGTGTCTGTCACGTGCTTGTCATGTAGTCTCTTATAAAGGATTCACTCGTTGCTTACCCCACAGTATAGGCAGGGCAACATAAGACAATATAAAGGAAATGCATGCTACAGGAAACAAAGGCACCTGCTGGAAAGCAGTGCATGAAGGAAGGCTCAGGTCCCAACAAACTGCAGAAAACTGAAAGAGCAAAGCACCCATTGCAAGGGAGGCAGCAGCATGTTGCATTGGTGATGGCACCTCCCCAGGACTTTCCTGCCCCGTGAGTCAGTGGTTACTGTGGTCATCTGTGTGCATGTTCCCAAGGAGCTGAGTGAGAGAGAAACCCTGCCGTCTGCTCACCTCACTTCCCTTCTCTCCTGTGGTTGTGGAGACACAGACCTCCTGCAATGTGAGAGCTCTTCTTTTCCTGACTTGGTCCTTTGGGAAAGCCCTGTTTCCCTGGCTCTGCAGCCAGTAACTGAGACTGGGTATTCACCTGCAAATCTTCCCCAGATCCAACGGTCCCACAGGTAATAAGCTCTTATTTTCACTGTGAACTAACTTGTAACTGCAGCTTCTTGTTTAACAGTAAGTCAGAAACATAAAAATTACCTGGAATCTCAGGGGAAACGTGGCTCTTGGTTCCTTGCACTAGGGTTTGCAGCAATGCTACACAGATCTGCTATTCGATGTACGTATCTCGGCTCAGGTTCAAAGTCATGGTGACTTTCTGTGCCATGATTCTGTAAACAAACTGCAGTTGCCTATTCATCAGGCTTTGCAGCTTCATAACATGGCAGTGAAAGCTCTACACTCAGGTCACCTTGTCTCTTTTAGGTAGAGAAAATGAGACACAGAGTCTATAGTCTGTGAAAGAAAGGTCCACATTTCTAAATTTTCATTGCACACAAACAAAACAAACCAACAAAAAAACCCCACAGACAGGCAAAAAAACAAACCAAAACAAAAACAACCAAAAAACCCCAAACCCAAAACAAGGTTTTGTTACTCTAAATACTCTAAATTTTCTGCAACTGCTTTGTGTGGCTACACCTCTTGCTACCCACATTAACATCTCTCTTTCTGGTCCCTCTACAAACACTTCACAGAAGTGACAAGAAATTACTTTTTCACATTTCCATTAGGAGCAGAAGCAGATTTCAAACTTGAAAATTGTCTTGCTGGTCAAGTAGCCAATGTTCCAAATGATGTGTGGAAAACTATCCAATTCACTTGGTTGGCTTTCAAGGGACCTTCATCCCTTCCTCCAAATGATAGAGTCACAGCTGGATTTCCTACTTGTTTATCTTAGTAACTTTGTTGAGCTGAATGAGATTTCCCTTCAGCAGGGCATAGTAGAAATAACAGAAAATACTGACAGAAATAGAGGAAGAAAACTAGGTAAAGTGCAGTTATTGCCACAACAAAAGAAGCTGACTAAAATGCTGCCAGAGTACAGGGTTTCTTTCAGAAACAATAAATCAAGACTCATAAGTGAAAGTGATTACTTTTTCAGTACAGCTTAGAAGACTGCCTAGCACAATAATTTAAGAATTTTTACTGCTAGTTTGGTTTACTGCTTGGCTATAAATCCTGTTTAAACAATCCTAGAAGAATTGCTGCAGACCTCAGAAGCACAGGGAGTTCCAAAACAAGACACCTTCAAACACAGGAAGGTTGCAAGCTCCAGTGCCTGCCACCCCTGGAAGCTTAATCCACAAGGGACATTTCAAAAAGGTTCTTTATGTCTTAACCTATTAGTTTCCTAGAGGTTTATTAGAAGTGTGCAAGGTCAGCCAGTGCCTAAATATCTATTAATTACCAATGTTGGATTTATTGAATTTCAGGAGCTCTCTAGCCTATAGGTCTGGCATGTGTCATTATTGAAATTCAGTTGAGGTCTAGGTTGAAATCTAAACCAAGAGAGTTAAATGCGTAAATTGAAAAATCAATCAATCTCAGCTGGATAATTTGCAACAGATGCTTTACACTGATCCTTTGCTATGGGTGGTATTCTCAACATATGCTCTAAGAATGTCGGAGGTTAAAAGAGGTGGAGAAAAAACATAGAAAAAATAAGATTTGTATTAGCTTGTAATAAGTCAAGGAATTACGTATTCATTTACCATAACAGTACCAGAAAGCAGTGATGGGTTAGGATGGAGTCTCTTTTATCCTAAGTTTGTCTGTTAAAAATAAAAATCTTTTAATAAATTGAGGAAAAAAAAAAACAACAAACCAAAAAATTCCAAATATCTCCTTATGCTCATTGTCTCTATAAATAATAGTGATAACAACAACACAAAAGCTTAAAAAATGCCAAGCAAATAATTTCCTAAATTAGCATTTAGAGAGTTCAAGGAACATAATCAAATAAAGAAGGGTATCATCATAGCACAGATGGATGCAATGTAAAATACGTGATGTCTTAGACAGTGACTCAGTTAGTCACTGGTCCATTTCTGTGCCTGTGGTACAAAAACAGTCCCAGGGACAAGTTGTTTCACAATGAAAAAAAACAAGTAATTTAAAGGGAAACGGCCATAATGTAGAGCTACACAGTGCCTGAGCTGTAGGTAAATGTTGCACAAGCAATTGATATGGAATTATTTTTCTCAAGTGAAAGCAGTGGGGCAAAAATAAGGTAATGATGCAAAGATAAAACAGAGATGAAGAGCTTTTGCACACTGATGACCCCTGTGTTTTTCATCCGCAATGACAACTGTGGCTAGCATCTCATTTTTGAGGCCTGTAATTTAGACATTCACATATTGTCTTGTCATCTGGTGACCCTTGTGAAAGAATCAAAAGACTTAGACAGTTCTGAGACATAACTCATTATGCTTACTATTGATATCTACCTTACTGAGTGCTTCACCTACTACAGCTGAGCACAGCTGGATCACAAAAGTATATTCCTCCTCACCAGACCTAAAGGATTACATATGGAAAACAGCCATCTAACCCCCAGATGTTTGTTTAGATTTAAGGAAAAGCCACAATTAGAGCGTGTGTTGGCAGGTGTGAGTCACTGGGCATCACATGTGTCTGATCCACCCACAGCACACAGCAAAGAGCTGAGACACAGGATTAGTCCTCAGCTCAGGCTGAGGTTTATTCCTAAACATACACCTATAGGTAAAGAAGACAAGCAGGACCAAAAATCCATATTGGATAACATCAATTTAATATAAAATTATTTTCACTGATTTCAATGAGAGCAGAATTTGGTCAGTTAGGAAAATGCTTGAATATCCCAGAGCCAAAGTGCTTTTTCCAAAATAAAAAAAGGTTCATAAGAACCAGCTATTGCAGACCTAAGCATTTACATAGCAGCTGAATTTTCAAAGTAATTTTATGCCCATAAATCCTATTGTGGGATCATTACAAGAAAAAAAAAAAAAGGCAAACAAAAAACAACCCACAAAACACCAGAGCACTTAGCACCCCATCAGCATTCAGTATGCTGAGCACATCTGAAAAATCTGATCTTAACACATTCTCTCTAATAGGCTCAAAATGTATTTTTTGAAGGACATGTGCTTGGTGTTAGGTTAGTGACAAAAGTAACAGGGGAGAAAAGTGTAATCACAGTCATTTGAAACTGTGTATCTAGTATGCCAAAGTACACCTGATTATTCTTCCCTGTTATTCACCACTTTGTCTCAGGCTGTGCTTGTGCCAGATACAGGCATCAAAGCTGTGATTTTTGTTTTGATAGAATCTCTGTATTAGAGAGAGAACAGAATTAAAAATAAAATTGTTAAAATACACATGACATTCCTCGTGCAGGGCTATGAAAGACCTTAGAGCTTCAAATTAGCAGGGAAGGATGGAAGGAGAAAAAAATATTTTTAAATTTGGAAAGTGATGTACAGGTTAGAAAGATATGAGTTCAGTGGTTGAGAAAAATCTGTTCAGATATGTCTTTTAAATTGTGAAGAGCCCAATTTAAATAAAATTATTTCCAAAATTTTCTCCTATATTCCTTAGACAGATCCTTTTGCTTGGGCAAGAATGAAAGCATTTTAATTTGTTTTTCTACATGTTAGGTTGCTGGCTTTTATTTAATCTTTCTTGTCTTGATTGGCAGGATTAGGCAAATGAGTCCCTCTCTCTGCAGGAATCCATCCTGTGTCATGGTTTTCCTGAACAAACAGGTAAACTGATGCTCAAGTCTGGCTCTCAGAATATTTAAGCAACAACTTTAAAAAGTATATTTTAAAGACCATAGTAAAAAAAAAACCCAAACAACAAAACACCCCACAAAAACCAAGAGGTTAAAAACCCAAACAACAAACTCCACAAAATCCCGCACAGCCTTGTTTTGAGAAACTGTCTTGATTCAGTTTGAAATGCACAAAGAGTAAATAATATCAAATGGTCCTTTATTCAGCTGCACAGGGACCACAGACACACGAACACACATGAGCAGAGGACTCCTGGAATCACGTGGTTAGGAAAGAATTTTTGTTTTTTTAAAGATGCTCCACAGTAGTTTAGAAACTGGAGAAGGGAGCCTAAAAATAGGCAGTGCTACATAAGGTAGATTATGCCACACTAATCTCTCTCATCTGATGTTCAGAGTGATGATTCCTGAATGCTTATGCTTAACAAGGCTTAGTATTACCTACTGTTTCTTCACAGACACCTTACAAGACCCCTCAGCTCTACAAAAGAGAAGTGGTTTTATTTGAAACCTTTCCCTATTGAGATGTGCAAGCAAGAGCAGAGAATTCAGCCATTTCTCTGTTTTCCCACAGAGGGGAAACAGAGTCCATCTGCCACAAAGCTTTACTGATGTGTCCTTCTGAGTGCAGCTGAGCCAGAAGAGACCACAGAGCCCACTGCAACCTATTACCATGCCAGGATTTGCAAAATTTACTACCAGGAAAAGTTAAAGTCCTTCTTTTTTGCCTACCAAAGAAGCAAATCTCTCTTCCATGTACATCAACTTATAGATAAAAGATAAATATATATATATAAAAAAATTATCTGTATGTTTGTATATATATATATATATATATGTAAGATCTTTGCTGGGAAGTATCAGCACAAAGGCTGATATGGCACAATTGCCCTTCTTTCAGTCTCCTGGTCATGCATAATGGACAGATAGACAGATAAGGTGAATAACAGCCAAAAAAAAAAATAGAATTGAGATAAATTAAACTGTATGGATTCAGGTGATACAAAATGAGGCTGTTAATGGCATCCCTCTGAAGGAAGCTATCACTGGAAGGAGAGGCCTTGCTTGGCCATGGATATCATTATCTTGATAAATGGGGTGGATGATCTGGCTTAAAGAGCAAGGAGGGTAGATACTTTTAAAATTACAGCAGTAATTCTAAAGCTGAATGGCAGTTTAAGGCTTTGTCCTCACTTGCAGCATGTAATTGAGGCACTATCATTACCTCATTACCCAAGCACACTGCTGTAAGCTTTGAAAATGGCCTCTAAAGGGCCACTGACACCACTTGAAGAGTTTTGAGGAAACATTATATTTAGGGACAAATATAATTATTCACCACATATTTTCTTACTCAAGTGAAGGGACCACATTGCAAGCCACAGGCAGCAGACAGTAAGAGCAGCCTGAATGGCAATGGACAAAGTGAGATCCATGACAACACCATGAAAATTTGGTCCTGATTATTTATTGATGCAGTTGTTCACTCCCTAGGACCATGTCCCAGGCAGAACCAAGAGACAGAATCATACACCTGTGCTGCAGCACCACTGACCCTAACTCTATTCTTTGGGTCTCATTTAATAATGTAGGTTATATCATCGCTTCCTCATCTCCAATATTGTTCATGCCATTTTTTGGGTTTTGGCCAGCTCTTGCCATTTTCAATGGTGTCAAAAATTCATACAAAATTGAAGACAGGAACTGTAGCAGTCTGAAGAAAACCACACAGCTCTTGCATTGATCCTAGAATCACATGTATGAGTTTTGTGTGCTCCTATCAGTGGCTCTCCAGAACAGGTTACAACCACTCACAACTGCCTGTTGGAGAGACAGCCTCCTCCCCTTCCTCACCTATGTGTCTCCTGATTCCCATGCTGTCCATCTGGAATAGCTCCTCCTGGCCAGGTGCTGTCATAAAATGATGCTTCTCAGCCCACTAAATTGTCCTCAAGTGACAGATGGGATTTGAATATAGCTGGTAAGCCGTAAGTACATGAAGCAGATGAGCAGTTAATTAGCAATGCTAGTGTTCCTGTGCAAATAGCTATAGAAACTACACATCAGAAGATGGCCTTATCTAGCCAGTTAGTCCACCTTCTCTCTTCTAACACATTTCTTATCTCATGCAGTACATTAAAAGGTTTGAGCTGCCCTGCGCCCAATAAGCTACTTTTAAAATCTCCAAGTTTCTATCAACTTTCCTTAGGAGACTGTTTCACAGTCTAATGAATCTTGCTGTCAATAAATCTTTTCTTTCTGTTCAGCCTAAAGATAGTTCTTGAAATATTGAGCAGGAAAGGAAAAAAAAAAAAAAAAGAAGGGAAAAAATCTGATAACTCTATAGAACAATTTCTAAAAACAGTACTGTGCCTTCATGTTTCCTAGGACACATTAGCACTTCTGTAAATGGTTGTATTAGAAAAAAGAATCAGTGCAGTTTTCTGTTGGGCATAAGTTTCACTTAATCCTACCACAGAGCACAAATCTAGATATTCTGGTCATTAAAAAAAGAAAACAAAAAAAGAGAGACAACAGTAGAGTATAGGGTAGAATTGAATGTGAAGGAAGAAAGGCAATGCAGTCATAATTTCTTATATTGAAGGTCAAAACCCAATGGTCAATGCCTATGAGTCTATCCAAGAAGGGAGTCTCACAAATTCATTTATTTATTATTCAAAACACACAGAACAGATTGGAGAATTTTGGCTAAACAATCCCCTCCTGGGACCCAACTATTTAATAAAATAACTAAGGATTTCCTTAGGTTTTCAGAGTACTCTGGAAACACCTGAAAAAAGGTTTTAAAGATTTAGCCTAAGAAAAATTACTGGAAATAAAGACATATTTTAATATATAATTTATAGCACATTTCAAGTATTTTTCCTGTATACCAGCCTTCTGATATTCTGATGCGCTGAGTCTTGAGAATTCTATTTGTGATTTATCATTAAATAATTTTAACAAAACAAAACACACCGGCCTAGAAAGAAATGAGCTCTTCTGACAACAGTTATCTTGTTGATATTTCTTTAGTCTCCCCCTGATCCTATTTTGTCTTGGTTAGAGGCTTCCCTCTATTCCTGTCTGTCTGAAAACTCTCCTCTGAAAGATCCTCCATCAGCACAAGCAAAAAATTCCTTGCAAGGTAATGCAAGGCAGGTACCAGTGAATAATTCCACCCATATGAAACTCATGTCAACCAGATACTAAATGCACACCAAAAATCCTAAACTGAATCAATAAAGGTTAAAGAAACCATACCTGTTGATCAGTCAGATGCTTACTTGAAAGAGTTTCCCCTATTTGCCATACCTTCTAACTTGTTGTAGGGATTGAGCATGATATACAACAGCTCAGACTCCTGCACCATCAGAAACCAAAGCCTTCCAAGACATCTCTTGTCTATACATTCAAATGCTATCATTGTTAAATGTCTAGAAGAACAGTTTCACAAGAGAGAAAGGAGAATACTCCTTTTCCTTTCTCCAGCTTGAGGCCCATAATGCCATTTATACTTTTTTCTCAGTAAGAAAAAGATGAATGATGAATGCCTACCTGTTCCAGCTGCCAGAGCTCAGCAGCAACTTCCTTGTGTTCACACCAACACAGCCAGCCACTGCAGCTACTGAAGAAGCCCAAAGTGCAGAGAGAACAATTTTCACCTAACTGGGAGTGAAACACTATAAAAGCTATCTGAAATTTTTGAGTCATCGACAACGATTATATCAGCATAGTTTCAGAATGCAGGGTGCTAACAACTTAGTCAATTCAGCAGCGAAGCTTTATCTCCGTATCCTGGTAGAAGATCACTGCTTCTGCCCACATGTGCAAGCACTGAGTAATTTGCACCTCTTTGCACCCTGCTGGCGCACAGCTGTGGACTCAGCCAAACACGGCATCCTTCTGTGCCATGAGCACCATAGGAATTGGTATCTTGAGTGAAGTCAGTCTGAGCAAATCTGAACCATGTCACATCTATGGTATATCCAGCACACCATCTTGTCTCTGCTAATAGGGAAAACAATCAAAAAACTTAAAAGCAATGCAAGCCTTTGGTGATAATTTCCCAGAATACTCTCTCTCGGCTGCTTGTGGTGCAGCTAACATTGTTATCTGAAGATAATGTCTTTGTGTGTAAAAAACCCACCATGTTTTCTCTTGTTTAGTTCTCCAAATGGTCTGTAAATCAAAGCAAACAATTAGAAATCCCTGAATTCTGCAGGAAAGGGTTTCACAGCTTTTCATTATCACAAGATAAGAAATGCTTCATTTTTTTTTTTCTGGACCTGTCACTTGTCAGTTTAATCTGTTGTCCTCTAAGACTTTTATTGGAAGAGACAAGGAACAAAAATATTTTTATGGTCTTAGATACCTTTATCATATCAAGTTAGAGTAAATTCCTTCAAAGCTGCAGCATTCAATCATTTTTTGCTTAAAAGCTTATCCATCCAGCCAACCATCCATGCTTTCCTTCTCTGCATTTTTTTCAGTTCCTGTTTTAGGACCAGAACTGTGCAACATCATTGATGAGAGCACTGAAATCTCTCAACAGCTGAAGCTGCACCCAAATGGGCTGCTGTAGACAGAGAATTGTACTAGTGGATCTCTGTTAGTATCTGTTTATCACCAAAGGCAACAGCCAATTTACTGTCCCTGGATAACCATCTGCAGTACCTACAGAGCAGTACCACTTTGTACCAAGCAGAAAAGCTCACACAGCACTTCCCAGGGATGCTCAGTAGTCTTACAGGGACTAGACCCCTAAACTTTAATTTCTCCAGCTAGAAAGTACAGGAAGGCATCTCACCAAATAAGGAGATGTTTGTGGCATCAGCTAAAATCTCTTCCTTCTGCTATTCTGCTTCATTATACAGTAAAATAAATAAAATCATGAATGAATCATCACCTAAAAAGTCTCAGGAAATCACAAATCACATGTTTATTGATGACACAGTGAGTAAACCATCTATATTTAATAACTACTGCTCTTCTTACTTCTCTTACATATTATGTGTGCTAATCACAGTGGTGATTTTTGAATATTTATTGTTGTTTTTGTCTCTGCTGTAGTCATATATTAGAAGCTTTCACATCAAGAAGAACAAGTAAACATGCTGATGCTGAATGTATTATGGGGGGAATTAGAGTGAGACATTAAAATGAAGTTTTAACTGTGCATCTTCATTCAACTGAATGAATGTCATGGGAGATGAAGCATGTCCAAGTAATTATGGGAATTATCAGTGCAGCTAACAGACACAGAGGACCATCATCCTGTTTTGGGTAACTGAGGTTTGGACAGCTGAGACTGGTCTGTAGTCTATAGTAGGAGGGACTAGTTGCAATCCAGACAAACTGCACCAAATATGAAATGGGTGATCAACAGCTGCAATGCAGAACTTTATTGGGTTTGATGGCTTTTTTCATTTGTTTCTCAGTGTAGGCTTAAAGGCTGTCCTGTAAAAGCAGTAAGAAAAGCTTTGATAAAGGGACTTAGGGCTTTTTTTCTGAGTTTACGTACGTAACTATAAATCTTCTAAAGTATAAATTCTACCTTTTTTTTTTTCCATATGAACCATTTATGACCAGTTTGCATATTTCCTCTGTGAATAACTAGATCAATGATCTTATGTCACCTGAGCTTTCTGATTTTGCTAGATTGACCATTTTCATTACCAGAGGCTGAAGTTGTGTTTACTTGCACAATGAGGAGTGAGAGGCGAGAAGTTCTTGGTCTCTTCATTTGAAAACTAAAGGAATAAGTCAATCATGAGCTGACATAAATTACATCCTTCAGAACTTCAGCTAAATAAGGAGCCCTAAAAATTAAGAGGCCAAATAAATCTTAGGTGTAGCATAATAAAAGCAGAAAAATTGTGTATGTAATATGAATAAAAGGTTTCAGTCCATCACTGGAGTAAAATAATTATGTCATTTGAATTTCTTCTGGTGTGAATTTCATCAGTAATTCAGTATGCCAATTCATGATAATAAGTAAAATATACACAAAGAAGAGTGGGTTTGCCTGGATGTATGCTTGGATGATTTCTAGCATCCCAAGCAAGATGGAAAGCTTAGTATAGCTATGTCTGCTTGGGGGTTTTTTGGTGGTTTTTTTGGGGGTGTTTTCTTGTTTGTTTGTTTGTTGGGTTTTGTTGTTGTTGTTGTTCGTTTTGGGTTGTTTTGGTTTGGTTTTGGGGTTTTTGTTTTGTTTTGTCTTTGTTTTAATTCCAGTTGCTGGTATATCCATATCCCTCCCAAATGACTATTAAATAAACATAGCAAAAATAAGCAGGAAGATAATGCACGTGATGACTATTTTCTTCAACTCTATTAGAGCATGTAAAAATTGTACAAAAGGGTTCAGTGGCTCCTACTTTAGCTAAGACTTGCTATTTGAGTACTGTTTTCATAACAGTCTTTCTGGAATGAAAAGCCTAAATGGAGCTCTCCAGTGGGCTTACTCGTGTAGGCACAGCTCACTCTGCTGCTGTTGTGGCACAGCTCTGGGATTTGATCTGCTTTCCATTCCTCTGGTTTAGCACTACCTCACCAGTGCCTCAGCCTCAGCAGGGTGACAAAACCCAGTTTGATGGCTGACCTGACCAACAACTCTGCACTGTAGGTTCTGCAGCAGAGCAGTTTAAACCAAAACCTACCTGCCAGTTTTCTCAGTTAAGGAATAGTAACACTACTGCAATTTACATGGAAAGCACCAAGGATCATTTCATTTGCTCAGAGTCCTGAGTGGAAGATGTGCTAAAAGCGAAGGGAGTGTTTACTGCAGTGTCAGCATGCCAATATGCAGTCCCCAAAAGCTCTGCACTCTAGGAAGATTTTGATAAAAACTGTCAGGAGCCCTTCATTCCCCTTTGCCATGGCTCAGAACGATGAATGATGTGTTAATGATAGTCCCTAACACATTTAAAAGTGGAGTAGTTGCAGGTTCACTTTTACACGTAAGAGAATATGAGCCTTGGACCACCCAACAGCATTTTTAGTATGAAGAGTATTGAGCTGCTGCAGGTGGCTCCTCTACCACAGGAAACTTCCTTACACTTCTCAGCTACTTCTTTTACTTTTCAGCTATCACAGAGCATTGACAGTGAACTTCTTGATTCATTGATGATCTCTTGTGTCCCTTCTCAGCCCCCATTACTTCTGCACAGATAATATTTCAGAGATTAATTTGGAATTGGGATGATCTGCTTTGCCTTGGTACAAGCTTCCCACTCAAATACCACATATTCCTTGCCATTTTACCTTCATATTACCTGTCCTGTGAACCTTAAAGTAAATTCGGCATTTTTACAGCCTGTTATATTTGGAGAAGCCCTTGAACTATCTGTTCCCTTTATGCATAACTATCCACAAAGAACAGACCTACCAGGACAAGAAAACAAGAAAATGAGAAAGGAAAAAGAAAAAACATTCTACAAAAAGAAGTGATGTTATTGCTGTATGACTATCAGTTAATGTTAAGAATTATTGTTTAGAAATTGTTTAGAATTATTGTTCAGAAGAATTATGCTTAGAAAACATAGTTTTATCAGAAATTGAGAGAAAATTTTGACTTATTTAGATTAGACTGTCTCATTAAAATTTGAAGACTATCTGCTTTCCAGAAAATATAAGTCATTTTCTGCAAAAATAGCACAAAATGCCACATTAAAGCTTTAAACATGATATAAAGTTCAATTTCATTTAGAAACAAAACTCATAAACATTCCAGCCAAAAATATTTTAAAAGACAGAACATATGAAGATATTGTTGAATAATACACATCCCCCCTCCCACAACATACTCAAGAAGCTAATTTGGATGAAACCTATTCCCTAATGAAAAAAGTTCATAGAATCATAAAATGGTTTAGGTTGGAAGGGGTCTTAGAGATCAGGTAGCTCCAAGCCCCCTGCCATGGACAGAGACAGTTCCACTAGACCAGGTTGTTCAATGCCCCATCCAAACTGGTATTGAATATTTCCAGGGATGGAGCATCCACTACTTCTCTGGACAACCTGTTCCAGTTCTTCACCACGCTCACAGGGAAGAATTTTTTTCCTAATATCTAAGCTAAACCTGCCCTATTTTTTTCCTAATATCTAAGCTAAACCTGCCCTCACTTGGTTTGAAGCAATTCCCCCTTGTCCTGTCACTGCTTGGCCTTGTAAAAAGTCCCTCTCCATCTTCCTTGTAGATTCCCTTCAGGTACTGGAAGACCACAGCCATGTCATCCTGAAACCTTCTCTATTCCAGGTTGAACAATCCCAGTTCTCTCAAATTTTCCTCATAGCAGAGGCACTCCATCCCCTAACCAACTTGATTACTTCCTGTGGATGCTTCCAGCAGGTCCGTGTCCGTGCTGTGCCGGGGACCCCAGAGCTGGATGCAGCACTGTGGGTGAGTTCTCAGCAGAGGGGCAGGATGCAGCTCAGGACAGGTTTGGCTTTCTGGGCTGGGAGTGCCCATGGCTGGCTCATGTCCAGCCTCTCACCCAGCAGCACCCCCAAGTCCTGCTCCCAGGGCTGCTCTTGATGCGTTCATCCCCCAGCCTGTCCTGATAGCAGGGTTGCTCCATCCAGGTGCAACGCCAGTACCTGGTCCTGTTAAACCTCATGAGACTCCCGTGGGCCCACTTCTCGAGCTTGTCCACACCTCAGGCTGACTGGAAATTCTTCTCATTAGGTTGTGTGTCTCCTTTTGCTGACACAGGTACTCTCCTGAGTGGATCTTTATCTTCACTGGTCTATAAACACTTCATAAATGTCAGCACTGCTAAGCCTAAGTCAGGTCTCTGACATTTGTTACCATTGTTACCATGTAACTCCTGTTACAAAGGCAAATAAAAAAAGCAAAGTTTATACCTATGGCTAAGAATGCACCTAACCATATGTACACATGTACACATTATATATATATATATGTTTAATTATTTCAAAAATTGAGTTAAAAGGGTCAAAAATAATCAAAAATACATTTTTTGAGCTGACTTGCCATTTTTTTTATTTAAACAGGAAAAAGATATTTTGTTTCAGTTGGACTAATTTCACCTTTCCAAAAACATTTATTGAATCTGAAGTAGAAACATAATTACCCAAGGATTTAATTTCAAATTACCATTTCAATTTTAGAAGTGACCTAATGCATAATGTACGAAAAAAAAATCCTTTCCAAAATTAAGCAAATTGAAAGTTGTTTTCCCTTTTTCTTTGCAGTCAGCTGTGGGCTTTTCCAAACCTTAGTAAGTTCCTGCACAGACTGTTTCTTGCAGGCCTACTTTGTCTTTAAGACCAAAGCCTTATTTGAAGGGTTATGCTTCCTTCCTCAGTTTTTTCCTGCAAATAAATGAAAATATTTTTATACATATGTACATCAAAGGGGCTGGTACTCCCATTCCTTTCCCCTGTGAGATGCCATGATTTACTGGATATCAATTTTAAAATGCACTAACTGTGATACAGTCCACATTTTATTTTTATTAATTTTTAATGGTGGTTAGAAGTATCCATTAAAAAAAAATGTTTGTTATGATTTAATTCTTACTTTATTTTTTATCTCATCGCAGGGTACTGCTGCTTCCCTGAATGACTAAAACACCTGAAAGCATGGACATTTGAATAGCACACTAGTCAAACAATCTCAGAAAAATTAATGGAAATCGCAGTGACCAATATCAGTTAATGTAACCCAAAGCTTAGCATTTGTCAACAGAATTTTAAGGACTCAACTTTCTCTTGACTATCAATTTACAAAGGCCTATCAGTAAGCTCAAATATCCTTTTCTTGTGTGAGGTAAATATGATTTTACTACTTGGTGCGCTGTAAGCATACAGCAATATCTGTTATTCTATGACATGATTAAACAAAAATAACTGTGTTTTGGCAACGTAAATGTTTTTTTCTTGTTCCTGGTAAGACTACAGAATAAAAACAATTTTTGTTTTTTAGCAAAAGGATGTAACAATTGAAGAAGCTCAAAATAGTTTACAAAATAAATTTATAGCTGCAGGAGAGATTGTTTTGAAACAAAGTGGAAATTATTCTGAGAATAACAATCTAAGATCCCAAATTCTTTCCAAACAGTTCTCAGATAATGCTTTGTTTAAATGTTAGAAAGGCTTTGAAAATTTAATTGGGAGTGGAAGGAATGGAAGCAAAAGTCCAAAACTGTGTTCTTTTGTTCTTAAACATTTTTGCCACCCTATGACTAAAATCTCTGCAAACATGGTATAATCAGTTTGGGGCAGGAACACACCCTGGCTTCCCATCTTGAAATACTGTGACTGATGAAGTATCCTTCTGAAAACAGACCTGATTTGCTGCAGAAATGAAGTCTCAAAGTGCAATTTGCCTTTTACCTCAGCTAGCAAGACAAGACATATTTAGGAAGAACAGCTGGCTGCAGAGTTCATTTTTGCTCTTGTACTTGTCAGTATAAAGAAAAGAGAGGAACGATTGTGAGAAATGTGAGCAATGATTGTGAGAAAACTGCATCATGTTCTAATCTTGGGAGGCTTTTTATTTAGGATTTCCTAAAAAATACTTGGTTTCTATCCATAGCGGGACTTTTGTGGAATACTGTAGTCTTAACAAATGTATTAAGCTCATCACCAGTTCATGATAAAACAACACCTGCTACTGAAAAAAAAAAAAAATAAAAAGTTGAAAGCAATTCCTTAAAGTGAATATTATTAGACTAACACAAAATAAGCAAAAATCCTACCTAAGAAACAGAAAGAGAGAGCACAGCCCAACAAACACTTTTTTCTCAGGTCTTTCTCCACTGAGTGGTGAGATGGTGGTGTAAGGTCTGGTATATCTGTGTGCAAAGTCTACCCCAACTAGATCTCAGTTTCAGTAAGGTCACTACAATGACCTCTCTGTGAGCTGTGAGTTAATGCTAACTACAGCACCATGGGAGTAGCAGGATATGTCAAATGAGAGGACAAGATCAATGAGCTGTGCTGGAAAGAACTGCAGCAGCTGTTACTTGGCCTGAGGGCATTATTTATTTTTAAATGTAAATCCTATAGTTGAAATAGAATGTGGCATAACTTTGATTTTTCCATTCTGCAGTAGGACAGTGACATAGAAGTCACCAGTGCACAGAAATTCAGCATGTCCTATCTCAGCCTTCTTACAGGAGGATGGATTTCTTCCTTTTCTCGGCACAATCTGAAATATAGTGAGGTTTCGTGAGACACAGACCCACAATGTCATCACAGACATTTGTTTTGCTGCTCATAGCATTAGACAAACGAAAAAGTTGTAAAAGAGGCAAATAAACACACTAAGATGAGCATGAAATGCAGCCATCAGACATCCAGCACAGCAGGGAAAGGTCTTAGCTCATCAGTTGCATGCTTACTGGAAAAGATATAAGAAGAGGGACCTGGTATATTTTAGAGGGTCTCTCACATTAACTTGAAAGCTTGTTGCTAGGTTCTACTAGGAATTGAGTGGTTATAAGTATTAGCTGATGATAAGAAACTCTTTGTGTTCAACCCTGAGGAAAAATAAAAAAAAATAGCTTCTTCACTCAAGTCACTGATCCAGGGAGGTGAAAGACTGAGACATCAGAGACAAATGCACAAAGGACTTGAGTACATTTTCTCATGTTCACCAAAAGGCTAAAACAGGTTAGGTGTGAAAAATAAAACAACCTCAAGTGTCTGAGAGAGGTATCAGCTATGCACATTGTGACCAATGACACACATCATAAGCCTGTCTTTTAGCCTAGCCTAGTCTGGTACTCTGGCTTGGTGGCAAAAAAAGTCATACAAATAACTAGAGACAGAAACATCTTCTTAGCTTTACCACAGCTGATTTTGCTTTCTGTCTTCCCCCTCATCCTACCCAAACTTCTCCAGTTCTTCTCCCAATGTTCCTCTCTTTGCTCTCAGGGTATTTGTTCTCATGAATATCCATCAGGCTGCGCTTCAGCTTCTCTGCTCTGACTCTCTGTCAGTATGACCAATACTCTCCAGTTCACATGAAACTGCTGTCATCCACCCCTGGATCTCAAAGAAAACATTATTAATTAATGCCCCTGAAACTTCTCCCACCAGCCAGAGGCCCGTTGGGTCCAGTCAGGGTAGGGTGATGGGAGACCATGGACAGGGGAAGGCTCGTTCTCTGTGAGACTCCTGGCCACACAGTGTAACTGTGGAGTCCATGAACAACCTCTCCCCTGATCTCAAGAAGGTGTCACTGTCAAAATGCATCTGTGGAGCCCTGAACAGAAGATGTAGCTGCACTAATAAGGAAAGGTCACATTGTCCTTCCAAAGTGGGTGTCAAGTGAAACATTCACGGCTCAGTGGGCTACTTGGTCATGTGAAATGGGATTAGTGAATACTCACATATCTCACAGAGGAATTTGTCAATTTTCAGGGATAATTACAAGATGTTTTGACTATAGGCAGCTTTCAAAAGAAAACCCAAAACAGAAAAAAACAAAAACACTTGATCCTCTTCTTCATGAGAGTTTCTGGGAATAAACACATTTTCCCATTTTTCTACTGAACATTTCCAGAGGAGATAAGTTATCTGACCTGACAACAGGGAGAAAGTGCAGTCAATAGTTTGGAGAGCAAGTAATCAATGTTGTACCCTTATTTAAAAACCAATATACAGTAAATATCTGCCAGCAGCAGTGATAACATTCACTTACACTGAAGATAAGTCATACAAAATGCCAACTACTCCTCAATTTAGGGAATCAACAAAATGGTTTCAGTCCAGATAATTTATTTTCTATCAATACAGTTTGGCCTTTTTCTTTCTTAGTTTAGTATTCTTGTTTCACACCCAAACCATACAGAGCTTTCTGAGTATCACATGTGTTTATTCACAGGAATGTTCACAAAGGGGAGGAGATCAAATGCCTACTGAAATGATTGGGAAGGTTTTGATATTTATCTCTAAGGAGACAGACATTTGTTGTTGGCTACTTTTAAACCAGACAGGGAATGCTGAATAAACCATGACAGGCACTTTTTTCTCTTGACTTTTCCTTTTGCCATTTGACTGCTCATTGTTTTCATTCTGTACTGAAAGGGCAGATAGATTTTTTTAAAGGCTGTTAACTGAGGTATCTAATATAAATCCTGGTACAGCCAGTTCTTCCTTTTTAGCACCCATACAGCTGCTGCTCTCTTGCTGATAATCACAGCCTATCCATCCTGCCACCGCAGCAAAGGATGAAGAATGTTTAAGACATCCACTTTTCCTTTCCCATTCTTAGTTTTTATCTTTAGGCTGTAACAAAAGGAGGATTACTCATCCTGACCAACATGTATACTGAAGCTTTTCTGAGGAGCTTAGAAATGACAAAAGAATGGCTAAAGGCTCTTGGTAACTTGTGCCATTTTGAGCCCCTTTGCTCCTCAGCCTGTTAAAGCAAATTGCTCCTCTAAAGGCAGAGGAGGAAAATTTCTTACTTCTCCACCAATGCATGTATTTCCTTCAATCTCAATCGTGCCTGGTCACCACAATCCATGTGACTTGATTAGATTTAGGTTTTTCATAGTCTTTCCATCTCCCAGCCAGGTCAGCTCAAACTCTACAGTCCTAGCTGGACAACTGCAGCACTTTGTCTCAGTCCTGCACATAAAGATCCATGCACCAGTGCCACACACGTGTTTTGCAGGGATTTTCAGTGCAACATTAGCTCTGTTAAAATAGACAAGATGCCTTCAGCCATCATGTACTTTCTGTTGATTTTATCCTTAATCCAGCTTCTGTTCTGCTCAGAATCTGCCTTGCCATGTACTGGGATGCACCAGCCCTACCTCTCACCTTCTGACCAACCATTGTTCAGGACCCGGGATTTACTGCTATTCCAGGACCCTCTCCTTATCTCACCTCTTTCCATAACCCCACAGTGGCAGCAGATCTGCAGAGGATTAGAGACCTGTTCCTTCTTGAGGTGTGATTAGCAGAAGCCTCCTAGATGCTCCATTGTACTGCTTATACTATTGCTGCAGCTCTCCCCTCCTACCTGCTGTTTTTTAGCTGCCATATCCTCTCAGTGCATAAGTTTTCCATAGCTGGAGAAATTATTTCAAGAGCAAGCTCTTAGAGGCCTTGATATCATTTGTCGCCAAGATACAGCTAGAATAATCCCATTTGGTGAAATGAATTGATTTCCAGGTAAGGCTTGGCAGGCAAGAGTTTTCTGGTTCCTTGAGTCAAAATTACAATGTCTACAGTTTCCTTGTCCCAAACTGAAGGTATGAAAGCCTTCTAATGAGCCAGAAATGTTTAATTCCAGTTCAACTTGCAGATTTGCTTGTCCTTTAGCAAAATGGGATTTTATGATCAAGTTTCATATGAATTATTTTCAGTTTTCATGCAAAATGCATGAACTGGAAAGAAATAATAAAATTTATCTTCCAGAAAGAATGTAAGGTAAGGTGTTCTGGAAATTTTGTCCTTAGAGTTTTTTAGTCAGGAAATTCATAAGACTGACCATTTCCCAATCATGTTTCTGTCTGTTCTAAATTTTTTTTCCCTGAAAATAAAAAAAAAACATTTATACTGGAAAACTCCCACTCAGCTCTGCCTTCTGTGTAGGTCAATAGTGATTCTGCATGGGGGCAGACCCTGACAGCACATATTTTCCTTTCTCCCATGTTTTCAAATCAGCATTTTTTTTTAACTGAAAAGATGTTTTCCGAATTTTACTGCTGCTGCTGCTCATTTTATGTGCTGAAGTTGGTATCCTGGATTTGTCACCAATGTATTTCCATAAAGATGAGGGTATTATCAGAGACCCATATCATGGGTAAAACAAAGAAAATGACAGGAAGAGAGAAAAATCAGAAACAATGTCATACAAATATTCTGAAGTAAGGTGACAATCGCTGATCCAAGGGATGCAGAAATACTTCTAAATAACACGATCTTTTCCCAATTTTCCATGCCACATCACTGTGAGCCTTCTAATGACATATTTACATATGCTAATTTCATGCCAAGGTTTGTCATTTACCCATGCAGGAGGTAGTTTGTGTCCCTAGAATCAGAAGTGTCACTTACAGGCTTTCCTCTCTCTCTGTGCATCCTGGGTGGAGCTGGGCTGGGCACAGAGTAGCAGCTGGCCCTTCACTGCAGCACTGCATCACGATGATTTGTGGGGTTTGTTTTTATTCCGGTGCACTCAGATGAAACCCTGTCTTTTGTCACAAGTTTCAGTTGATAACTGGGAGCTGTTCAGCCCCTTCCAAGCACATGTGGCCTCTGGACACTGACAGAGTAAATTCCAGCCCCTTGGTGAGATCCTTAGTTGCTACAGTCAAATTCTACATGGTAAAAGAAAAGAGGGAGAAGGGAATACATGCAATGGCCTATTTGGTGTCAGGCAGTAAATTCCAGAGTTATCTGGACTGGTTTGAAGGAGCCACCGATGTCTTCTTTCAAAAAGAGTGTTACTGCTTTTCAGTTCAGCACCTAGAAGATAATTAGCCCCTCCACAAAAACAAACCCATGACAGCACACTTGGACAAACATGAAGAAAGTAAGGCCGAGTGCTCAGGCCAGAAAAAAAAAGATTGAGTACACAGTTGGAACAAACTACCCCTCTTCTCCCACAGGTGATCTTTGTAGGTCAAGGCAGAAATGCATTAGCAATGCAAAATGGGATTTGGGAGTGAACAGGCACTGTCATCATCCCCTCCCTCACCTCTGAGAGGGTGGGTAGCAAATGCAGCCTCAAGGGTTTTCAGTCCACAACCCCTCAGCAGGGAGTTAATTCAGTTGAAGAATATTCCCACCTACTACGAGTTAAACCGTGATAATTTTGAATCAGCCTCCCATTTTGCTTTTTGCCCACAAGTACAAAAAAAAAAAAAAAAAGAAGTGTGGGGAGGGGGTGGATAAGATGGGTCTCCAATCATTACATTGCAAACTTGAGTCAGTGGTCAGATTCCTCAGCAAAGAGGGGGAGTAGGAGCACTCTGACTAGGATGTCTGGGAGCTGTCAGCTCGGGTCCACCTGAGCAGCAGGCAAAGTGGAGGCTACGGGGCAAGGCTACCCATGCCATCTGTACTTCCCATTAGGAAAAATGGTCAGTAATGGCCCAATTGTAAATTTAAACAAGAGGCGCCGAAGCTGTGAAGTGTAGCATGGGGCAGAGAGAACAGCAGCAAACAGGGGCACTGAGGATGGGTCACATTTCTCACCCTTTCAGTGCACCAAGGGGGGCCAGCTTGCCTGCGTGCCAGTGCCCTACACGGCCAGATACTGGGGCACACCTGGTCCAGAGTTACCCTAAAGAAACCAGAGCTGTACTGGGGAGAGCAAATCAGACACTCTCTCTGATCCAAGAGATGATGCAGATCTTTGCTGGGTTTCATGGGTTAAAATAGCTCAGTTCAGCATGAATTTTTGCTACTTGTCTCCTGGCATTGCTTGTTTTTTGCATCCCCTCTCTCCCCGAGAATTAGAAGCAGTTTCAGGGAAGGTTCTCCGTGCTGCTGCGACGCGGCAGCTCCGAGCAGGGCGCACACGAGAAGCACTCTGTTGTGCTCAAGTGGTGATCTCCAGGCAATGCAAACTCACCACTGACACAGAGCAAGCTGTAAACAAGGAGACTGCAACCAGCCTGAAACACGGCAGGAGTGGAAGTAATTATTTGTCTCTCTTCTTTCTCATCACAAGCCTAAATTTGCCTTATTACAGTCTCTGTACATATCAAGGTCCAATAAGAAATTGATCCCCTGCACAGCAATGTTTCCTCTTTCTGGAGAAACAGAAAATCCTCATGACAATTTTGTTGCATCTGCTGGACTTACCTATGCTGAACATTGTATTATAAAGTTAAGAGATGTCAATTTAATTAACTGTGACTTTATAGACTGATACAATGCTTACTGTTTCCCTCCCTCTTCTCATCAAAAGAGTTTTTCTATCATAGTAATCTCCAAGATGGAATAGATAAAATAAACCTTATTCTTCTTAATATCTCCATGGCATTGCCCCAAAAATACTAGATCAGGCAGTCTGAAAAGAAAAAAAAAATCTTGCTTTAAATCAATATTATTTGTCTCTTCTGTGTAGGTAGGAGTTACCCAGTTTAAGAACCCTTCCTTACATACACTACCACAACTGACCATTTTGTATTTCCAGTGACTAATCTACCATACTGGGACTTGTGGACTTCACTGCCAATTTCTTTTACCCCATTAGTTCCTTTCTTTTGTTCAGTCATGCACTTGCTTTGTGTCCCAAACGTGTGCATGCGTCCATGCAAATCAGAGAGAGATTCAGTTTCCATTTTGCTGTATCTTGTACTGTGCTGCCACTCAGATGCTTCCCCCACCCTAATTCTCAATACATTTAATCTTGCTGAGAGCATATATGTCTGCTGACGTCAGATAGACATGACATAGCGTATACCTGTTTGTGCACCCCGTCGCCCACATGCCCACCTGGCCAGTTCTGGACATCCATCACCCGTGGCATCGCCCTACCAAGAGCAACAGCCTCTGTGACAGCAGACACTGAAGAGGGTACCCACTGCCCCTCCACACCCCTCACTCTCTTCCCTTCTCTAGCTGTTCCTATGCCTTCTGTTTCTTCAAATGACATTTGCCAGCGTCCTCACACTTTTACTCTCCGGTTTTATACACAGCAGAGTTGATCTGTCCAGCAAAGTTCTTCCATAGCTTTGTAGGATTTATTAATTCCTCAGAAAGCTGAAATTGCTTTCACAGCTTTACTCTATTCCTCAATTCTTTCTTTACTAGAAACCAAATCATTATACTTTCTTTTAAACATTTTTCCATCACTGTTTAAAAACTATCATTAAAAAATTCTTATTAACTCTTAAAAAATATTGGTTTTGAAGTGCCTTTTCATACCATGAGAGGCAGAAATTAAACTGAGATCCATTACTCTATATAAACAATCTTATCTAAGCTAACATGAAAGGGAAGATAAAGTTATACATTTCTCCAGTGCTTTAAGATGCATGACTGAGACATTTTTTGCCATCAGAAGTAGCTGTCTGTAAAATGTTTTGGGTACCTATCTATATATAGTTTATGTTATAACTACACAGTTTATACATACACAGGAAAAAAAAACCTTGCACTTACCTTTGAGAAGTAACATTTATCCCAGGTTTGGTAAAATAGTCTCAGACAGGCACTTAGACCTTCCTTCTATTCCATGCATCCTTTTTTCCAAAGAAGATAGAATCAGAAAAATCCCAGTTGATCTCTAGCAAACCAAAATGTAGACAGGATTGTTTGTCAGATGCAGCCTGATTCAGTGAAGTCCGAGCGTGTCAATCCCTGAGACTCCTTGTTCAGTAATATCCAAAGCACAAAAAAAGGAAAGAAAAAAAAATAAAAAGAATAAAAAAGAATGAATAACTTGTTCTTTTCCTGTGTGATTTAAAAAACCCAGTCCTGGAGGACTAAGCAGCCTGCAGGCTTTTCGAGCATTCTGATCCTACTGCATGCCAAGGTAACATGCATTTCAGTATTGCAAGTCTTCAAGTTCATACAAGCAAGCCCAGCTCCTGTGTCTGTGCCTGTGTGTTGGGGTGGGGGGCCGAGTCCTACCGCGGGGGGAAGAGAGGCAGGGAGATACAGACACACACAGTCATGCAGAGATGGAAGAAGGAAAAACAGCAAAGTGGAGTGATCTCACAAAGTGCTCTAGATGGCAGAGCCTGCACGGCTTGTAAGACAAGCAATGTGCACACACCAGGAAAAAAAAAAAAAAAAAAAGAGTGAAAAACCCGAGAGAACTAGCAGGCAGCTTCAGGAATTTCTTCTTACCTCTTCTGACGATGCAACATGCAGCAAGTGCTTTGTACTGCATAGGAATCCATGCAGGCACGACTCAGTCGGACCCCTCACCTCTGAAATAAACAAATATGTAGCATAGGAAAGGGAAGAAAACTAGAAACTGGATGAAACAAGGGTACAAAAAGAATCTAATAAACAAGAGTGTCAGGGAGGAGTCATAATTGTGCAGGAAGCAAATAGTTGGTATAGAAAGAGGGATCCAAACTCCGGGTCCTAACAGAGATTGGCTCTGTAATTATGTGGTAAAGCACTGCCCTCTAAGCCATTGCATAATAATAGAAACCTAAGCTGTGTAGACACAGCCTGACATGCTAAATCCTCAGGAGCTACATTCAACATTTGTCAGTAGAAAGCCTGTCAGTCCTCTGGGGGCGGAGGAAGAGGAGGGAAGAGAGAAGAGGAGAGAAATTTTACTGCAAAATGCATAAGCTGCAGTTGCAAAGAGCTCTCCGGTGGTGCCGATGCTTGAAATGTTGTAGTGGAAGTCATATATATATCTGTATCGATGTAGGAAAAGATAGATAAAAACCATATGTGGTGCTTAGGGACACAGTCTAGTGGTGGATTTGGCAGTGCTGTGTTAACAGTTGGCTTTGATGATCTCAGAAGTATTTTCTGACCTAAACCATTCTATGATTCTAATAGCACTGTCAGCTCCATTCATTCTATTTAATACTGGAAACAATTTTCCCTTGTTATGTCTTAGAAACTTAAATGACAAAGAGAAGAACATGTACAGGGGTTGCCCATGTTAAATAGTATTACTTCTAATGCTGATGCAAGAAAGTAGTAGTAGCTCTCCCTTTGTACTGAGCAGCATTGCAATGTTTAAATAAAACTTGAACTAAGGAAAAAGAACTCGTGAAGACTGATTAGCCTTTCCCATTTACTAGTAGGTTCCTCTCTCCAGCCCTCCTGACACAGAGACACTAATTTTCTTCTGCCTCTCTTGGCTGAAGAGGCTCCTAGACAGAGGCAGGGAAAAGATGAGCACTGACTACAGAAGAGGAGAAAAAATCCATCTCGTTCAACTTACAACACACCAATATCAATACATCAACAGAAAGAGCAACTAATAATGCACATGGAAGGAATAGAAAAAAAACCCAAATAAACACAAAACCAACTCAAAAACCAAGAAAGTAGTACCATTTTGCAGTGGAAATTTACCTGAAAACTGTGGCCCTGGTTCACACCTATGGTCCATTTAATCCAGAGTCCTGTCCCTGGACAGTGATCAGCACTACACACCTCTGAGGAATCTGAATGAGTTTGTGCAGCCTGTGCTAGACAGTCAGGGCTAACCTGTTCATGGGCAAAGCTTCTCCTTAATCCCTGTTCTTTAAAGATTAGTTAATGCACTGAGGCATGAGCAGTGGAACAGTCTGCTTCTGCACACCCAGATTAAACATGTAGGGTCTGATTCTGAGGTCCCTTGTATTTGGTGTAAAGTGCACCTCTTTTAAGGCACTCAAGATCTAAAGAGTAAAATCTTCTGATGCTTTGTAAACATCCCAGTGTGAAAAAAGGCTGAGAGTTCAGAAAGAGCTGTAGTATTTCAGGCTGAAGGGTAAGAGGTATATTTTTATAGCCTCATCTAGCATAGTTATTATCCTCATTTACTCCTTACTCCCAGTGGAAACCCCAGATGTACTTCAAGAGGCTATCCAGTGCAGGTAGAAGAACCAGGTAAACCCAAATAATATGCAGGTATCAAATTTGGCCCCTAGAAAGTCAGACCAGACTGAACTGAAAAGTTTAAAGATATTTTTGTGAATTACTTCATAGAGGAATACAGGGGATTTTCTTGGAGGGGCAGACTCTGGAGCAAACTTTCAATCCCTTACTGTTACCAGTCTTGCTCCTTTGACCTGTGCCTGCTGCATTCCCACATTCTCTCTGAGTCCCTAAGGTGCAGGCTGCAGGCTTAGCACACATGGGATCTGGACTGTGGTTAAACAGACGAGGAAGGACTGCACAGAGAGCAGTTGCCTATTTTTCAGCCTATTCAGCTCTCCTTGGCTCTTTGTGGAGCAGTGCTGAAGGGCTCTTCTTGGGAGGAAGGCCAAGAGTTACCACAGCCAGTAATTTTACTGGGCACTGAAGTAAGTGGACTGGCCAAAGGAAGACTTGAGAAGCTGAAAGCTGCCAAACTGGGTGTTAAAATATTAAGAAATTACTTCATTTATAGCTGGCTGAAACATGAACTTAGAAAGCTAACTTTAAACATAACTCCTGGGAATCCTGTGCCAAGCATATTATCTAGAAAATCGAATCAAAGCTCTAATGTCAGTGCCTTATAAAATAAATGTCAATGCATCACAGACAGAGAAGACATTTCTTAATGACATCAAGAATTAATAATAGACTCTGAGACTAGTGTTTCAGAGTCTGATTTGAAAGCAAAATATTGTTTGCAGTGACAGAAATCAGTGTACTCCTTCAATGCACTCCAAAAATCTCCCAAAAAATCTTTCACCAGCTACAGTTTTGACAGTGAAAACTCCCAATGAAAAATAAAAGATTATGCAACCCTGGAAAAAGTAAAATCTCCCAAAAAAGGGTTTACATGAAGCTGTAGTTTTGTGGGTCCCCAATGTATGAGGCCAGGGTGCTTTCCAGCTTTCTGTGATCCCCTTTAGAATTTAATCAGAATTTCCTGGCATTTGCCCCTCAGCTTCTCCTCTTCACTAACCATCCCTGGTATTTATATATTGCTCTGATCCCAAGTAAGGATCTTAGTGAATCAACAGCTTTCTTTCTTGGTCCTCCTAGCAGGTTACCACTTCCACTCATTTCTTTTGCTCAGGTCTCCCTTCTCTCCAATCCTGCCCTAGTTCCTAGTCAGCCAACAAGGGTGTTTGAGCTGTATCTGCTGTTGTTTCCACCTCCAGAGAAATCCCATCAGACCCAAAGAGTCACAAGAGAAGTCTCATTCTGCCTGAGTTGTAATCATCTCACATGCCCACAATGCTCACTCCTGGAAAGAACTGTCAAGGTTCAATTTCCCATTCTTGACTTAGATCTAGAAAATACATGAGAGACCAGGATTACAGATGCCTAACTTTTGCTCCGTGAATCTTGCTGAGCAGCTGAAGCTTTCAGTGATGCAGGAAATCCTGTGCCCCAACAGAATGCATAATTCCTCTATAAAAAGAGACACATAAAACTCATTAAATCCTTAAAATCACATTCATACAAGTTTCCTTGAACAGTGTCAGTCACTGAAAAGACCTAGCTTGACAGAGAAATTTTGTAATGGAAACCCTGTCCTTTGACATACAGTGACAGATATAACATCAAAACTTAAGAAAACTGAACTAGGATAGCAGAGCAAGACAAAAATAAAATTGAGATGTTTTTGAGACTTCCAGGACAACTTCACTTTCTACAACCACATTCTCCTTTCCAAGTCTGGCAGAAAAAACACTGAAGCCTCTGGCCATCTGATTGACAATACAATTTAGCATGTGCTTGTAGACACTGGTGATTCCCATTTCCTGCCCACTCCCTTCCAAACCGAAGTTCTCAGCAGTGGTCCCCATGACTGTTTAATCAGTGGCTGCCAATCAATTACACTGATTGAAAGACAGTCTAAAAAAACTTTACTCTGTGGCCCTACTGACAAAAACAAATGTCAGGAGCTGAACTCAGCAGCTTTCAAACATTGGAGGTTTGGGGAAAGATTGTATATTTCTTGGGTGTTGTACAGCTCAGCTCTTTACAAATCATTGAATATCTGTTTACACATGTATATGCCAGTACAAGATCTCCTTCTCACATCCTCCACCCACACATCCCTCTGCTTTTAAAAGCAACTCTAGCCAACAGACAAACTGAATGTGCTTTCTTTCAGTTTCTTGCATTTTAGCATGGGGAACACTTAATCCAAATTTCTAGACCCAGACATCCAACAGAGGCCAGGTGGTGTTTCACAGTGCAGTGAAAGGAAAAGGGGTTTTGGAGGTATTGATGAGACAAAAGCATCACAGAAGGTCCCTTTTGCAATACACTGTTATAAAAAGCATAGAATAATATCACAACGGAAATATGAAGATGAACTTCACTAAAATATTTCAACAACTCCACAACAATCTTTCATTGTCCACCTTGCAGCTAAATGCAGAAGGGTTTCCAAATACCAAGAAGAAGTTATTTCAGGTCATAGAATAAATTATATATTCATAATCTATTCCATTTTAAGCATTCATTTCATCTGGAATAACCAGGATACTTGTGCTAACCTTAAAAGGACCCACTGTAACTTTGTAGATGCTCTGAAAGAAAGTCAGCATAATATTTTTATCCTAGGGTTATTATTTTTTCCAGGTTCTCCCTTTACAAGCAGGAAAATCCTTGTACTTCTGGTTTGCATAATCACATGTCCAGCCCAGTGAGTAAAATTTAATGCCCTTTGATTGATAGGTTAAGACCAGAAGGGATCATTATGGACATCTCATTTGACCTTCTGCATAACCTCAGTTACAGAAATCCTCTCTATGGCTCCTGCATCTTAATATTGGGTGTTGCAAAAATATATATTTTATAAAGGCAGTCAATGATTAAATCTTGATTTAAAGATCTCAAGTGATCATGTAATCATTCCCTACCCTCTTTATATCTTTAACTGCTGCTATTTAAAAAAAATGACCACAACTTATTTTGTTACTCAAAAGATTTTTGGTATGTTATCAAAACTTCAAAGTGATAATTATGAATTACAGCTGGGCATCTCCTGTTCAGAAAACTCAGAATTAGAAATAGCAGAAGTTTCTCCCAGCCAAGTGGACTGGTTCTTATGGGAACAAATGAGTGCTATTTGAGACCAGTGTAATCTATTCACTCAACAACCAAACAAACAAACAAGCAAACAAATACTTTTCTTATTTAGTGGACATCTGTTTTAGCACAGTGTTCATCAGAATAAAGAGACTGCCTTGCCAGTGCTTTCCCAATTCTCTTAATTTGATGAAAAGTACAGCATTAGCTTCCACAGTACACCTGGAGGCAGCAGGACTCTGCCACCTGCCCATGTGGACCTCTTCCTGGTGGGCTGGCAACCTCTGGCATCAATGCACTTTGCACAGAACACTCCCAGTCACCACTGGGAATGCTCCCAGTCACCACTGAAATCCAGAGGGGCAGCAGATGCCCAGTGCAATAAAGGCATGGCACAAGAGGAGTGTGACTATGAGCCTTCATTCTATATTTTGACCCTTTCCACACCAAGTAAGAGATGCCAATACTTTCCATTACTGAAAGAGGGCATGTGCACTTGCCATGCAACAGGGGGTCCCTCTTTGGAGAGGATGCTGTTAGGCTGTGATCATCTGTTACAATGGCAATAGGAGCAACATAAGGGATGTCAGGCTCTCCACTGCCCTGCCTGGGACTTGCTGCAGTGACTCCCCTGCCAACCTCACATCTGCACCAGCTGAGTCATTTGTCTTTATGCCCTGTTACATGCTACAGATCTTAATTTGCTTTCTAATTGTCACTTAAAAAACAGTTTGGAAGACGAGAAGGTTGTTTGGTATTTTTAACCTTTAAGGAGAGAGGAATCATGAGAGACTAGGGACAGGTAACCCTCAGAGGGTATTTGTCAACCAGGGGTAATGTTGTGAAACCAGTCTTATGCTAATCATGTGAGAAGACTCTAGCATACAACAGCCAAGAGTCCATATCTAGGACAAGGTCAGCTCCTTAAGCTGTTCAGGAATCATTCTAGTCCTTTCAAAATTGCTTGTCTCAGCCATGGAACTGAATGGTTAAAATTTTGTAACTAAATTAAAAGTACATGGCAGAGGTGAGAATCTTTTGGGCAAACCCAAAAGATTTTGTATCAAAATTACAACCATCTCCATAAAGTGAGTGTTTGCTAACAATCGTCACATTATAGCATGGAGATGTCAAAGGAATGAATCTGTCAATAACCTCAATAATCTACCTTGCAAATTGTGGGAAGAATTCTTGCCAGCCACAAAGCACTTAGTTTCTGTGGTCACAATTGTCTGAAAGCTACTAAGTTTGCCAAGGATGGGATCAGGCACTTAAAAGGAACAATCCCAGACCTCTGAAATGAGTTAAGATTGTAACACAGGACTTGCAGTACACAGAGCTAAAGAAATTATACAAGGTGATATTTTTCTTAATGAAGCTTGGGAATGGTGCACAAAGTGTGGTTTTTATTCCTAATATGACTTTAACAAAATATTTTGGTTAGAAAAGAAGAAAAACCACAAAATAGGCATGACTTGGGATCTGACTTGGAACTTGAGTATTATTAAAGTTTGATGCAGAAAGGAAGAGGAAACAGAAAGGGATGCCTCAGAGGCACTGCACTGCATGATTTCTGCCTGCTCTGCTGGGCCCCATCTTGGGGGAAGATGGGGTCCTTACTGCTCCCGAATTATTGCTCAGGTCTACCCTCTCCAATCCTAACTTCCTGAGACTGATGCCAATGAAGTCTGGATATGTAGAGAGGAGATTTAACAAATTCTTCCTGGCTCTCGCCTCAGGCCTTGGAAGCTGCTGAAGGACATGTATGAGTGAGGTTCCTGCTTCCGTTCACAACACAGGTGGGCACATCCAAATAAAGGAGGAAGAGGAAATTTTGTGGTACTGCAGAGTAGCAGTGTCAGGATAACAAGTGATTTGGATTCCTCTCTCAGCCTCTGTTCCTATTTGAGTCTATCAGAGGAAAAGAAGGAAGGAGAAAATTTGTCCATATCTTGTTAATTCTTACTCCATATCTTCCTTCTTATTTACTTCATAAAGTTAAGAGAAATCAAAGAGAAAAATGACAGCTGTCTTAAAAAAGCACCAGTGAATGCAGGAGCTAAGTCAAAGCATGTAAATTTAAACTGTGATCAGAAAGAGGCACAGCAAGAACTACTTGGCCATGAGGAGTAACAGGGTACACAGAGTAATTTCAGAAGTTTCAGGTTATCTCAAGCACGGTATGAAGAAAGACAGCATTTTAAGAACAACCTAAGTGGAGAGTATTTTGACATGGTTTTCACTACTCTCTGTGCTCTCAGCTCCCAAAGGGAAGTAGGACCTGACCTCCAGTCAGACCTTGCATGTCCAGGGCATCTCAGAGTATCTTCCCTCTGCTGTTACTCTGCTCAGAGACACTGGAGAAAACAGAGCACGTAAGCAACAAGCGTACATGGAAGAAAACTTTTCTCATGTATTAAAGCCTTGAGCATCTATTGCAAGGCATGTGTGATGCAGCTCAGTATTTTAACACCCCATGCAAAAACTTTGGGAATTCAATTTTTGCAGTAAGTTTGCTCTATAAGGGTTGGACAGTCTTTGCATGAGCTGCTACTTCTCTTCACCAGCTGCCTCCAACTCTGTGTTCACAGAGATTACACATAGAAGAAAGTCTGTACTTTCTAGAGAATCATAGTCAGTAAGATGGACCTAATTTCTGTATTTCCTTATAAAATGTCAAATATTCATAGCTATGTCAAATTAAATTAGTTTCTTGTGCTGCTATTTTTTTCAGCTCATTGAGTCCTCCTCAGATGATACCTGTCCTACCATTACATGATCTATCTCAAGAGACTTTATCTAACATTATTCAATGCAAGCTCAGTTTCAGATCAGAATAAAGGAAAAATATGAATTTCGGAAGAACTTGGATACTGATCCACTGCTGTGTCTTTATCACAGTTGTATTAGAAGAGATACAGAAAACGCCTTTGTGGTTATAAGCATAAGAAAGACATACAAAAAGGCTTGGAATTTAGTTCACTACAGAGCAAGTAAATACTCCCTAGAAGTTAAAAGGAAATTATTCTGAAATAGCTACAGAAATCTCTAAGAAACCAGGCATATAAATGTACAAACCAGAATGAGCAATTCTTGCTTTCTTTTTGATAGCTGCCCTGATTTCTGTACATAGGATTGAACAAGAGGCCACCAGAACAGAAGCCTGAAACATTTCCATGTTTCTCTTGTACCTGTAAATCATTGTCTCTGTAACTGGGCATAAAATGGGATATTTAGAAGACATTGACAATTACTGTACAGCTGGATGAAAAACTGTGGAGAGAGTAATGGTTTTCATATGAATTAGGCAGCTGAAAATATTAAAAGTAGAGGATACTGAGAGAGAAGATATAGCTGGGCATTATAAGATGAAACTTAGCCATGTACAAAGCCTCAATAAGTGTGACAATATATACAAATACGGGTGTACATACCTACACAGGGATGCATACAAGTTCTGTGGCAGCTGCTCTGGAGAGCTGCCTCAGAGACTTTGGGGTCCTTCAAAGGTTACAGTACTCCACACATGACCAAGTACATTACAAATGGAACCTTACTTGTCTACAGAATTTATAAAGTAGATGGATTGTTAAACAGATGAAATAATGTGTGCTGATGTAGAGATTTGGGCCCTTTGATCATAATTTTGGTCTAACAGTCTCCCCAGCAGCAGAGCTTTGGGATGTCTGATGACCCAAGTTCCCATGAGGGACCTACTCCAGTCATCCCTGGAGTGCCCATTAAATTAAAGGATATCTCTATCATTACACTTTGTACTGCTGTAACTTAACTGGAAGTTTCTATTCCTGCCTAGGACATGGCTACAGAAGCACTTCCACCTGCTGCAAATAGATGCCATCAAGCTGACACCATCCTGCTTTATAAAGGGATAAAGATGAGGGCTGAAGGCACCCCAAAGCATCCCTGTCTCTAGGTCTCATGTATGCCTCCCAGGCTACAGCAATGTAGGAGCAGATGGTGCTGCAGGAAAGCATGGATACAAATTCCCCTGTATGTTTACTCCCTTCATTCTGCCCAACATCTTTGCAGCCCATCCTGTGTTCAATTCCTGGTTTGCAGAGGAGAAACAGAAGGAAATAGAGGTAGTTCTGTCACGTCTCCGAGGGTAGCTGGGAAAAGACAGGGAACCTGGCAGAATTAACATTAAAAAACAAAACACAACAAAACATAATTATAGACCCCCCCAAAAAAAAAACCCAAACAAATGTGGAGAGAGAACAGGCACCAAATGAGTGAAACAAGAAAACAGAGAATTAAAGGGAACATCACAAATGGTTTTGAGACTTACATGTGTATAAGAACAAAGAATTTGAGTGAAAACAAGATAGCAGAGAAAAAATAAGAAAAGAAAAAGAGGGAACTCAAAAAGGGAATTGGTGAGGGAGCCAAAAGCGGCAGAAAGAATTTTTGGTCGCCTTTCCCTTTACTATTCTGGGCAGCAAGTAAAATATGGGCTGATGACTTCAACATCACCAGGCAGGACAAACCGTTTTCTGCGACATCACTGAAGTTTGCAAATTTTTTTGAATACTTTCCCAGAATCTCACACTAGTGCATTTACCATAAGGACTGCAAACCTGAGGTGGGTGCTAGTAAACAAATAAACATAACAGAAACTCCCTGATTCACACCAGCTAATAGAGATACCCACTACAATTGTAAAAGCTGTGAAACTGAAATGTTAATTTCTTTCATGCCAAAGGTTTCAAAACAAACACACTCTTTAGTTAGAAGATTGTATTTTATAGAACCTAAAACAATTACCCCTACAAAAATAATAAAGGCAAAGCCTTCCCTTGGTAATAAAATCATAATGTTTCCTGAATGTCTGATGAGAATGTATTTAGGGAAGCCTGATGTGCAATCACACACCTAATTATTTCTGTTTTCACGTGATTTGTGTAAGTGCATTTCTCTAAGCAGGCGGAAGAAAGGGACATTTATATACAGCTATATATATATATATATGTCCTAATTTTGGCAGCACATTCCTTTTGATCAAACACACCATTGCTTAAAGAGAGGAGAGAGGAGCAAAAATAGAGGCAGATATTAAAGAGAAGGCAGCATTCAGCTAAGATCCAGGGCACAGCCCTTTACTTCCCACACCTGATGTTTTGTGGGGGCTCCAGGTCCAGCTCCCATAACGAGCACAACAATATGACACACAGGCAGACACCAAAAAGCAGCTGTGTCACCCTCAGTTAATATTTCTGTCTGGGAACAAGATCTGTTCATTTACACAAGGACCATGGCTCAGCCACAGACATCATCCAAAAAGACACAAGCCAGGGAGTAAACAGCAAGAGCTACATCATGACTTGGCACAAAATCTGGTCACAGGACATGAAACTCATTCTCAGTTTAAATAGCTAATTAAGACTTCCACTCAGTTCTTGGGCTATACAGTCACTTAAATTGAAAGTGCCTTTGTTGGTGCAGGTGCTGCTGCATACCCTGCTGCATCCACATGACATTTGCAGTCTTGCTGAGACAGGCCAAGAGTGAAATTTTGTGATAGAAAACACCCTTATTCCTGGATAAAGGGAACACCCATGCAAAGCTGATGATTTAGGGAACTGATCTTACCACTGCCCCTAACAGGCAGACACCAAAGCTGCTCAGGCCAGGCAAAAAAGCCCACTAAGCACTCAACTGCAATGTCAGGCATGCAAATGTCCATGCAACTTTGATCTGAGTTGTCAATCCATTGACATTTCACGGACCAAAGCCCTTCAAATCACACAGAAATATATCTCACCTCCCTCAGTGGATTTTGGATCAGACCTTACTGAACACATAAAGCTGACCATTTACTTTGATGTTTGATAAATTTCCTTCTCTTTGAGGTGTGTATTTTAATAATTTAGCCAAATGTACTTGGTATAAGTACATGTACTGCCAAGTACATTCTTTTCATGCAGCAAGAAAGGAACCCATTTGCTGTGAACCTCATTTATCTACTCTCACACAGAGTACAGCTCTCCTCAGGTGCAGTACAAGGGATGAGACAGTTAACTGCAAATATAACCCAGCTAGAGACACAAGCTTCAAGAAACAGCTTCACTCTCTACCTTTTCCCAATGTATTTATTAACAATTAATTGGTATCTTTTTCCTTCTGATTTTCAGCCTGAGATATAGTCCTAACCTAAAATTTAAACCCAAACCTGAACTTGGCCACCTGTTTTGAATCCTGATATGAAATCAGTGCCTTGATCAAGTCAGGTTTTGAAAACTATACAAGTAAGACCAAGCTATGAGGCAAGAAAGAATGATCTTAACATGCAGAGATCCTCAGGAAGCAGTTTTCTTTACTTTCACTCAGAAAGGAGAAACCAGAGGGGTAAAAATGCTACAGAGGTTTTAGCTCTTCTCATACAGACTTGAACTGTCTGAACCTGAAATTTTGATGAAAATTAAAAATAGCCTTATTTTTCTACTAGAGAGAGTTTCATATTAAAAATAGACCTCTTTTAAAATATTATTTCTACTGATTTTCATATGAAAGCTATCAGTTTAGTATATGTTTTGAACCATACTATTGTTTTCTCAAGATAGATTAAGTCACAAGGTGTCCAAAAACAAAACTGTGAAAATTAAATTGACCAAATTAAATTTCATTTAAATAATAACTGTGCAATTGAAAATTCTAGTTCAGTGCTATAGCTAAACACCTAAATCAAGCCTCAAAGTAGCACTGAAAACTAAATCAAGATCTCGAGTGTACTGAAGTTCAACTGAAATACATGACAACTGTGCCCTAATTCCAGCTGAATTCTTGTACACACAGGCTGCTATTTCTGATGGCAGAAAAAAAAAACCCCACCTAATTATGAAAATTGTTTAAGAAAACTGGAAGGATAATTGTGTATTAACTAGGTTCAGAGTGTGAATGAGGGGAGTTCCTTTTGTGGGAAGCAATTAAGCTGAAATTGAGATCAAATACAACCTGTAGAAACAGTATTTTGTAAGTTGTTGTCAAGCAAGTGAGGTGAATATGCTTCAAAAAGACCAATAAGCATCTAATGATTAAGATTCTGGTTTCCCCTTTCTATTTCAGCTAACAGCCTGAGTTCCTGATCAGGAGAAATATTACCAATGCAAGGCTGTGAATGCATGTAGATCAGACCACTTTTTTATGCTCTAGAATCTGTCTGAGGTTTCAGAGGACATGTATGACAGGATTAGATTTGAAAAGGCTTCATTTTTATAGAAAAAAGAAAGTGTAATACACATGCAACCTTTAAAAACTTTAGCTAATCCTCCCCCATATTACTCTTCATCAGCTCTGTGAACATCACTCAGCTTCTGAAATAATGGCACTATTTCCTAAAACTGTTGTCAAAGGTACCTTAAAGAAAAGCAGGCAATTTGGAGTCATGTAAGACTGAGTCTGAATGTATTGTTTATACTAGAGAAGATGGTCCCAAAGGGAAGATCTATTCAGATGAATGTTGGATGTCCAGGTTGCAGAGCCTAGCTGTCAGATCCAGGAGCTGCTGCAAGTCAAAGTCACCTCATGAACCTGACACAAAGCCTTTATCACGGGCAGGAAAAGTGACATTGTTCAGCCCCCATTCCCCCCGTGGAAACTGGTATTGCTTATCACTTCAGCTGTGAAGTGACTGCACTTCAATGCAGTAGATGTAGGGTAAATGTGGGCAGGGTGTGCACACAGCCCAGGTGCTGCTCCTGATGCAGCCCCTGAAAGGAAACACTTTCAGCTCTATCACTGCACTCATTTGCACCTTCTCTGGATGATGCCCTGATAAATACTGTGGGCAGGTTCTCTCCACCTCCAGCTTCTAGGTCCAGTCAAATAAAAAAGAGTAAGATCAAATATACTCAATTTTAGGCCCTTACCCTGTTGCCGTGGTCCATGCATTGACAAAGGACTCTTGACAATAATTTCAGAAGGCTAATATGATGTATTAAAATTACTCCATAGTTCACAGGATTTTGGGCTATAATGTGCCCAGGTACAGAGCTCAGATGCTTACTTCTTCATTGCTCTGTACAAGAATAATAGAATGCTTACAATATCAGGGAGATAACAGTCCTTCCCCTCCTTCCCCCACTATCAGGAGACCGGCAGAGAAATCCAAAACGTCCTTGATTCACACACCAGAGATTTTGTTTACAGAAACTTATACAGAGTAAAAAGACATTAAAAGATGCTCTCCCATGGGAAAATTTTCCTGCAGGCTTGCACACAGAGAAACTTATAATATGTTATTGCAACATTACCCCATATGCAGCAGAACTGATACTATTCTACTATTCAATACCTGTGCAGAGACAAGTCTAGGGAGCATGAACCAGCCAAAGAGCGCCTACATAAATGTCTCAACCAGGCCTAAAAAGATGCAAAAGGTGGTAGTAAAGGTCTCGTGGTGTCCACAATGTGGTTTCTTGTCTTTATAAAGAAGTGAATGACAGACCTCAATAAAGCCACTGTGGTAGTGAAGGTTCTGTGGAATAACTTTGGGGGTATTCACTCTGTGATGAGTGACTTGTTTCTCCTGTTTGTTTTGTGAAATAAACTGTGCACTTACTTGGATGGGGAAGAATAAGGGAGTCCAGGCCAAATGTACATCTTCTGCCTGTAAAGATGATTATAAGGAGATAATAAATCTGAGTTTTCTTCACAGGTCTGCCTACCTGTATCATAGCGACCTGCATCTTAGACCAGGGTTACAAAAAGAATAGCCATCCATTCCTTAAAGTTACAATTCACCTCTCTGCAGAGATTCAGGACACTGACTCTGTCTTACTTATGTCTATTTTTGATATCTTAGAAAACCAGTGACCCTGTGGTAGCTGTTTTCAAAAGGATGCACATCACGATTGAAAGGTATATACTGTAGGGAATTTACCAATGTGGAATTGTCTCTTGAACTGCTCTGGTCAATTTTGCGGAGAGAATTGCAATTATATTAGCAAATTTTCTATACGGAGAATCTCGAATTTATTTGAAAAGTATTTTCCTTTTAAAAAAAATGTTACTATTCTTCATTGTTTAAGAAGCAAAGATTGTCACAGTTAAATCATGTTTCCATTACATTTTCTGAGACAGTAAGAGTTTAGTGGGATCTAAAGAAAATATTTTGTTCAACCTTATATTCAGGTTTTGTTGTCGTTCCCAATATACCTCTATTACATTGATAGAAAAATATGTTCTCTATTGCCAAGTGTTGTGTGGTAGATGAAGTGTCTGTTCTATATGCAGAAGTAATTGAGACCATTAAAAAGCATGGTTGCTGTTACAGTCAGCCTTACTTCAGGTCAGAGCAAGGAAAAATATTCACAGCAAGACCCTAGTTCACTTTTTCCTCCCTTGAAGAACATATGTGCTGTAATAAATGACAAATTAAACCTTAATTAACTGAATGTTGCCTGCCTCCCACATAAAGGGTGCAAACACACTTTGTAACTCACTCTAGGGGTTCTGGGGTGTTGGCAGAGGATTTTCTCACTTTGTTTTCTTTGCCTTGATGGTTGGAAAAGTGGGGTCCCTTTGATGGGCAGTGATGGGAAGATTCATAATCGATTAACTCCCGGCTTGTGAGAGAAATAATTAAAAACTCAGCTTTTCGTGAGAGGGGAGAAGGGGAGCATCATCCTTCCTTCAAATGTGCTGGCACCATGTAAGCATGATAGTCCCTTTAAAGTATTAGGCCAGCTTCCTGACCATTTCAGTTTTAACTCATTATAACAATGACAAGGCTGCCCAGGATGAGAGATCAAAAGTTCTGTGAAATTAGGTTGTGTGAGTGTTTGGCTTAAGGCAGCTGGGTAGCTTTAAATGGCTGTTGAGGACTGTGACCACCGCTGAAAAAGTCCTGAACTGAATTAAGATCAAGTCCAACTCCTTTTTTGAGAGCAGCCAAACTCCTGCCTCCAGAAATTGACTTTCCATTTTAAAGTGACAAGCAGTGCCGGAGGTACTCTGCCCTTCTAGCTTGAAAAAGCTGGGGTTTTCAGTATTCACCTTTCCAAAACAGAGGAAAATTAAAAAAAACCCATAAACCAATCCCTTACAGAGAAAAGTGGTGATATAACATGGTGATCTCATGAGCCTCTCTTGACATTTCCTCAAATTCTAGAGGTCGTATATTGGTAGAGCAGAAAATTAAAAGAGGAAAGAAACCTGCAATCTGAATTATTAAAACAAAAACAAAAACAAAACAAAACAAAACAAAAACCCTTAAGGAAAAAAATATCTTAAGCATAAGGGGAAAGAAATATCCTAGGGAAATTTCATCCTCCTTTTTCCCCTCTCCCTATTCTGTCCCAGATAACTTAGCTGATTGGTCAATTAAATCCAATATAGAGGCATATAGAGGTCTTGGAAGTACAAAGAAAGTACTAATGTCACAAAAATAACTGGGTGGAAGAGACATTATTTTTGTCCTTAGGTGAGAGTTAGTTAGCCAGGAAGTGCTACCTCACTAAGTGCAAACTTTTAAATGCCCCATCACAGGACAGGCATTAACTGGAATTTGCTTCTCTCCAGGCATTCCAGTCAAACAATTCCCACACACAGCACTGGCATATACAAGGATGTGGTGTGCACACTAATAAACTATTTTATTCTGCTTTCTGGAAATATTCCTGTATATTATAAAAAGCTTCTCAGTAGGAAATATAAATCTATGCATTGTAAAGATGAATGGATAAGAAGAAAACCATCTGTTCAAGATGCAGGACCCCAGGCACAATTAGATATTTGATCTGAATCACCAAAACTCTGCTTCAGTTTGTGTGACAGCAAATCAGGTGTGCATGAGTTGGTTTGCTCAGAGATTAAAGTGAAAACGGCATAAAATATGATTTAATAACCCTAGTAAGGAACTTCTGCAGAAATCAAAAAATCATGAATTTATAATGCATTTTTAACCAAGAGATACATGTTTGCTTTAAACATTTAACTAGAGCAAGTTCCAGGCAAAAACTCTGAGGAAAACAGTGTATACCACAAGGACTGATATCCTGAAAATAAATGTTTCTCTGTTTCTTTTCAAAAATCATGACATTTGCCTATATACTGTCCTATGCTTTTGTCCTATGCTTTTGAGCAGCAACTCTTACCTCAGAAGCATTGCAGTACTCAGAGAAACAGATGAAGCAAGGTGTCTGTCCCATCTGCAGGGATAGTGGGTTTTTCCTTGGAGGAGAAGAGTGGGTACCACTTCACGGAGGTCACTGCAGACACGAATGTGATACTGAATCACTGGGTGTCCCTCTTCTTTCTCTCCTATAATTTTTGTGTTTAATAAGCATACATGAGAACTGTTGGTCTGTTTAGATTTCAGTATCAAGAACAGACTTCATGTGCAGGTCTCTCAGAAGAATCATAACCTTAGAAGTTGAACAGGATGTTAATGGGCTTTAGGATTCAAAAGATCATAATGGAAGTTGAGCTCTGCCATCCCCCACCCCACACTTAGATGAGTGATTGCCCCCTAAAGCAGCCTACAGACTGCAGAAGACTCCAACCCATCAGTAATGGACCCTACACTTCAAAGGCTACCAAGGACAAATAAACAAATCCATTTCCTTCATCAGAGAAAATGGCAGCTATGGATCAAGAAATGAATATGTCTACATAAACCTTCTTTGCAAATTGGCACAATATTGTCAGCGATTTGCTGTTCTTGGATGTGGCTTTGCCCTTCCCTCCACAAGCCCAGGATTTATATGAGAAGGTCTGATGATACTTCATGGAGTCAGGGAATAGCAGGAAATCAAGCTGCACAGACACAGACCAAGACCACGGAGTGTCTGGTACGATCATGTCCACAGGGCACTTCAGCAGCACAGTATTACTCAGTTCAGCAGCAAACTGTCATAAGCAGTAAATTACAGAAATCATGAGGCTTGAACAACAAGATAATTAAGAAAAATAATTGATGGAGACAGGAAAAGAGCAAGACCTGATTTTGATTACTTGTCTTCACACATACCTGATTTCATTGAAGATGTCCCTGCTTATTGGAGTGGGCTTGGTTTAGATGCCCTTTTAAAGGTCCCTTCCAACCCAAACTGTTCTATGATTCTCTGATATTTGTATCAGAGGATCTATCTTTGTGCAGAAGAGATATTTACAGAGGGGGTACACAATGAAGGGACCCGATTCCCAGCCCGTTCTTGCGATCATATGTGAAAGAACTTTGTTGAGTACACTTCACTCTGTGCTGCAGAGCTGGATACATAAATCTCATTCATATTTTTGGCAAGTAACCTGCACTGTGTTAAACCAATTTGATGGTTTAGTCTGCAATTGAGAAGATTTCTGTATAAAAACCTATTTTCTGTTCAGCTTTTACACAGTGGCTTTACTTCACAATTTATGTCTTTGTGTCAACAAACAGCCATTAATTTCTTGCAGTTACAGTCAATACCTGATGTCATTCTTCCCTCTTTATGTTTGTGCCTGACATTCCCTTATTCTATTCATGGCTTTTATGCTGCTTGTGCAGCAATTTAAAGGAACATTAAATCAAGAAAAATATAAAAACATAAAATAACAAGAATTTTAAAACAGAAACATGAAAATAAAACTGAGACAGAATTCTTTCATAAACTTTAAGAAGAGGGAAAAAAAGAGTGGGTACCTGAAAACAATGTCTCTGCAAGAATCGTGCACCTGCCCAGCTGGCAGGTAGTGGGTCAGGTTCTTTCCGATGTGGATCTTCACATGGGGGCATCCTCCATTCAAGGAAATGTGTAGCTGTTTCAGTTTTTCTGAGCCTTTAGTTAGGAGAAGTGTTTCTCTCATGCTGATGATGCAGAATCCATAAAACACTGGATGAAGGATTCCCCCACTCTTCAGATTGATGGTTAGTCCAGCAGGTTCACTAAATAGTGAGAAATCTTTGAAAGGATTTGCTTACAGAAAAAATTCAAGATAATTAATATATCATTTCATTTTTCAAAAACCCCCCAAACTTTTCTACTTCAAGCCATTTTAAATAACTTCTCCATACACAAAATCTCATAATGGATATTCAAAACCTTTTGGGTGACATGTTGTGAGAAAGGTGAGTTTTTATTAAGTTTTGAAAAAATCTTCCTCACTAAGGAAATGGTGCTGAGAAAGGAAAAGCTTTGGGGTGACAAACCAGTGTGTGAGATATTTACTGCAAGGCTATTTTGGGAGAAGCTCAGATGAAGGTAATGTGAACCAAGAGAAAACTGAATGCTTAAAATTACGTGAGGTGGCAAAAAAACTTCAACACCTGACAAGTTTATGAAAAGAGACTCAAGAAGCTTGGAAGTCTACTAGGAAGGAAAACAATATGTCAAGAATTTAAATGGGAAATAAAATCAATCCACTGACAGAACTTTGGGTTTCAAATTAACTGACCATTGTGGGATTTATAAAGGAAAAACCTAAAGGTTTGCATTTAGGACACCATTGAATACATAGCTAATGTTGAAATCTTAAACACCCTGTCTGTAACTTTTACAAATTAATCTTTGTTACAAAACCACACAGTCTTGACTTACATTCTGTGACATAAATCATTGCTTGGCTAAGGCACCCATTAAATAAATATGGAATTGTCACAAGTAATAGGCTAGTGTTGTCTGCATTCTTACTTTTAACAAACACATTTGACAACAACTTTAGAACTTTAATTAAACAAAAAATAGCTATAAAGTTCCCCTAACAATTTTGTTTTGTTTTGTTTCTAAGCAAAATATTTCTAAGTAAAATGTTTCCAATTGCTTTAATACTGTAGAGTTTCAGTTCTCTGGAAGTTCTTTCTAGAATATGATTCACAACTTAGAAGCTTAAATAAAATAGTAAAAACTGGTACTTTCATTCAGAGTAATCTTTATAAAGTTTCTGCTCTTTCAATAGAATAATTTTTACATTTCACTGCTACAATCAGACAGACACCTCTGCATTGAGGAGCAAAAGGTTTCAACATTGCACAGGTTTGCTTCAATAAGCAAAATGTAGAAGGACACACATGGAGTTAGTTGAGATGGCACAAGGTATCCTCAGTCAGCTCAAGCTCTGAAAAAATAATGTTTATTCTTTTGGTTCCTTGTTATGCCTGTATCTATTCCACTAAAGCATCCTCTCTGTATAAAGAGGCTTTCTAAAGTAATACCTGGAGTAACAATAAAATCTATTTTTCTTTGAAATGTCTGATATAAGAAAGACTAGACCAAGAAATGAGCACTAAAAAGACAGAATTACATGTTTATGTAAGTACTGGCTTTAATGCAAACCTCTTCAACACTGAGACTGTTTGAATTTTATTTAATTATTTGTTCATAGTTTAATCCTATTTATTTGAAAGTGACTATACCAATGTCTGAATATAGCTGGGTGAGCTGTAATGTAAGCTGATCCTGGAAATATATTTGAATGTTGAAATATTTAATATTCTGCTAAAATTTCCATTATCTTTCCATTCAGCATTTCCATACTGAAATTTTCCATTATCTTTCCATTAATTTACTTCTTTCTTTCCTGCCTTGAAACCTCTTGGTTTCTTGACTGCCATCCTTTCCTATGCCATCCAGGGTCATGCTGGAGGCTGAGGGCAGAGAAGCATGAATGTGAATTTCCAAGGACCCAGGAAATCACTCAGCAGAGGAGAGGGATAGTTACAGGAGCACAGGCAAGAAGGAGAAAAGAGTTCTCCAAAGAGTGAGACGAGACGAGATGAGATGAGATGAGATGAGATGAGATGAGATGAGATGAGATGAGATGAGATGAGATGAGATGGAGATTTGGACAGCCAGCCTGCAGGGGGACAGATGTGCTGACAAATACAGGGAACAAGTGGGAGCAGGGAAATCTGCTCAGATACTGTAGAACACTGAGAATGCTTTGGGGAAGAAGAAAAAAGCTTCTGTCTGTTCATAAAGAAGACACTTAATGGTCTGGTGATGGTTAGGCAGTATGGCATCAATATTTCATGGAACTTGCAGGGTTTTCCAAACAACATTTCATACAAGAGTATTGAAAAATATTGAAATTATTTCCTAAATAAAATGGAGGTTCTAACAGTTTTTCCATAGTTATCTCATTCAATGAATACATAACATTTGCAGAGAACTGGAAGGATAGAGAGGTTATAGCATCTTGCTACGAGTGGGTTCAGACAGTTCCAGACAGTCTCCAGAATTGTGCTGATGATCTCTGACACAGCAGTGAATATGTGAGAGAAATCACTCTGCAGGCACCAAGGTCAGCGAAGAAGAGGGAGGAGGTGTTCCAGGCACTGGAGCAGAGATTCCCCTGCAGCCCATGGTGAAAGCCTGTCCCTCTGCAGCCTGTGGAAGTCCATGCAGGCCATGGAGCAGGTGGATGCCCAAAAGCAGGTTGTGACCACATGGGAAGCCCATGTTGGAGCAGTCTCCTGGCAGGGACCTGCAGACCCATGGAGAGAGGAGCCCACAGTGGAACCTACTGGTAGATCTTGTGACCCTGTGAGGGACCCACAGGGGAGCAGTTTGTGGAGAGCTGTAGGAGAGAAGGACTCATGCTGAAGTTTGTGGACAATGGTCTCCCATGGGAAGGACCCCATGCTGGACTGGGGGAAGGACTCCTATCCCTGAGAAGAAAAGCAGCAGCAGAAAGAACATGCAATGAGCTGACAGTAGTGCCCATTCCCGGTCTCACTGCAACACTGGAGGAAGGAGGTAGAGAACTGGAAATAAAGTTAAACCTAAGAAGAAATGAGGGGTAGGGGAAGGTGTTTTTAAGATTTATTTCTCATTATTACAAATCATAACCAGGGAATGATAAATTCAACTTACTTCTTTAAGTCAAGTCTGTTATGCCCATGACTGTAACAGGTGAGTGACCTCCCCCTATCCATACTGCAAATTATAAACTTTTGTTATAATTTCTTTCCCCTGTCCGGTTGAGGAGGTGAATAATAGAGTGTCTTTGGTGGGCACCTGTCATTCAGGCAGGGTCAAACCACCACACAGGATGTGATCCTTCAGACTAAATAGAGAAAGGTACAAATAGCTTTGCTTCAGACCATAAATCTTTTGGCAGTTTACAGAGAATATCTGCTCTTGGCTTATGTGCATCATGTAGGAACAGGATGGAAACTGAGTATCTTGATTATGTTTACAGACAGATTCAATTAGGCTGTTTACATTTTTTTATGTTGCTCTTCATAGAATTTAAAAAATATTTGAAATTTGGACTTCTTGCTCCCCAGTCAGGGAGAAAATAACTGCTGATGCTAGAATTTCTCCAGGGATGAGAAATGCAGTCCTCCCAACTGTTCTGCTCCACAGACCCCTCCAGGTGCTATTTGTTTTCACCAAATATGGTTTTGGTAATATCTCCTGCAACAGAAGTGGTCTGTAGCTGAACGGTGCCAGGAGTGCTTGTAGGTGACATTCAGGAAAGCAGGAAGAACAATCAGTAGAGTCACTAGAGAGCACACAGGGAAAGAGCAGGGCTGCTCCTCTCCAGCAGGGCACTCACCTCTTTCACAATGGATTGAGCAGCACAAAGCAGGTGATCACAAGGCCGGGAAAGGACAGTGAAAGATTCACAAAGGATGAAAGGTAAGGAAATTAATTAGAAATGTAATTTTAGAGAAGTCACAAGGTCAGCTGGTGAGACTTCATGCACACAATAATTAGCAGGAAGAAGTGTAAATATTTCTCTGTCTTACTTTCTTCTCATCTCTCTTTGTTACCTTTGTCCTACTATTCTGAGTTTCAACCAACACCCATGGTAACAGTCCAAATATACTACACATATTGCAAAAGATGACGAAACAGCAAAAAATTATACATATAATGAAAAAAGTCTATTTCTGTGTCTCTACTAAGCCTCTAAAACCGGAACTGGGCAACACACCTATAACCCTGTGACCACTCTATGTGAACTTCTTCCAACTAAGCCTATCTAGTAGGCTTGGTTCTCAAGTCATCTCTTTCAGAAACAGGACATGGGTCCCAAGACTTTTTAAAAACACTGTGTTATTTTAAAGTATCTTCTCAAGAGAAGGGAGCACTATTCCACTTTATTGAATATCCTTTTTAGGCTATGTTGCATGTGTTAGAAATTTGTCCTGAGCAACAGGGAGATGGCAACAGCTTAACCACTCAAGTGTGGGTTAATCAGGTTGGGACGTTAAGCCCTTCCTATGAAATTATTCTACTTTCCATTAGAAGACTGTGTGCGCTGAAATAGAGTGTCAGAATGGAACTACAAGTTAGCCCAGCTCCCAGGGGGGTCCTGGGAACCTGTCTGTGTTGCAAAGACTGTACAAGTGTGTTATCTAATAAACATCTTCGAGAAGAAAGCACAAAAGAAGATGTTAGAGTTGGATGCAGTATTGAAATCATCTTTCTTAGCTCATGATTGCATATAGGGTGATGAAGGGCATTTAAGCTTTACATAAGGTCTGGTTCTGCAGAGCTGCAGGAGGCCAGCTTGGCAAACTGAGAACACACAGGTTCAACTGGAGAAGAAAAGCCATGGCAGGTTTTGTTCTGTGTAACTTCTGTCAAGTTACTCAGGACAGCCAAGAGTAAAACTCACACAAGAGCATTGGGGGAATATGGCAAAGGTGCATCCAACACTACATACATATGAAATTATACTCAGGCAAACCACTGATTTAAAATCATTGGCATTAAAGGTCGAATTCTCAGGAGTACTGTATATGGAGGGGGAACTGTGCTGTTGATATGAACCACCAGGGCTTTGTCTCCCAGGACAGAGGAGATGTTTGGTCAAACATTCCAGAGTGTGTTTGAAAGGGTCAGCACAAATCCCAGCACTCTGCTGGTGGGCATTTCACTGAAGACTTTGTCTCAAAGGCACTGTTTGGAGTAACCTAATTGCTGCTTCAAGCATATCAGGGCTAAACCATGCCAAGAGCTGAGGCCATGGTTTGCTCCTTATTGTCCCTCTACCCTCTCCACAGCCCTGCTGTCACCAGAACTATGTGACCTGGGAACATAGTTCCCAGGGAAAGACTGGTGTCCTATAAGGGTAGGAGAAACAAATTGGAGAATTTTGTACACAGATATTAGTGCCAACCAAAATCCCATGCGTACATGAAGACAGAATGAACAACTACAACTTGGAAAGTGGTCAGTCAGGACACACTCAAAAAGTTAAAAAATAAGGGTAATGTTTTTATAAAACAACCACAGCAGTTTCAGTATACTTACTGAACACTGAAGGGCAGCACTGAAGCAATCAGTGCCACTTCTGAGGTGGACAGACAGCAGGAAATGAAAATCACTGGGAGAGGCTCAGGGATTGGACAAAGGCAAATTTCTAGATCAAACCTTTAAGATCCCTCAATTATAGAAGGAAAAGGAGAAATAGAAGATAAAAAAAATTTGGTTCAACTCTACTCTTATGGAGGGTAATATCAGACATGAAAATTACTGAATGTGTAGGAAGAATCTTTAGTTGTATAGAAATTAAAAATGAGATGATAAAGTGTTCCAAATGTAGGTGGTTAAGGATATGACCTATCATTTTCCAAATCTTGATATCCACATAAAAATTGCTCAGTACTTATTTGCCTTATCTATTTTATAATAAATGTAAAAACAAGCAATTGTAAGGACTAAATATGAGAAAACAGATTCATTTCATAAGCCTATTACAGCCTGATGAAGAAAAAAACTTGTTTGGAAAACAAAAAAACCAAGCTGATGGACAACACACAGAAGGAGACTAAGAGTTAAAGTACAATTCTGGTTCAAGAACAAATGAATATAAGCAACTATAGGTTTACTTTAAAAAAAATTTATAAGTCTTATAACCAATGGAGATGTGACAATCTGGGACAGTCTTCCAGTATAATCAGCATGAGAATCTATCCTGCTTTCAGTTGGAGCACAGTAGGTTTCTGAAGGAGTGGAAACATTTTGATGGCTAGAGCAAAAATAATTTTGTTTACTCAGGAAATCAGGTGGTTTCCCCTCCAATATTTTTATAGCCAAACTGGGAGCCAGTGTTAAATGAAGAGAGGTGTCAGGCTCTTCGAGAGCTGCAGCAGGACGTACATGCCACACAAGGAACCACATCTCTGCTGCATTTCACTGTTGCAAACGTTTGGTGCTTCTGACACCCTAAGTGACCCATACACCTGTTGTCTAAGAGAGCATTGGCACAGAGTGTCTCAGCAAACTGAAATGTCCCCTTTTGAAGCAAGGGAGGGAGCAGGCACATGGCATCTCTCCTTCAAACTAATTTCATTCAAAATTGAGGAATGAAGAAAAAAACACAAAAAAATAAACCCCACAGCTCCCATCTCCCTTCCATTTTGTGATTTCTTCTGTTTTTCCTATCTGACTGTAAAAAAAATGATCTGTTTTTCCAGTGAAGGCTTTAATTTCTAACAATGTTTTTATATTTAAAATTAGAAAAGTGTTTTATATTCTGGGAATTAAAGAAAGCAGAATGGCTGGCATTTATGGGCCAGTCTTCCGCACTCTTGTAGGTTGGCATTAATTGTAAAGAAATCACACATACTGTGACAAACTGAAATTATCTCCAGGGTGTTCATCTGTCAAACAAGTTGATTCCCATCTCATCTGCTTTCTGAATGAGATATGAAAATGAGTCTGCTACATTACCTCTGCTGTCAAAGGAGAGGATGGATTCAACCCTCTTTAAAGTGACAGTGAACTTTTTGCTGTCTCTGTCTGAAGAGCTTGACTTTATCTGCAGGGAATTAACCTTATCCCAAAGTACACAGGGAGATACGTCCAAAAGATTTTCAAAGTTGGTCCTTCAGGCCTAAAGCAAAATTTCATTTAACTTTTAGCTCATATCTGCCTTCTTGAAGTTTTCTGATTCAATTGATTGTGAAAGATTGTCTGATTGACAGCACTGTTCGGGGAGAGACAAGGTCTCAGAACACCTTAAGCACTTGTTTTAACCACAAGATTAGGATTCAGCAGATTGCACAGTGAAGGAGGACTGAGATGCCAATGTTTTCGGGGAGGACTAAAAGTTAGGAACCAGCTGTGACAAAGACCTCTTGAAAAAATGAATACAAGGCCATCAGCATCCAGCATGAGACTGAACTGATCAACTGAATATGAGGTAAACTCCATTTCTTTGCTTTATACCAAACCTTTTCTGAGTCTTTATTTTTACATATTTTCTTATTTAGCTATCAAAGTTCCTGTCAGCTTATCATGCTCCTCCCAAAATCCCTAATAACTTCCAGAAGCAATGGAGCACCCAGATCAGTTAAACGCAAAGTTGAACCTACTGCCATTTCCATTGTCCTGTGTCTGACATGCCATCTTTTCTGTCCCTTCATTCTTTCCATCTCTTTCATGTGGCATATTCAGCTTGCAACTCTGCACACTGGGACCTATCGAGGCAGGGATCTCCCTGTCTTCCTAAGATGCTACATTCATACCTACAGCAGAACAAGTATGCAGAAAATCATTCCTCCAGCACTTAATTCACAGCAATAACTTGATGAGGGTGCCTGTTGGGCAGAAATCTAAACCCTGGTGATGTTGGAGGCAGAGAAAATAATTTTCTATCTGAATATTCATAAGCCTTTGTGGGGGAGCAGCAGCCAGAGGCAACAGGCCAGAGAGCAGCACAGAGATTCCTATGCTAAAAGAGCCAAAAAGTGAAAAATATACAGCCCAGCATTGATCAGGCAGCTTAAGCCAGTATCTGTTCATTAAACACGTTTGCTTACTGTTGAACCCTGTGACACCACTTTCTCTGTCCTCCCTGTCATAGGTGTGCAATTAGAAGAGAGAAACAGAGAGCATGAGCATTTACTGAGGCCAAAATGCATTTGGGAGACAGTTGTCTGGGTAACAGGCCAGTTCCCTGAAGTATTTTTGCATTTTTAACTATTGTTCAGTAAAATGGGACATCTCAGACCACAATTCAGGACTCTTCAGGAGATCTTATATCTCCACAATAGCCATCCACATCCCCATTCTACTATGAGTCCATCAGCTCAGGCCTTAAGATCCTTGCTCAATGACTGAAGGACCACAGCGATTTCAGTGTTCAGTGTGGGGAAGGTGCTGTAGGTGTGGCAGACCAGGCCTTCAGGGACACATCAGAGAAACATTGAAATTTCAAGATCTAAAATGGCTTCAGGGGGAGACACATGCTGAAAGATTCAGCTCTGGCAAAGTGGGTGCAGATCTGAATCTGTGAAAGAACAGAGGGCTTGGCATCTTAGAAGCCTTAGTCCTAAAGGCCAGCAGACACTAAACAGGAGCTTTCTGGGTCACACTGCTGACCTTACATGTCCAAGTCTTTTTCTTAATCTGAATCAATACTTTTTTTCATTTAGGCAGCACATCAGGATGGATGTTCTGAAATCATGACATTTACCTTAAAAAAAATTATTCTGAAAAAAGTACTGCAAGTACAACCATTATTGCATGCTCCTTCCCATTCCCCATCCTCCTTCCCATTCCCCAGCCTTTCAAATACCCAGGCAAACATACAGTCTTTGCAACTCACCTGAAGGACATGTCTCCTTTTCAAGTATGCTACAATAATCTAATATTAATGTGACATAGAGGTTGCAAGAACAAAGTTAGGAACCATGGCAATGTTCACTTAAAAAAAGAAAAAATGCAGAGATTAAGCAAGACTTTCCTAACACCTACTGCTGCATGATTTGCTGGTGAATAACAATGTACCACAAGGTCCCAGTGGAGGACAGACATCCTCAATTAGCATGGCTACAATCCTCAGTACCTACTTGCTTCTTCAAAAGGAAAGCCAGAAGCAGCACTTCCCTTGGTACCTGTGGGGTCAGGATCAAATCTGTTGCCATCATGGTGGCTCCTATATTATTTCCTGCTTTTAATTTTTGCTGCAGATGTAAAAGAAGATGTCTCAGATCTCCCAAACTAATTCAACATTTACACATATCTATGGGACATCTGGTCTGCACAATGGTCCTTCTATTTCAGCACCTGATGCAAATCTGTATCCTGAATCCATCTGTCAGACTCCACAGTCCAAGCATCAAAGATTGCAGTCAGGTAAACTCCAGCCAAGAAAAATTATTCATATACAGTATCCAATATGATAGGAATCTCCCTCTCCTCATATCATGACACCGATAGAAACTTGGAAGATTTCCTGAATTCAGCGAAATGACAGTAGTGACACTCAGCACGGAGAAGATCAGCAATTGAAGAAAATTTCCATCATCCTGTAATGCTTTCATCTACTTTACTGTTTCCAGACTAAAAGATTTAATTCACAGTAGAATCTGTCCTTAGAACATGGTTGGACTAGATGATCTTAGAGATCTTTTCTAGCCTAAAAGATTCTACAGTTCTACAACATGTCATTTCAGAAACATACATTAGCCAATTTAACAGCTTATTTTCCTAAAACCCAAAAAGACAGCATTAACTTCCTCATCTTGATTTTAAAACAGAAAATTTCTGTTACAAGCTGGGCAAAAAAAAAGTGGAAACAAAGCTTACAACCCTATCAAAGGAACAAATCCATAGCCTTCAGGCCAAAATCCTTACTACCATCACAGTGTCAGCTTAGCTTGAGAACAGAGCTCTGTTTTGTCCTGCAATCACACATAAGGATCAGCTCATCTGCTCCTTAGGAAGAGACCAGTTGCATGATTTTACCTTCTGAGGCAGAAAACAGACAATAAGGTGCATGGAAATTACACAGGAATTGTGAGGTGATGTTTTCAAAAATTCTTAGTAGTGCTTTGATCTTGCTTTCACCGAAAGTATGATTCTATGAATGATTTCGATGGGAAAGGAACCCTAACCATGTCAGAACCTCCAAAATTTTCTTCCCTCTGCAAATGCTCAGATTTGAATATTTATTTACAGGAACACTTCACTGATTGTTAGTGTCACAAGTTTTGCAAATGTTGATTTAGTATTTCCCCAGAAACAGGTTTTCTGAGAGTTTTGCTCCAGCTCTGCTTCCCTGGTTTGCCAGGGTGCTCCACCACACCCAGAAAACACTGAGTTAAGGTCCTTACTTCAAATACAGGCTTCAAATAACACTTTATCATGTGTTTACACAGTATAAAATAGACGACTAACAAGCCTTTGCCTAGAGGAACCTGTAGTTTCAAAGACCCAGCCAAATGCTAATTAAACTGAAATACACCACTTCCTTCCACAATAAGTCTCCTCTGCAGTAGATCCTTGCATGTGTCCATTATGGTTATACAAAAGATGCAGAAACACCGTGGTGTTCAGAGCACTCATCAATTAAAAACAGATTAAAATGTCAATGTTATAACAGAAGATGAAGGAACCACAACCATTTAGGACCTTGGGCTCTGAAATATTTAATTTTAGAAAAACCAAGACAATATCTCTGCAGTAATATTCTATTACTATGTTTATTCTCTTCTCCGTCTCTCCAGAAACAACTTTTCCTATAACTATAGATCTCAAACTACTCACATTACCATGATGTGTAATGTTGAGCTGCAGGATAAGAACAATTTCCATTATGAACTGAATACTTATGTTCATATGGTAAATTCTTTCTTTGAAAACCCTATTTGGGTTGTAGCAATATACCTGTAGTTAATGGCCATTCTAAAAAGATAAGCTGACTTGTGCATCTTAAGTAATTAAACCTCTTGTTTAAAATCTCTACTGTAAGTGGAAATAATGATATTGAATGTAACAGTGGTTATGCTGGCTCTAGGTGGGAAAAAAGGTACAGACTTGAAAGTGAGAGCATGCATCTGGAAGAACTGTATTCACTGAGGAATCCTTACCTTGCTTATCATGCATTGATAATTTAAGATTTTATTAAAAAGCATTTACTAGTCAATTAGCATTTGTTTATTTGTTTAAAGAAAAGCATCCTAAAATTGTAAACCAACTGTAATTAACCTCGTACCATAAATCTGATCAAACACATGACTGAGAATAATGGCACAGCTCAGTCCCTTAAGAACTATTTGTTACACTGGGCTACTGACAGTGAAATATACAGAAAATATTTAACTGCTCCCAATCTGAGGAGACACTTAAACACCAAAGGAGAAAATTGTACCCTGTAATCTCAAAATGCCAATCTCTATACCAGTGCACATCCCAGTACTCTGCGTTCCACCCTATATATCAGAAACCTGCATTTTCTTCACATGACTGCAGAGTACAGGCTATCATGGATATTTATAGTGAGACTTGAATATGGAAACTGTAGACATTATTTCAATTCAATATGAAAAGGAGTTCAGGGTACTGAACCCGTTTTTGTAATGATCACGTCTACAAAAATCTCCTCTGTAAAACCAGCAGTGCACGAAAACTGTGGGCTGCCATAACAAGATTGACAGAAAGTTTCAGACACAGAGCTAAAATGCAATGCAATGTGAAAAACTGACTGCAGCAAATGAATCTGATATAGAGGTTGCCATAGGGCTTTCTCTGTGCTTTAAAAAGCTCCTTCAAGTCCATTGTCAAGAGAAGATGGGAAGAGCAGGACTCGTTTCCTCCTGGGGATGAGCTTAAGGACAGAGCCCGGAGCAAAACTTGAACTGTCCCAGAGTGGCTCCCATTCAATCCCTGCTGCTCTGCTCACACAGAGCCCCTAAATTGCCAGGTACTCGCCCCAGGGCTGACGGAGGGTGGTACAGCAGGGCAATGACAGAAGAGCTCTTTTTTGCATTTAGTCCCCAGCTGACAGCATTGAACTTAAGGAACAGTGAAAATATTTTCCTAAGGTAGCAAATTGCTACACAGGTCAATACCAAGCTAAACAAAACCAAAGAGCTGAATAATGTAAAACCCAAGAGATTTGTTTTTAATGTTTTTTTGTGCAATGACACATTAAGCACAGCAATGAACTGTATGGATGAGCACATCTCTAATTCAGATCATTGACAGCAAAGTAGTTAAGAGGCTGTACCAGAAAAAGCATGCCAGAAGACTTAGAAAGCAAGTACTCTCACCAGGGCTAAAAGTCACCAGAACTTTTTCCTATTAATGAGGAACAATGGGCTGCAGCTTTTCCTAACAGTTCAAAGAATAAAAAAAAATATTTTTAAAAATAATGACAGTTTCAGGTTATTATGTGTGTCAATACAGACTAGGCTTACCTCTTACAATTAAGGTCAAATGCACGTACAGCTTTACTCATGCCTTATTTCTGAGCAAACACATAGAAAAGGGAAATCCAACCCTAAGCCATTAAGAGTGTTTTGGTTGGAAGCAGAATTTGCAAAATGTGGCTCCTGTCCTATGCATCTTATCATTTCCATGTAACAAAATATATAGAAATGTTTCAAAAATATTTTAATAGAGTACAGCCATATTTAATTCTATGAATAATTTAAGGATCTCGTTATTCTGACTGAAGTATTCCATGCAATGAATATCATACGACAAAATCATTGTTTCATGCGGGTGCAATCTAAAAAGCTACACCAAGAAAAAATACTAGTTCACACAAACACAAGATTATGAATGAAGAGAGATTTCAGTAACACCCAAGGCCTGCAATATATACCAGAATTAAAACTATTGCTTTTGAACTCTTAGCTGCAAGAGTTGAGAGGAACAGTTTTATACTCTATGTACCAAATAGAAACACAGATAAATATCATATAGGCATATAGGCATAGAACCATGCAGTCCTATCATCATGCCACAGATTAGTGATCACAAGAAATGCAGGTTCAGTGCTTTACTTTTTTTTCTCTGCCCAGGGAGAAATAATTTTCATATTGATGTGTCTATTTTTAGATGCTTATAATTTATGGTGTGTAACACAAAATGCCTGTTTCTTCTCAGACTTTGGATAAGACTTCTGAAGAAAAATGTTTGTGGACAGAAAATCAGGTTCTGGAAAGATTAACATCATTTAGCAACCTTTGAGCAGGTAACTCCCTCACCTCAATCAATGATTGGCATTCTTTCTGCAAATGTTGAATGCTGAAAAAATCCCTTATGACCATTAGCACACTTCCAAGGGGCCAAGAAACCCCTCTAAATAAAACATCTACCACAGGAGAGGATCATGCAGTTTCCAGACAAATAGCACACAGCAGATGATGTTTTTGTAATCAAGTAATTGATTGTTTATTTCCATCGTGTCACTGCTTGCAGATGTAAAACTCAGTAATGTAGTAGTTCAGTATTTTGAATATAGCTGCTCATGACTAGGTATCACAATGTAAATCTGCTTTTGTTTGCTAGTATCAGCACTACTGATTCTAATTTTCTGTTTCATGAAGGATGCTACCGATTTACTGAAACATATAATATGTTTCAGAGAGGTTTAATCCAACTCACAATAATATCTAAAAGTAATTTTACTTGACTGTAGAAATACCACTTCAGAAACTATTTTTCACTGAACTCTTCTGTTCTTTCTTCCCTTTTTGATCCCCAAAAGCAGAAAAGGTTAATGACAGCAACTTTGGTAGATGATCATTTTCCTTTTCTTAAAGTAGTATCTGTGGAAATGATTCAGCTGCAATTACTGTCTCTCTTTTGAGCCCTGTCTGCAGAAGAGTTTTAGATTTTATCTCACAAAAAGCATGAAATATCTAAGTAGTTCTGGGGACAGGGACTGGACCAGAAGCCAAATTTCCCCTACTGCCCACTAGTCTACAGTTACTCGACTTCATGCACTGTCACAGCCAGTGGAGCACAACGAGCAAGGAGGAGTGGAGCAAGTCTCTGAAAAATAAGGGCAGTCATTAGCAGATACAGGGGAAGTAGGAAGCTTGTGTCAGAGTTATCGCAAATCAAACAAAAATTTGAGCAGCCTCCTGCTTCCTAGGCAAAAAAGCCTCACCAGTGACTGATAATACATAAGAAAGGCAGACACTGGCACCTTGTACAGCATTTGTATTTTATATAAGGATAGGAAAAACTTAATGCTCTGAAATAACTTTGTCAGGCTTTTCACTTTGGGGACATTCAGGTGGTCAGTAGTGCCTTAACTCCAGACCAGAAAGAGAAAGCAAGAGCTGACTAAGCACCAACCAGGACAATCTTCAGTGCTATGGCCTTTCCAGATCTAACTAAACCCACTTCCTCCCACAGCAACTGAGCCTCCTACCAGACAGATACCATCACTCATTGCCAAGGTCAGTTTTTAGGCATTAAGTTTGCCACTGGTTCCACTCTTACAGGCCCCTGGCAAAGCCCACTTCTCAGGCCGCAGGTCATTGTTGACAATGAGAATTCGATTGGTATCATGGTAGAAGGACCCTCGAAGAAAACCTGTTCATGCTCACCTGAGAAAGCATGAACAGTTGTCACTCCAGTATTGTTGCAGACTGGATGTTACAGAGGTATAGTAGTAGCCACACAAAATTTGAAAGGGTTTATTAGCATTAGAGTTCCCATGGGAAAATCATTGAGCTGAATCATCTTTTGACCTGTGATATTCTAGCAATGCTTTAGGATCTAAAAGATTTTTCACTGTGGACTTAAAATGTGTTTAATGCTCAGAATGGCCAGGGTGGTTTTGTTGCTTTGGGCCTTCTGTGTACTTGCAGGAAATGAGCAAGAAATAGGACAGGGTACAGAGAGAAATAAAACCACCAATCTTCACAGCTGTGGGGTCTATAAATGTACTTATGACACAGGTGACAAACAAGGCTGTATGTGAGCACATCAATCAGTTTGGCCTGTTGGTTCAACCCTTTCTTCAGATAAATCCAATGTAGCTGAAAGGCACCAAACTAAAGAAGCAGGGGCTTTTAATTATCTGAAGAAACTACCATATGAATAGCTGAAGTGTGCATCTCTTTCTGCCTAGTCCTACTTGCTGACAAGTTAAGCATACAAGATGGGGGAATATTTGGGAGAGATGAAACACACACGAGCAGAGTCTCAGTAGGAGCTGTACTGCTCCTTTCAAACTAAACAAAGTGCTGTGCTCATTTAGATTAAAAGTACTAATGAAATAGAAAATTATATTGAATTTTTCAGAGTTTGGAACGTGCTCTTAAAAACTCAGCCATTGTTCTGTTGATGGCTGTTCTGTCTGAATAGATTTTTCCTTTGGCCTCAGAAGCAAGGAAGAGTCCAAACTGCCTTTCCATCTAACAGCTCCTAAGGAGGTGTTGAAACAGGAAACTACATAAATAAGGAAATGAGCTGCAGCTTTTCTCTATTAGGCACAAACTTGGACTAATTGAGTCCTGAAAGGGAATATAGGACTATTGCACCTCAGATAGGGAGTCTGGTCTCTTTGTCTGAAACCTGAAGAATCTCCAGACAAGCTCAGCTCCCTGACAGTGTAGAAGTACTTACCACACTGGGAAGAAAAATCAGAGACAAAGAACACACAGGGCATTTCAAAGAGATACCTTCCTAAAGGTACTGTTCTGTAAGCATGTTACAACTAGAAGGAAAAGTAAGGAAAAAAAAAAAAAGATGGACAATGAAATAAATGCCATGAGACACAGTTCTGGGACATGCTCAGTGTCTGCAGATCCTTTCCCGGTGCATATCACCAGCAGTTGTGTAGCAATTTGCTACTATTTCTTTGTCCTCTGGTATCCTCCAAAAAGGCTCAAATGAAAATCTATGGTTCTTATAGAATGCCTAGTTCAAAGGAAAAGTCTGTCCTGTTTAGTGCCCCAATTCTGTACAAAAGAAATACAGAAAAGTCTTGACTACAACTGCTGTATCAAGAGATGTGTGTTTCCATTACTTAGAATTTAATGACCTTCCAGGTCAGTACTTGTCAAAGAACATGGCAAACTTCTGTTTTAAATCTTCTACCTGATCATTTTGTCAAGTTTCCTCTGCTTCTTCAACTGTGAGTATGGAACTTTTACTCATTATTTCTCATATTTTCCCTGTCATTTGTGATTATGTAGGCCTATATACCAGTTACTTATTTTGTGACCTAAGCACCCTTTTACAATTTAATTTATGTTATGCAGTATTCAAAATGTGGGAAGAGAGTTACAGCACAATGGAGTATTAGAATGCATCACAGAATAATGATGTATCCTGTTTTATTCTCTATTCCCTTCGAATCATTCCCATCTTTCTAGTTGCCTTTTCAACTCATGTTGAGTATTAAGATATTTTGTAGTATATTTTTGCAGATGTCCTGTATTTGTTTCCTAGTTTTGTATAACTGAGGATGTGGAATTACCTCCAGCCCGTATCCTCACTCACTTTTGCTTCTAACACATTTTTAATTTTTTTATTATTTAAAACAAAAATCTCCAATTATTATTATATCACTGTTAATTTCTTTGCAGAAACATCCTATGAATTTGTTGAGTAGTGCTGATCCAAGAATTTCCAAAGATCCTAGTGGATGATGTTAAAAACTCCTCTCAGCTGTAAAACCTGACCATTTTTCAGCCCACATAAGCCGTGGCTGACCAGATCACCCACATCTTCTGAGAACTAAAATATATGTCTGTAAGACATGGCCTCCATATACATTATATATGGCAGTTCTTTCCCAGTATATCATGTTCATTCATATGAGTGCTGCTAGGTTAGCAGTTACAACCTGTACATAAGGCAAAAAAATCATCAATTTAGATCAGACCGACAGCCCTTTTTAAAAAAAGATTCTATTTGCTACATATCCAGCCCTCAGATAATAGAACAAATTTAAATTATAAACTATATAAGGCCACTAATAGTTGACATTCTTTACTAGGGTATTACTAAAAAAAGGTCCAGAAAGGAAAATAATCTTACACAGACATATCTATAGCACCTTTTCTTTCTTATTTTTTGGGACAGCCTTGCAATAGTCATACCTGCCATATACTCTCATTAAATTCCTCATGGAATAAAGCACATTTTATCCTGAATGAGATAATTACAACCTTGGCTTTAATACCAGGTATCTTTATGCTTTTGATTTTTTAGTAGCAAGAACATCAAGCACTTCCCTGTGATTTTCTGAACTTTTCTTTGGCCCAATTTATTACCTGGGCTTTCTCTTTAGGAAAAGTTAACAAACTTGAGGTATCTGTCTGATGCCCAAACTCAACAGTTCTTGCTCATACTGGCAAGAAAAGAGATTCAAAGCATCTTTCAATGAAGTACATGTGGAGTCCAGTAAATTTACATATGGAAAGAAAACCATGTAGTTGTACTGTTTATCACTGAAAAGCTGAGGTGTAGAACAGTACCACAGAGGCAAATTTACAGTACCCAACAATTAAGAGAAAAGCTTATTAAGACCTATTATTCCTCCCTCCACAATTTCTCATTGCACTTGCTCAACTTCAGAGAAGTCACATCACAGACACTAAGCATCACCAAATGTTTTCCACACTCAAAGACATACTTGAAAGGCATAAATTATGATTAGGCAACTGTTTCCCATAGAAATTGAATGAGATTTGGTACTCTCTTTCCCTGCTTACTTTTAAAACTTCACATCGAATATGTGTCCATGAAAAGAGATACATCACCTAAGACCTTGATTTACCTCATTCCTAGTGCTGAAATTCAATGAGGGAATACATCTCAGAGCAAAAGACACACGAAAACTCAGAAATCTTTCCAGCTTTGTGAAAACCAGTGCTTTGCCAGCATATATTCTATTTACTGCACTGTATACACGCTTGCATTTTATGATTCAGCCACACTTCTTTCCTGCTTCATAAATGACAATAAGGAAGCACCTTTCCTTCTTAGAAGACACAAAATGCCAGCTGACATAGGGCATATTTGCCATTTTATACTGAAACACAAACAGCCTGCAGAGAAAAGCAGGCATCATGGCCTAGCTCTTGTTTGCAAAGAGGTAGCAGAGCCTGAAATGATGATTAGTTCTTTACTGTAGCATTAGCTGGTATAGAAAATTTTCCTTTAAAAATAAACCATACTGTTCTCCCTATATATTCCAAGTAAGCATGGAGCATGTGGGAAAAACACCCCCACACCCAACAGTGACAAGAAAAGCTGTGCTATTTTGTGGCCTCTTGTATGACAAGAATTAATTTTATGACTTCAGTAGCATGTCTTAATAAATATTATCTTTACATGGTAAAAAATAACTCCTTTTTCTTGCCATTTTTTGTCCATCCCCCTTTTCACTATTTTTGCTACCCTCAATAGGCTTGCCTTTTCAGAGTCAAGACATTTATACCAGAAACTACACAGTTGCAATAACAGAGAAATTCACCATTTACAATCTCACAAAAATATTTTAGCCAGCAGGATTCTTTAGTAACAAGTAGTGCTGGGCATTTCAATATCCTTACAATATTTAGAAACAGGAGATTTTACCTGCTTGATGAGGACATTTTCTTTCATGGTTTATGAGGTGAATAATTAAAATTTTAAGTACATATTATAGGTGAAATTAATCAGTCAATGGTCTGCCATCAATACAAGTGCAGGCCATATTATATAAGTCACTGACCAATTCATTGGTGTAATAACCTGCTGGCACAGCGGGGAATCCTGCCACATGGGGCAGAGATCCCAGGAGAGGAGAGGATCCCAGGCTCCTGGTGCTGGGGGCAGTTTGCTGCTGACCCTCTTTGCTGCAGCATTGCCATCAAAGCACAGCTAGGCTCTTGCAGGCTGATCCCAAGCAAGGGCCTGTGACAGCCCCATCTAGCAATGGAGGGGACTTTGCCACTCACCAGGTGAGTTCTGTAAAGAAAGGCAACCCCTGCACCTGGTTGAACTGTGCTCACTAGTCCCAAGTGTCACCATGCAGATGTGGCACCCCAAAGAAGGATGTCACCTGGACAAGCAGCTCTTTAAGAACTGTTATGATTCTGTTCATCTAGTTCTGTTAACATCTTATTTTCTTACCCTTCTGGGGTTTTAAAGGACATTCAGAATTCCTCCAGTGGTGTTTCTTGAACTGTTTCATTCTTCATTGGAGCAATATTTTATCCTATCAGAACTGATCAAAATTCCCATGCATTGTAATCTAGAAATTCACTCGCTGTAGAGAGCGTTTGTACAAGGAGAAAAGTGGCTTTGATGTCAGCCAATCACTTTTTAAACTAATCTCTCCTTCTGCATCAAGCATTACTGTTTAGCTGCTGTTGTTCCTGTACTGCTGGTCTCTTTGGGAAGTTCTGTCTGTGTGTTTAGCTGCAACTTATGAATCATTTTAAGTACAGGAGAGGTGTAGAGGCATCTGTGGAGTCAAGGATAGATGATAATAAAGTACAAGAAACTAGTGGAAGCAATCAATAGCTGTCAGCCCAATAATGATGCCCTTCTACAGTCTCACTCCAGGCATTTGCCCAGTATGACACTGTGGATGCAAAAAAGCATGGAGACTGCCCAGTACATATATTCCTTTAGCAGCCCACCATTGGCCATGCAATAAGGTAATTTTATCATTTACTCAATCCCATCTTGCACATCAGACTCAGAGAGGTACATGCATGAAGCTACATTTGGCAAAAATCAACCAGGAAACTAAGATTTTGCTGAAAGGAGAATCCCTGTTTTTGTCTTACATTCTTTTATTTGTCAATTTGCTGCATGCAGCTCCTGCCAGTAAAAACTACACTTTAGGTTACCAGTAGAAAGTGGTGTTTAATCAAAGTCTTTCTTTTCAGAACCACCTCCTGAACATCTTTAATTAAAAAAAAAAAAATTAATTTCTCGTTGCCATTAACATTTTGAATAGAAGTACTGTATGGTCCCCTAACAAAATCATTATCTTTTGACTGATCTCCAATTCCTTGAATACAGCCTGTTAAAACCAGTATTTTGATGCTACCCTCAGACATGTAGATTTCAGTATCTAGGTATGGCATAATCCTGTGCAATGAAGTCAGGATCCATTTCTTTTTTTAATGGACACAATGCTCCTGAGAAAGGAATGTCATTTCCAAATGTGTGTTTCCAAAATATTTTCAAAGAACAACTGGGATCTTTCTCATATTTCTGAAATTTTGAAATTGGCTGACCTGTTTGGGTGGTGAGGTTTTTTTTAATTGTTTTGGGTTACTTTCTCCTTTGAAATGTATATATAAACAAACAGCTTAAGTGTAAATTTGTCCCTGTGGAAACAGAATAAAGAGGTATTGGTGACAGGGCAGACAAATCTATTTTCTTTGGGAGTGTTTTATCTGCTTGTGAAAATTTGTTTGAGCAGCATATTCTCCATTGTAACATTCAGATTTCTAAGCTCCAGTGTCCACAAAAATTGCAAGCCCCAGAATTTTAACAGGGGATGTTTTAAGAAAAAAGTTTAGATGTCATAAAGACAATTAGCTATTGCAGAGGTACATGAGGAATTGTGATTTCAGCAGCTAAGGTTGAAAATCCTAAGGGGATTTATTCCAAAACCCAACTGAGCAGCCCCCTGCTGGTAATGAAATGAGTGATATTAATGATCACAGGAAAGGCATCAAATCAGGACTGATCTGCAGCTAGGTGACAACTGGGTGACAGAGCAGAGGCTGAATGGACTTTGTAGATTGGATCAGTGGACTAGCTGGGAACCAAGGACTGCCACTGCAAAGGTTGCTGTGAGCTGCAAGGACTGCCACTGCAAAGGTTGCTGTGGGCTCACAGCACTAGGCTGAAGCTCAAGCAGGTCTAAAGGAGGCTGCTGCTCAGATCTGAAGAGCTGAGGCAAAGCAGCAGATGGTGGGCTACTCTTAGATACAACAGAGACAACATCTTAGGAGTGAGATTACTTAACAAAACTTTCATGACACCTGCCCACATGATACCTGGCTCTAATGCTGCTATTAACTACTCAAAGGCAGAAGTAGTACATTTCCTGAACAGACAAGACAGAAATCCATTACAAAATCCTGGCTTCTGTTTTTAGCAATAGTTATGAGGTTGCAGCTGTTTTTAAGCAAAGCTTTTCCATTTTGGGAGAAATATTACTGCAGCAGAATCAACTTTCTCTGGCCTCGATGCAAGAGACCCTCTTAGTTCGATCTCAAAGTTCTGTGCAACTCAGGCAAATATAAGTGGCAAGACTTTTTCTGTAGTGAAGCAGACACTAAAATATAAGGATAAAGAATTAAAGAAAAAAATAGTGTGTTGATAACAAGAAGTATTCAAAGTGATCCATATGCATATCTGTGACATCTTAGAAGAGACACTTCAAGCCTCCTCTGCTGGTGATCACCAGTAAGCACAATGATGCTTTGTACATGACGTACTGAAGGTCACCTTAGGTTTACACACACTATCTCAAGTTCCCCCTGTAGTGTCATCTAGAGAAGTTGTTTTTACTTACTCATCTGAAAGAAAATACAGCTTTTCCTCTGAAGATACAATACAGAAGTTGTAGTGGTACAACAGAGGGACTAACTGCATATTTTTGTATGATCCTGCTAAAATAGCTCAGATAGGAGAGAGAGGAAAATTAATCAAACTAGGAATGAATAGGTCATAATTACAGTTGATCAGCTCAATCCCCATCACTTGTTATTCCATCAATCACACATAATCTGTAAATGTAGACATGTTCTAAGGCAAAGCACAGACAAAAATAAGCAGTCAATGAGGTGTATGTAACCAAATTGCAACTTAAACTGTAATGATACTTTAAATCATCTCCAACATGGGATTACTAATTTAAAACATGGTTTGAAAGTATTGAAGCCAGAAATCAGTAAAGAAATTTGCTTGAACATCCAGATCTAGAATACAGGATCTCTTGACTAGGTTGAAATTCAAGACCCCTAACTACTGTGTCCTCTAGATTTCAAGAGCATTTTGAAGATATCTTGTGGTGTCTGTGTCCAAGTTGCCTTTGCCAGAGAAAGCAATGGGATAGCTTGTAGTGAGTGGACAAACCAGATGATGCACAAGGTCTTAACACAAGGTTTTTTCCTGTGTTGAGAGTACCTACTAAGCTCATTCCACACTGTTTAGGGAGGCAAGTTATTAACTCTGGAGAAGCAAGAGTAAGCATGCAGGTCCATGTTTTCCCAGTTGCCACACGGGCCCCCAGGGAGCATCACAAGAGAGTCAGCACATGCAGTCATGTGCTGTCAAACACCCAACTGTGGGAGCTGAACAGTTTTTCGTGATCATGTTTTTACTGTTTCACTTTGTTCCTTCAAATGCTCTGGTCTTCTCCAGAATAGGAATTATCACATGACTACAAGAAAAGGCAATTTGACTATTAATTCCATCTTGTCAAAAACATAATCTGCCAACTCTTGAGCTGATCCACAGGCACCCTGTACAATTTATTACCATGGCACCACCTGGAGGACTACAGGATGCCAACTGTCATGGCTCATTATGCAGCATCTAACTCAGCACATAAAGACTTCCTGCAATTTTCCTGAAAGCTAGGGGGGATAACAGTAGCTTTAAAAAGCACAGCTCTAGGAGATGTTGCTCTTTGTTTAATATACAGTTGACAGTCAAATACATTCTGTTCTAAGTTTCCAATGCCTAAGGAACTAAAACTGCAATAATTTTTCACAAAGCATTGGCAAGAAGGTCCCACTTTCACCTGTAGGCTCAGGAATCATTGGCAGTCAGGGTACCTAGTAGCTCTGGTAGGCACAAGAGTTTCCAGAAGTATTCAATCCAATGCCTAGGGCTTCCAAATTTAAAACAAAAAGTTAAAAATGGCTCCACGATGTTGCAAAAGAACTTGCCAATTTTCTGCTTTATGACCTAACACAAGTGAAGGATTTTAATGTAAAACCCCTAGAAAAGTGGTCTTTAGAAAAATCAGGTAACTCTGATAGCTACTGGTAATAGCTACTGGTGCACCCTGAGTCATACTTGAGCAGGAGATATATTGTTGGATGAATCATCAGATTAGTCTGATGGCACAACTTGAAATAAAGAAGTTTGGACACATTCTTTAATAAGTGGTCAGCAAGAACTGAATGCCCCTGTTGGGATATTGGGTAAGAACTTACCTGGAACCCTCTATGTAGGAATGTCCATCTTTTACAGAAAGCACCACTCTAGACAGATATTCCTTGAAAGCATGTCTGTTAACCCTTTACATTTTTCACATCTCTAATTCTATCCATGACATGTACTTTCCTCAGTTGGCACTAAAGTAAACCAGCAAAACCTTACATCAAAACCACATCTACTTCTTATTTCTAGAGTCTGAGATCTTGTTTGCTGATACTCAGGGTCCAAGACCATACTCAGGGTCCAGCAGAGTGTTGTGTGGCTCCTTGTGATGCCTCTTTACTACAGATACAGCACCTAGCAGCTTGCCTACTCACCAAAAATATACTGAGCTCATCACTGCACCATCCCAGCAGACACAGAACCTGGGTTTAGGTATTTGGTACATTTGTGAGTGGGGGAACAGATCATGCTCATTCGCATTAGATTGAGCTCACATTTTCTGCATTTCCTTGCCTGAAATAATTCACACTATTAATGACAATGTAGCTGGAATAGAACTGGTTTTGGAGCTACTGGAAAGTACATTTATTTCCTCTTGAAGAGACAGTTTATGAAAATGCTGGCCTTCGTCTGACAGCATAAACTAGGACCATTCAAGTGGCTTTGCTAAAAAAAGTGTAAATATACAACAGATGTACCCACCAACGGTCACCACACTGCTCATGTAGCAGGGTTTTCCAGAGTTCTTCTCTGACAGAAAAAAAACACTTAACAGTACTGTTTTTGTAGTTCTGATGGTATGAAAGGTGAGGTTTATCATTAGTTGGAGTTTTGTCGTTGGTTTGTTTTGATTTTCCTTTCTAGCTACAGCTTCTGATTTAATAAAAGCAAACAACCTTTCAGAGACAAAAGCCTTTCTTTAGGTAGAGCACCTTTTAACCAGCACATCCATCTATGCCTATTTGCACCCAGATTTTTCAAAGAGGGTGAGATGTTCACCATCACACTTCAGCTGTTACTCCAGTCTCTGTGCTTTTCCTTACCTTTAATCCTTCTGTTTACCTCTTGAGACAGGCATTGATCTTTGCCAGACTACAACAATTCCTTCGCTGCTACACAATCTCTCTGGGAAAAATTATTTTTGGCTTTAGTGTGACTGGTGGTCCTGGACAAATTCTACTTGCTCTGGTCTTTCCAGATACTCCAACCTCCCCATACCCTCCCAGAATTTTGGGGGATTTTTTGCAATAATTTTAGCTGAATTCAGCCAAGCAGCAAGTGATGTACACGTCTGGAGAACAAAGCCATTTCTCTCGTTACCTGTCTGACAAGTGCTGTGCATCTGGGCAGTGTCAGAGGGCTGCAGTCCTTCCTGGCAGGGTTCAGGCATGGCTCATTCAGCCCCTGCTTCCCTCCAGAACTTGTCAGTTCAGGGCCATTAGAAGTCCTGGACCAACTGTGAGAAGTTCCATCACTCAAAGTGAAGGTCACTCATCTCTGACTGTCAGCAATTCTCCATGCTCCACTACCCAGCAGCAATGCACAGAAGCAACTATCATTTGGCTAATGGAGACAGTCAAAATTCCCCTGGTACTTCTACCCCTTTAAGTCTTAGATTTATTTCTGGTAAAATGACTCCTCATCTTAAACCATTTGTCTATATTTTTAATTGTTATTTTTGGCAAGTAATAACTTTTTTCTATGAAACTTTTTTGAAAGAACCCTTTAGCATAAAATTACTGAATACTTAGGATTTTTATAGGAACTAGTATGGAAAACTTTTTAATAAACATTTCTGTGCAGTAACTCTTATTCTGAATGCTTCTAGCAGAAAGCTCCAAATAGCCATGAAGAAAGTAAAAAGTATTACTTCCATAGCAATTTAAAGTATTTGTCATTTTGTCTTTCCCAGTGTCAAAGGAGTCTTAAAAGATGGTTTAAGTAAATGACTTTATAATCTATAACAAGGCCACACTATTCCACTATTTTCATCCTTTTCAGACCAGTGCCTTTTCTTACCTGTGCACATATGCTTTTCTAAGCTTGATTTCTCTATATATCAGTTTTAAAAAATGCAAAATATCTATATATATATATGCATTCTGAGAAGATACTGAAAATAGAAATTGCAGTTTCTTTCAACCCATTCAGAAGATATTTCATAAAGAAACAAAGATGGAGTCACAAGCTTCTACCTTCTGGCATTGATATTCATCACACAGTATACTCCCTGCTTCTATCTCAGTAAAATATACCATATTTATTGGTGAAACAGTGCTAGCACAGATCACTTATCCCTCATACCTTCCAGGCAACACACTGTTTACCCCTTGTACTTGCTTTACCACAACATCATAATAAAACCCAGTTGCATATGGCTCATGATGTACAGCAGAGTCCAGATCCCTCCTTGCTACTGAGCTGTTTCCTAGCTAGTTCCTCCTTCCCACACTGCTGGTTTAACAAAAAAAAAGAAAAGGAAAAAAAAAGTTCTTTTGAAGTTTCATGGTTTATTTTCCTTTTTTTTTGCCCCAAAGTATACTCATCCACCCACACAACCCCATAATTTCTACTGTAAAAATCAGTTTCTTAAAGACCTTAGCCCCATTTTTAAAAAAATTCCTTCCTAGCATAACTATAATTTTCTGATTCTAGCTGTCTTGACAGGATGTGACAGGTCCCAGTCTGTCTCCAGTGTTCCTCAGCCTCCTTTCGTTTCTTTTAAAGACCTACTTGTCATGTCTATATGCCCTTTAGCTTCTCCTGCCACCCAGCTTTCCTAAGCATAACCACATTCCCATGAGGATAAGGGAGGGAGGCAGATTCACCTTGTGCCACCTCTCTCTGGGTGCCAGTGTCTCTGAGAGTGCCTGCTAATTGCAGCCAGCAGTACACACCCGTCCTTGCCCTCCTACCTGTGACAGTGTGCTGTCACATCTTGTCACACACTGCCTGATCCACTGACAGGGAAGTGGCCCGAGGCACTGGCCAGACTCCTGTTTCCCTGTCTGCACAGGGTTAAATTCTGCCTGGTGGGAGCTCAGCGACCAGGCACCACCCTTGGTAATGTGAAACCCCTCAAAGATCCCAGTCCTTCCTGCTCCTTTACAGAGCTTTCAAAAGCTTCACATAATCTGCTTACCAAACATTGTCTGCCAAGGGCTTTTGGGAGTTGAGAGTAGAAGTATTTTAAAAAGGGCCATCAAATAAGAAGTTATTGGTTTGAAAAGAATAAGCCCTCTCCTGTTGCTCAGCTTCATCTTGCTATCTTCCTTGACTGCTCTGCAGAAAAGCTATTTAAACTTCACTTAGCACATAATATAGTCACAATTATTTTTTAGTGGACATATACCATGTTCTGTAACACTAAACTTAACACAAGCTACTTTTTTCCTAAAGCAAACATCCTAGGAGGGCATTGGAGCTCTCTTCAGACCAAATTCATCACACATACCAGAAAGGACTATATGCCTTCATGCAGTAAACTCTTAGTGCTTTCCTCTCTCACTGGTTCCTAATTCAGCACCTAAGTTTGGCAGAAAAGATAATCCTGACATGGCATGTATTGGCCAGCATAACCTAAAGAGCTTTTTTTCTTACCTACAATAGATGTGGCTGTGAACTCTGCCCCATGGCAAAACCCCTCTTTGGTGAAGATCCACACCATTGAAGGGAACTGCTGTGTGAATGGCCTGATGGACAGCTGATGTGTGGAATAAAGATGTTCAATGAAAATAAGAAAACAGAAGACCAGGCTGGAGGGAATGAAAACATGTGCCATGGTCTTTGATTGCTCCTAGCAGACAGATAATTCTGCTGTCTAGAGACAAGGGTGTTATTGTGCCCTCAGGGCCAAACAGACTGATGCACTCTACCCCAAAAAACGTGCATTAAAGTCAATGGGACATCAGTTTGAGAGGCATAGGAGTGGGTGGAGGAGAATCCAGCAAGGGGGATGATTTTTGTTCTGGCTGCGAAAATGAGAGACTTGGACAAGCTGCAGCAGGGGAGGAAAAAATAGAAAGGTTTATCCAGATCACTGGGAAACAAAATAGACTTGAACAGCTTTTTCTTTTCTCCACAGGAGAGTGTTTGAGGGTGGAAGGGTGCAGAAGCAGAGAAGCTGAAGTTTACAACCAGAACTATATTGACAAAGTCTATACTAATCTGAAGAGAAATGTAAAATAGGGCAATAACTTGCTTAGAATCAGTACAGCAGGAAAACTACTACCCAGTTAGAGTACAGAAGGAAAAGGACACTGAATCACAACAAAGTGGAACACTCAGAAGAAAAGCAATATTTTTTGCCATTTATGAATTTAGAAGGTGAAATTCTCTTCCTCGAGATATCATAAATACCTTACATTAGACAATTTTCTGGGAAGGATTAGAATCCCACATAAAACGAACACCTAAGAGTTTAGTTCAAGTATAATGTTCTACATAGTTATTGTATTTGATTTCATTTAGGATGTATAGATTCTAGATACATCCATACATCTTTNAAGGATCTATCCCTCAGGAAATCAGCTAATCACTCATTTAAGAGAAAGGATATTTTCTGTCTCAGCTATTTTTTATTGTAATTTTTTCACAATAAAATGTATTAAGGACTGTTTTCAACGTTTGTTGAGTTTTCACTCTATAACTGAAAGGGCTCAGAAACTAGAAGTTATTTAGGCATGTGAGGACAGGGGAGTGGAAAAACCTAAAACTCTCTTTTAAAGAACTTCACAATTCACTTAGTTATAGAGCTGCTCCCCATTTTGTAAAAAGATATTTTTGATC
>VXAX01001811.1:110575-260372 GCA_013399835.1 Leptocoma aspasia
GTCCTCAATATTTAAACTTCCTGATATAGAAATATGAAATGACACCATTATCCAGAAAGAAAATGTAACATTTAAAAAAATATATTATAAAACAAATATGGTGCAACAGTGAAGAGCAACCTGCATCTTTATTTGACCGCCCCATTTACCATCCTATTGGTAGGGCAGAAGTGCATGGACAGTGATGGTACAAAAGACCCAGAAGTCCAGTTAAGGGAGGCTGCTTCAAATAAATAAGAACCAGTTTTGAATAATTCCTGTGGAAAGCCCCTAAAGAATAATAATTATATATATATATATGTATATATGTATATATATATATAATAAATATTTTGTAATATTTCTGATTGTTTTGATTTCAGCCATCCAGGACAGGGTTAATTTTTTTTATTGTTGCCAGAAGACTGTGGCCAAGACCCTAGTGTTATTTGATACCACCTCATGTCTTTGCCAGGGTGGGGGAAAGGAACCCATCGATCCTGGCTCATTATTGAGAACTATGTAAATAATTTCTTTGACTTATATCTTTTCTTATTAATATTGTTGTTGTCACTGTTCATTTTCTTATCTCTTTGCTGTTTCCATTCAATTGTTTTATCTCAACCAGTGGGTGACCGTTGCCTCCAGTCTTCAACTCCATCCCACTGCAGTGGAAAGGGGGAGGGGAAAAATGGGATGTGGGGGAGCAAGAGAGACACAGGCAGTGTGGTTTTGGAGTCTCAATGAGGGCACTGAATTAAGGAATATCATTCCTAAATCACGACACTGATCCATTTTATCATACTTAGTAGAAACAAATTTTTGTTTTAGACATCTATTAGACAGAGGAAGAAAAATTAATAGAGTATAGAGTGGCAGGCTCTATAAGTTTACTAAGTGAGATAAGAGATATTGCAACTAACCACAGGTATTTTTAACTGGGTTCATTTCAAGCATCTTTGGTCTCATTTAGCATATAAAACCACATTGTATAGGAACCAAAAATATACAGAGTGATTTCCAAGCCTTAGGAACAAATATTTAAACAAGCCGAGCTGTTTACTCAGAACTAAATGCCAAACATCAAGTAGTCCACCTGGGAGTAACTGGTACATTTCCACAGAAGAAAAGTTAAAAACTTACTGTTAAATATTGTGTGAGAGAAAGGATTGCTTTTGTTTGGCACACCATCTCCTACGAGGACACACTGGAGCAGTGTCATCTGGCTTTGCCTGTACCCTACCAGTACTGTATCAATATTATGGACTTCTTTTGTCCTTTCACTGGCTTCCCTTACCACCAAAACCGCACTACAATGTTTGTCAGCAGTGAAAAGTTTAAGTTACTTTCTCCCTTCTTCCTCCCCAGGATCATATAAGTAGAATGCTTTCAAAACTGTTTTTAAATTAGATACTCTGTTCATTTGAAAAGGAAAAATCTTGCAATGGAATAATCAGGGGCTGTGTTTTGCATAACAATGAACTCTCTCCATATGCAAAACATGCACAAAAGATTAGTCACTAGAAGCACCAGTACCTGCTGTAGGGCTCTGTACACACATCTACTTTTGCCCTCCAGCTGCCAATGCAGCCCTCATGCCAATACATTTCATCAAACCCTAACCCAGTAAATTACATAATATCCATAATACCTACCAGAGGCTGCTGTGTCAGAGGCAATTGACAAAATGCACCAGACACCAGCAACCTGTAATTTGTCATTAATGGACACAGCTTGATAGCATTCATGGCCAGCTTAAGGAACTTAACTCAGAACAAATTCATTCACATAAATATGACAATCAAGGAAGGCAATCTCTCCTGTGCCAAGTGAAGAATAAAAGGACTATTTAAATATGAATTCCTATGAATGATATAGGTTTGGCTTAGCTTTGCAGAATAGAAACCTGTTTATGCACTGAAAAGAATTACATCGAGAGAGGTAGTTTCTTCAAAATGGCATTTATTTGACATGCCCATACAATGAACTAGAGAAAATATTTTCAGAGCAGAGAAAAGCTCATTGCTTTTACCCTGAGAATGCTGTTCAAAAAATTCAGTTACCAGCTCTTGTCATGATAGTTGGTATCTTAGTTCCCTCATCCTTAATAAAAATAGCATAATAATACATACTACAGAGAAATATCTCAAGTCTGAGAATGTGCTGAGTTATTGCCACCATGAGGTACCTGAAACAGAAAGGCTCATTTCTGCATTTCACACTTTGGGACACATTCATGACCCAGACAAGACTGTAGATGATCACTGCTGTTGGACCTGTTCCCACAGAGAAAGAGAGTATTTTTTCAAGATATATTTCAGATTAAGACCATCTGGTACCAGCAAACCACCCAGCACTGCTAAATTCCTTCCTTTAAAAGTTTTAACAAGTTTTCTTCTGTTATACATACATTTTTCTCCAAACACTGCTACTTATTTTTGGGATGATTTAAGCTTAAGAACTAAATTAGTTCTAATGTATTTTGTTGCTTTGACACATCATGAAATGCAACAGGGTTGTCTTTGATCAGTGAAGAGAATCACCAAGTTGCATAACCATCCCATTCCTGTCTCTTCTTCCAGGCAGCAAATCATACCTTACAGGTTGTGGATAAGAAACTCTGGTAACATTGAAAATGCAAACATATTTGCAGAGCCCAAGATGTGTACAGCCTTTCATTTTACACAGGGAATGGCAAAGACTATGTTCAATAGGGCTCAGGAAATTTGCCAAAATGTGCACAAACATCCCCACATCTGAATTAAATGTAAAAAACCATGCATCTGTTTTGGAGGCACCAGTCACTGGTCTGCTTTAGGTCGAAGGTGTGGGGCAGTAAAGTGACAACAGCTCATCTGCAAATAGCAGTTCCTAATTACACGTTGCAGGCTGATGCCAAGTGTAATTAAGCTAAGTTCTAATTTACATTACCAGGGCTAGCAGGTGCATATGTTGGCCACACAGATGCCCAAACCTGGAAAGCAGTGTTAAATTTATTTGTAAGTGACCCACCAGTGCAATGGTGATTGAAGAAGCACCAGTAAAAAGCAGGAGGGAAGAGGTGGGAAACAGTCTTCAGTTTAAACAGCAACCAATACAATGCTTTAAACATGACAGCTGATTTTTTAAAAACAAATAGCTAGGCACAAAAAGGTTGAGGATACAATGGATAAAAAATTTTGTATTGCATGAGATCTTAGAAATAATGTATCGATTTATAAGTATTCTAATACCTATGGAAAAGTTTGTTCATTCTCTTACCTTATGAATTCTCAATTCATCTTTTGGTTCATCTGCAAAATCCTACCTGCAATTGACAGTTTACTTTTCAGTTCAATCTCTTGTTAACCACTCAGGAAAGAGAGTTACCAAATATCCAGCAAGTAAAAAAACTAACAGGAGAAAAGAGGCCAAAAATATTAATCTGAAGACCCCTTTAGGTAAATATCTACATGTACGTTATTTGTCAATATACTGAATCAGTGACAGATTTGGAAATTTGACCTAAATAAAAACAGGAATTCACCTGTAGCAAATATGTCTACAACTAATACTTCATGAATTGTGCTCCACAGGGCAATGGTAGATATACTAAATGACTAATCCTGTCTCCTTCTTTCTCCTAAGCCTGTTTCCTCCATTTCCTATGGACATCCATTACAAAGATGACAATGAATATATTTTCTCATATAGAAAACTGAGAAGTTTATATATATCTGCAGCCTACTTGAAAAAGTTTATATTTGCCATGTATGAAATGCTATTCTTTAAGGATAAAGTTTTAATTATGTGTCTAGTTATATAAGTGGAAATCACACAAAACTTCTCTTGGCTGCTACTTACTCTCAATATTACATTTCAGGGTCTTATTCTGAGGGCTCTGAGAGACTGGGAAGAAGGATTGTCAAGTTTTGTCCCTGACTATTGACATTTTGTTCCATAACCTTGTGCATTTTTCCTAACGCTTGCAAAACTCCCATCTCCTCCTGAAATTAGTATAATGNAAATTTAATGATGCTTGCAAGCCACTTTGAGTTCTCCAGTGGAAAAGGTTATAATGTAAATTTCTACAATGAAAAAATGCAGTGCACTAGCCCAAAAGGTCCCAAGTCACGCAATTATCCAGTAGAAAGGAGGAAAAAAATATCTTAGCCAGAAGGCCTAAGGTAGTGCCACATAGGGAGCACGGTGTGGGGTGACATCAGAAGTTCACCTCAGCATCCTATTCTGTAGTCCAAATTCAGGCCAGAGCTACAGATCATAGGGACCCAGCTCAGATCATAGTGACAAGGACATCAACTTGCCAGGTGCTACCACTTCTCCAAGTTATTTCAGAAGGTCTCTTCCCCCGAATCAACGTGATGACTTTTTTTAATTACATGGGCAATCTCAGCTTCCTCTAAGGACAAAACCATAGAAGTGTTTCCCTCACAACAAAGAGACTGGGTGCTCAACTCCTTGGAAACAAGGGAAACAGAAGAAAATGAACCCAGTTAAACTGTTTACTTGGGAGGGGGATCTTGGAGGGGATTTCCTCTTCTGAACCTAAAACCTTTTGATAGTGCAAACTTGTAGAAAGTGCCCAGATGATTGGGGTGAAGGACAGGAGTCCAGGGGACATCCTGATGCAAAAGAATGTCTAGAGAGAATCTTTCTGTAAAATAGAAAATGGATCTGTACCAAGCAATAAACTAGACAATTTGGCACAAAGAGCAGGAAATGTTAAGGAGTGTGATAAATTCTTTTCTTTTACTTTTTCCTTGATTAAGTCTGACTTTTAATGCACAAAAAAGAACCAGCAATTTCTTTTCCTTTTAAGCTCTTTTAGTCATTGATACATCCATGTTCCATCTGCCTAAATACTCTGTGAACAATTAATTAATATACTAGCTTCACCTAAAGAGATAATTTTAGTTTTCAGAGAGATTTAGGAAAAATATTACCTCCATAAGCCTTGTAAGCTGTTTTGGTAACAGCAGTCACTAAGATTGCAGTAAAAAATGTGGCATAAGACATTTTTCCCTCTCCAAGGCTCATGTAATCTAAAAAGGGAAAAACTGCTCTACTAAACCAGCTGACAGAAATGCAACCCCCCCCTTTAGCTAGGGAAGCAGTGTTACAGTATGAAGCCTCTGTGCAAACACTCTATTTATATTGCTTTTACCACATTTTTCCTTCTACTGTCCTCTTATGTCTTCCTTAAATTATTCTGATATCCCAGCTTTCAATCCTTAGGAATGATACTTACATGAAAAGTGACAGCAGCAAGAATATGGACATCTTGCAAAGAATTGCAACTCCTCAGAAGGGGATATGTTTTTTTCAAAGGGTACGAGAAAAAACAGGAAGAAGGCCACATCAAACTCCTGTCAGTACTTCAGTCTGAGTTGTAAAGTAGGTTTTCTCTTACTGCTAGATCCCAGCAGAGTCAGTTCACCACCTCCCCTCGTCCCTGAGTTGTGGGACTTTAACTGAAAAAGTTAACAAAAAATACAGGTATTTTTCAGTCTTGTTTGAGCTTCCATCTCTGACAGCTTGTATTTCACACCAGTCCAACCCTAACACTTCATTTACAACATCCTAATGTCCTGCTCCTGGAGGTTTAGCAGTACCAACTGGAAGGTTTCTCGAATTCCTTCTAAACAATTTTATTAATTAAGAAAACAAAACATGTCCAGTTATGAATGTTGGCTTTTGCTGACCATTTCACTTACATATAGATGGTGACAAAGGTTCAAAAAGAGGATATTTCTTCACAGGAGGCTGGGCACAGGTGAGGCCTCTAACCCTGCATCACCACTAAGAATCCAAGAGGACTGGCATGACATAGGAATTACAGGCAGGGCAAGGGCTGAACAAGCAAAAGAAAAGCAAATGTATAGTTCTTTTAGTGCAGCAGTTGTCTTCCCTACAAGAGCTAAGGAGAGAGAGGTGGTTTTAGGTCACCTTTTCAATTCCTCAGTCTTTGACTAGCACAGGGATGGGCAGTTTCCCAAATCAGATTAAAGAGGCTATACATAAAACTGCTACATTTTAGCTTGGGTTCAGCAGTCACGGAAGCAATTGCTGACTACACTCCAAGTACAAGCCAAAAAATCTTTCATCTGAATCCAAATTTCCCTGAAGCTTAAAGGTGCTTAGATCCAGCTTTCTGGGTCACTTCCAATGTTCAACTCCTTTGTTTATCTTCTATAGCCTATTAAGGCTCTGTTAGACAAGGAATTTAGAACAGCAAGTAACAGCACAACCTTCCCTGGAGTACTGTGTATAATGGCCATGTCACCCAAATAAGACATCTCTTAACTAGAAGAAGCTCAGAATGGTGATCAAAATGAGCAACTGCTTAGGAAAAAAAAAAACTATTATCTAGTAAAAATAGAAAATACTTGGATTGGGAAACAAGCAACAAAAAGGAAAGAATTTATAGAACAGAGCATTCACTGAAGAAAAAGGCCTGGGAGCATCCAGCCTCCCTGTCTCACAGGGTTTGGACAAAGAAAGAAAAAGAGAGAGGAGCATGAGTCATGCATTGTGAGATCAGGCTGGGGAGCTCACTGCCAACATGCCAAGATTCACACTGGATTCAAAGGGGAAATTTAGCATAGAAAAAATTACCCGGGATTATAACAGCTGATTTTTAAAGGAAATGTAGAAAAAAGAAGGAAAAAAAACATTGCAAAATATTAAATCTGCTGCTTTCAGGCTAAAGTTGGTTTCTGAACACTCAGGAAAGCACAAGATTATATCACATCCCCATAGTTTCTGGGAACTTTCCCAAAAATCTTGGTGCTGCCAAGCATCAGAGCAGATACATTGGAGCACCTGGATGCTACACTCCACTTACTGAAAATCTGCAACTGATCAGAGAGACCAAGGGAAACAAGAAATATCTTCCAACGTGAGTTTAGAAGCTTGCAGAATGTTGCAGTATATGCATGGTTGTATTAAATGTAGAGGCTTTGTCCTCACTTGCTTGCATCCTGCAGTGTCATTTCCTTTTACACTGATAGCTGCCTGTATGGAACAGTTTACACAGCCAGTGAAAAAGCTTGGCATCTTAATGGGTCCAGAAACTCCTGCACACGGCTGCCTGTGACTGAACAGTCATATCTCAGGTAGCAATTGGAAACTGAATGAAGTGGAAGGAAAGCCTTTACAGACAGTGATCCCCACCAAAGGCAGAGACACTGTCAAATCTCCCTGGAAAGACAAGTCCTGCACAATTGGAGACACCTCCTGAGGAGCAGCTGGCCAAAACCCAGCCAAGAGCTACAACCTCTTATGTACAGCTCCTTGAGACACTTTAGAAGCATTCTTCAGCATCTTCTTAGTATTATTTGACGTATTAAGACACAAATCTACAGCTACTTGGAAGCCTTTGGCCCCATATAGCTACCTGTGAAGTGCTCAGGCAAATTTGCTTTTACTTTGCTGACCTTGAGTCTCTTCAACTCACCTCTGTTCTACCAGACCTCTGTCACATATAAGATTGCTCTACCTTTACTTCAGTGGTAGTGAGATACAAACTGAACAGAACAGGCATTTAAGACCCACATTAGCAGGTCAAAAATACTTTATAATGCTTTTTCCCAGTAAACCATTTTATGGTTTACATATTTGAATAATGCTTTTACACATTTGTTGTACAGTTTTTATAAAATATTTAGCTATTCTTGTTATTTTTCATTTCAAAATACTGCTGGTACAAAAAGTTATCTAATTCTAAAAAACTCCTCACTAACCATGCTTTTTTCATTGTAAAATGCTTCTTAATTTTTTTTCCAAGTTACTGGTTTTGATCTCTTCCAGGTAAAAGATGGCAACACATGACAGACAGCAAAAGGTTTGCATAGGAGCAACACCACAAATTTCTCCCACACAATGACTCTGATTATTTTTTTCCTAAAAATAACTTCAACAGATGAGATCAGATTCATTTCTGGAGTGGCCTCACCAGATTCAGTGTGACCCTTATGCTGAATCTGACTGAATTGCATTTGGATGTTGGGTCCCTGGTCCCATCAAAACTGTGATTGTGCAAAAACTTGCCAAGGAATAGATATAGATGAAGTTTACAGATGCCCAAGACAACACTGGTCTTCAAATAATTTCAGTTATATACCCCTCAACATAAGACCTTTTTGTCCACACTAATATAGTTTAGCTCTCTTTTGAAAATTCCCTAGATTATTTAAATTCCTTTGCCTAAACCATTCAATCTTCGATTTCCATGAATGGCCTCTTTAAATCATGGGCCACCTTGGAAAAAAGATTTTACTGTGTTTTTGATCAAGAGGCCAGTAGCTTTAGGTTACTTTCACAAGCAGCACTCATTTAAAAAGAGCCACCAGCAAATCAGCAGCACAGTAAAGACAGAGGAGAAAACATGTCCTGGACATAGCTCTTGGATTCCTCTTCATAGTTTACGTGCTGCTGACCCTTTGGAGATCAAAGTTATGAGATGTCCCAAAAATAAAGATTAGAATAACCACTGTGCTGCTATACTCCAAGGCACTCCAAGCATTAGCCCAGACAGCCCCAAGAATATCCTAGTACAAATAACCACCAAGGAATTACCAGGACATAGCATTCTTTTTCAACCACATCTGACAATGTATTGGTTCCTAAACATCAGTGACATCAAATGAACCCAGATATACAGAGTAGATTGTCATTCCCTCTCCTGTATTTTATTTCCAGTAGCAAGGGGACTGGCAAACCCTGCCTGCTACCAGTACTTACTGCAGGCTGACTGTCAAACTGGGCAGGTGTGAGCAAGGGCAAGGTAACACAAGGAGGCAGTGTGTTCAGAATCTCTCTTTCACCTAACGTCTGTCACAGAGAGGAGAATGGTTTGCATTTATTTAGCTGGAGATGAAGGTCAAAAGCACCACAAGATTCTAAGACATTTACTGAAGTGTTTTCTCTTTTTCTTTTTTTTTTTTTTTCAAAGACAATTCTCCTGCAGAAGATACAAAGGCACCTGGTCCTTCTGCATCTTTGATAAGCATGAAAGATTTTTTTCTCTTCCCTTTTCCTTCTTCAGTGACAACTTTTTTTTTTGTTTGTTTTTTGTTCCAGCCAAATATTTCCCATCCTGCCCAGTGTCTGCTCCAGCACTGTGCCTTCTAGATAAATGAGCTTTTCCTTCACATTAATCATCCCTAATGAGGCAGATATACTTTCAATAAATTCACTCCCTCCTTATGTGCTTTTTGTATCCTGATATGGAAGGCTTTCTTTGCAACCCCTTAGATAGAGAGGGGCCATTTGGTCAGATCATGAATTTTATTTGATGTTTTGTTTAATGTGACTCAGCAAGAGGAATAGAAAGATGTGGCAGTGCCCAGGGGGAGTAAAAGATTACTTTATGCTTTCAGGAATTACAATACCAAATCACATCCCTTCTTGCTTTAGGATAGGTGCAATGAACTGAGTTGCAGCATTGTTGCACATATTCCTTTAGAGAGAAAAAAGGCTACTTCCTATCCTTTCACTATTTGTGGTTGTAAAGACACTTTCACACACGGGTTAGCTTTCACAAATGTAGTCATCAGCCTTCTTCAGTTATTATGTGGTACCCTATGCTTAACCTCCTGACCATAAATAAACAGGGTTGGCAGCTCTTGAGCTGGTACTCTGTGTGGCAGCTCTCAAAAACTTGTGCCTGCTTAGGCAGGGCAGGAGGAAACCAGGTAATTCAAGCCCTGTACACATATGTGAGTGGCCACACATCATGTTGTCATCTCAACCAAAATTATGAGGAGTGTTTTGTCCTTGACTATGGTGCACCCGAAAATGTCTGTGATCTCAAATAATCCTACCCAGACAGCATCTCACACAGACAGGTTTGGCCTTGATCTCTTTGTGATGTTGGACCTTTCAAGGTTCTTTATAAGAAAGAATGAATAATCTTAAAAAAAATAATTCATTTTAAATGTTGAGTGCTCTTAAGAAAAAAACTGTCATAGAAGCATTGAAAGACCTCCAAGATCATTAAGTCCAGCCTTTGACCAAATATGGTCCACTACGCCATATCACAAAGTGTCACCTCTATTCATTTTTTTGACATTTCCAGGAATAGCAAATCCTTCACTTCCCTGGGGAGTCTGTTCCAACGTTTAACCACTCCTTCAATGAAGAAATTTTTCCCAATATCCAGCCTGAAATCCACTGGCACCACTTGAGGACATTTCCCCTTGTCCTACCAATAGCTGCCTGGGAGAAGAAGCTAACCCCCATCTGCCACAATCTCCTTTCAGACACTTGCAGGGAGCATTTAGATCTCCCCTCAGCTTCCTTTTTCCAGGCTAAAAAATCCCAGACCCCTATCTAGTCCTCATAATACTTGGATTCCAAACCTTCCATCAGCTCAGCTGTCCTTCTCTGGACCCTACCACTTCAACGTCTTTATTGTGGTGACGGGCCCAGAACTGGACAAAGCACTCGAGGTGAGGCATCACCAGTGCCGAGTGAAGGGGGACAATCACTGCCCTGGTCCTGCTGGCCACACCACTGCTGATACAGGCCAGGATGCCATCAGCCCTCTTGATCACCTTGGCACAAGCTGGCTCATATTCAGCCACTGTTGACCAGCATCCCCAGCCCTTTTCCACTGGGCAGTTTATTTAGTCCCATCTTCATGTTAGTAGAGATCACCTTTCATGTAGGCAATGTGCTGCTTTGAAACTCCTGAATCTGGCTCTGTAGGGTTTTAGGTAATTGGAGCTCTATTAAAGTTCTCCAGTGCAGGGTTTTTCTACACTAGAATCATGAATCTTGGGTCCACCTGGGAACAACACCACTGGCTTCAATAGTAAATCTGTCCCAGGTCTTCAGAAAATAGCTTTCCTGGTTTTATATTACAGCTATTCTTGGGGGACAGAGAGGAGGGAAGAGGGACCTGAAGTTATGCATAGAAATTATTTTTATCTTAAAGTCTCAGACCAATAGACACATCCACTTCTATAATTTAACAATGTTTTCCAGCTTATTTTAAATAGGGTCTCAAGCCAAGTAGCAAAATCCAGCAAAGACTCCTAACGTTTTTGGAAGCTCTCAAAATATGAGAAAATAGCCCTTGGAGACAAAAACCTTGAAGGAGAAAAATCAAATGCTTTGTCTAACTTTCCACAGATCCTGATGTAACAATGGAAACAGATTGCCTTGCTCTGTGAAAAAGGAAAGTTAAATCTCCATCTGGAGTACCATGAAGACTTTGGAAATTCTAATGCCCTGGGGCTCAATAACCTCACTGACTTTGGGTGTAAAGACATCCACAGAGAAAAGAGTTTTCATGCAAGGAGCTAAACACAATAAAATCCAGGTTACAAATGGCAGGCAGCCAACTGCATGAGTGCAACCATCTTTTTGAATGCTGTTTCCATGGACCTGTGATACAAATACATCTTTTGCAATCCACCTTTAACACAAAAGTTTTGACTATATCATCAGCATGTGTAAGTTGGCAGCATTATCTGATACTTGGGCAGCTTTTAATGGAGGTGAGTATTCAGAATTTAGGTTGAATTCTGCATGTGGAAATGGCCAGAGAACTTCCATTATAATTTACATATTACACTATATATTGTAAATGTGTGAAGTCTACATATATTAGGTGCTCTCTAGAAATTCCTCACACTGAGCCATAACCTCACGTTTAATAGAACAGGGCTTCTGATCTAGTCTAGGCCTAAAATGCTTTTGTAGTTTTGGGTGTAGCAGTAGATAGGTTACAAGATTGGTGAGATTTTCCTCCTGCACTCTGAGACTGTGTACAGCAGGGGCCACACTCCTAATCCTTGCAGGGTGGAAGTATTTTCTGTGCAGCACAGACCTGGGGATTGCTGTCTTTCCCTGCATGGTTTTTACCATAGCATGAAATTCTGATTTAGGTGGGTGTATGTGAAATGATAACTGAGCCTCTATTGTCTCTAAACATAGAGTCACTGCTACATTAATTTAACCAGCAGTGCTCCTGACAAATGGCTCACACTTCTACAGGAACATTTAGGAATTATTTCACTCTAAAAAAAAAATAGGTTAATTAGACATCTGCTCTTCCCCCTGTTTATGCTACTTTGTTGTTCTGCTTTCTCATTCTTTCTCAAAGTGTTGGCACACACAAGTAATTTAACTTTCCTCTCTTGTGTTCCATAGTAACTTCCCTCCAGGTTCAGCCCTGGTTTGCTCATAGTCCAGTGCTCCTCCCTAATCCTTCTGCTTCATTTCTCTCTTCCCTTTTTATCCATAATAGCTCATCATCCATGTATTTCTCTTGTTTCCACTCACCCAGGTAAGAAGCATGTCAGCAGTGTAGAGCACTGTGTAAATGTTACAGGGCTATATAAATGTTTTGAAAAAAGTCCTTTGGGGGAAAAGAGGAAAATTTTTCTCTGGCTGAATTTAATAAAAAAGATCTTACAAACAAGATGAGATAAATTTGTTTGAATTTTTATCCTAATATTATGTCCTAAATTTATTCCCAGCACTCTCAGCCTTTTAAAGGAGTACAATATCAGCAGATCAGCGTGATTCCACCTCTTTTTTAACAGAAAATCATCAATCTCTCTTCTGTATCCATCCCAGCAGACCCGAGCACAAACTTAGGCTCACTTAAGCTTTGTCATGATAAGAGAAGATCAGAAAGGAGGGCTCCAAAGTAATTTTGTTTAAAAAAACAAAGCTCAGGGACTACCCTACCTCGAACTGAGCTTCCAAATGAGCCTCTTTAAATTAAGAAAAGTATTTTATAGTCATTGACTGGTTTGATTTGGAAGAGCGCTTAAGGTCATGTAGTTTCAACCCCTCTGCCATAGGCAGGGACACTAGATGATGCTGGTCAGAGTCCCATCCAACCTGGCCTTGAGCACTGCCAGGGTTGGTTCTTCCAGAACTTCTCTGGGCAAGCAGTTCCAGTAATATGTAATCTAAAACTGCACTCTTTCAGTTTAAAGCCATCACCCCTTATCCTAACACTATATGCTCTAGTGAAAAGTCCCCTCCAGCTCTCTTGTAGTCCCATTTAGGTACTGAAAGGTGCTATAAGGTCTCCCTGGATCCTTTTGCTCTCCAGTAGGAAGAGTCCCAGCTCTCTCAGCCTGTTTTCCTCCAGAGCTGCTCCAGCTGTCTGATCATCTTTGTGGCCCCTCTCCATACCCACTAAAATAGGTCTACATCCTCCTTATCTGGGATGCAAGATTTTACATGGGGTCTCACAAAGGCAGAGTAGAGGGGCAAAATAAATCCCCTCCCTTGACCTGCTCGTCACACTGCTCTTGGTGCAGCCCAGGATGTAGCTGGTTTTCTGTGCTGCAAGTGCACACTGATGGGCCAAGGTGAGCTTCTAGTCAACCAACACCTCCAAGTATTCATCCTCAGGGCTACTCTCAATCCATTCTTCACCAAGCCAGTATTCATGCTTGGGACTGCCCTGATCCATGTGAAGAACTTTGAAATATAACAAAGCAGTGTAATAATCCCATAAAATAATAATAAGTCAAATTAAATATGATAACTAGGTTTAAAAGGCTTAGCAAGTCTCTTGAAGTGTCACTAATGAAAGAGAAAGCCTTGTACTACAGCCTCACATTCCTCTCCATAAATTAATCTACCTTGCATGCCTTCCCATACATGTGCTGTTCTGTGGATCAGCTAGCTATTTTAGGAACCACGTAGCTAAAATAAGGGAGAGCAATTCCAATCCCTGTTCAGCATCCCCAATATCTAAACATTTTCTCAAGCCTGAAACAATAGTGTGTGATACGATGAAGATACTATGAACAGAGGAAGAATTGAGGGCTCCCAGATATTTTCTAGAAATGAAGCATGGGATGGAGGAAGGCCACATGCTTGAATTAGAAGCCACTATCATACATATAGACAATATTAATGTGAAGAAAATTTGAAAATCGTATGATAAAATGGGGTGTAAATTTCTAGGGAGAAAAATGCGGAAGTTTTCTACCTGACAATTTCCTCATCAGCCTTTGTGAACTGAGGGAAAAACACTGGTTATTATCTTTCTCCTCTGGAGCTTGATTCAATTCTCACGAAATGGATCAGTAACATTGCCACGAATATATCCAGTTAACACTCATCTCCAGCTGAACATGCTGACAGATGTGTTCCAAACAATCTCAAATCTCAGTGGACTGATAGTACTTAGGTACAAAGTACAAGTCTGCAAACACTCAGCTGTTCTAGGCTCATTTAACTTTTTCCAGACTGAAAAGAACTGAAATGTAGGGATGTTGCACTCACTGCTAATACAGAAAATGCCAAAGTCTTTGAACAGGAATGCCAAAAGCTTCCTGGCGCTTTCTGAGAGTTCACTGTCTGGGATGTTGTTCCTTGTGGGAATATGTGACAACAGACATTAGTCACTGCTGCAGATATTAACACAGCAAGCCAACACAGAATTGCACGCACTGATTCTTTCTTTCCTTTCAGTGCAAACACCAAACAAAGACCAGAAGCACAGCATATCCCTTGGGATAGAATTATGCTTTCTTCTCAGGTTATCTTTTGGAAGAATTACTCTCAGAGTTTTGGTTTCTTAAAGGCGTTTAGCAGAACATAAGTGCACATGACTCTTTCATCTCTCAAAAACATTGACCACCTCTTAGCTAATATAACACTTTTCTGACTTTGTTAATGGCAGCACGCAGGGCTCAGAGTGACTCTAGAAGTGAGAATACAGGACTGTAGAGCTCCATTAAATAGGAGGATCTCTCCTGAGATACAGATCTTAGATTGTCAGATAGGTGAACAAATGAAGAATTTGGACAAACAGATCCAGAAATTCTTCAAGTCTTTTTGAAGTTACCCCTTCATGGATTACCAGACACATTAGTGGTCTTATAGGATTAGAGAAACAAAAGTGGATCACCAGAGGGAACGCTCTTTATCATCACTCAGTTCTGCCTCATTTTTTCCACTTAAACTAATAAAAATTGAAGGACACCTGCAAAGTTCAGATTATTTATATCCACTGTTAGAGTACTGGGCAAATTGAGGAAAGACTGTGACAGAAGTAAATATAAATATTGACGCAACTGCATAAGTACGAGTATCAGTGGATTTCCCTACACAGGAAAACAATGTGGTTTAGCATAGACTGGAATACTGAACTGTTATGGCATTATCTGCTTACATATGCATCCTGAGCATACACAGCATCTCCATGCATCACCAGACAGAGATTTTTCTTGGGTCTTCAAATGTAGTGGTATAATTGAGCAAACTGATAATAAATATTTTGGTGTATTAAACTATAACAATGGCCTAGTCTTTCTTTTGTTTCTAAAATGTGCACCCAAATTCAATCCACTGAAATCTCAACTTCACTTAAAAGCTGTCCTCATAAACCTGATTTCACCTACATTCCAAGGGGATTCTATACAAGTACAGCTCCTAATAGGCACCATATTAAGACATGAGATTATGCTGCAAAGCACCTTCATGTGAAAAACCAGCAGTGTTCAGCAAGAAACAGCAAATAACATCTGTGACATATTGTTGGTTTAGGTGAAATTGGAACCAACTGCGGAGTTGCGTGCAACTGTTTGCTGTTCATCAAAATCTGAAGTTCTGTTTCAGAAAGTCATATTCTCATGTTTGAACTGTGAAGTCAAAAATCTCCTCCGAGCACACTACAGAAAAGAGAATTCTTGCTGCAACCATACTAAGCATCATACTGGACATGCATTCTTTATATCACTGTCTTTGTCCTGTCATGATTTGGTTTCTTTCCCCAATGGAGATACACATGTACAAACAGCCCAGCCACTGGAACCTAGATCAGATATTTATAGTTGCCAGAAAGATGTCTTTTTCTTGTCCTATTGCTGTGTTTTTTAAAATATTACAGTAAGAATTTGAGTGCTTGCAAGAGTCAACAGAGGTGCTTTATACAGAAAGCTAGAAAGTAATCTGTTGCAATATTCACTGACACCACCCTGATCAGGTGCAATGGAAAAAACTCCCAGAATATTTGATTCTGTGATGAAGGGAACATGGAGTGCTGTTAAACTTTTAGTCCAGAAAGTGAGGAAAGGAGCAATACTGAAGCTTAGCAGACTACAAGGGAAAGAAACTGAATAATCCCTTATAAAAGCTTTCCATTATGCCTGAATCCTAGATTTAGACAGCATAAAAAGACTTGGAGAAGGGGAGTCACTAAATATAAGATAATTATTTCATTGGCCTGAGATATTTTGTGGAGGGTCTAACCTCTTACCTATACTATTGCAAAAGGAGAGGAAGAGGAAAGATCTTATACTGCTTCCTGAAAAATATCACTTTCACTTAATAAAAATTACTTCCAGAAAGAGACTGGGAATAAGGTTATGTTTCTTTCACCTGCTAAATAATCAGGAACCTTGTAATTCACAAGAAAGGGTCATAGAAAAATCTTTTCATATCACTCCCAGTACTCTGTGATATTCAATTTTCTGCCTTTGAGAATAACATTAAAGTTGCTTACTATGCCTGGAGTCATGTTTAGGGTAAAAAAGGAAAAGGATGCAAAAGACTGAATTGTCCTCTTGCAGGACTACCAGAACATATTTTATTTGTTGTGCATGCACACAAGAGTGAGCAAGCCTGCTGGTCTATTGTCAGCCTGGCTGGGCTGCTCGCAGAGCTGCCAGAGAAAGATGCATTAGAGGTTCCCTCCAGTCCCCAGTAGGCTGCCTTGTCTGGAGCTTGATTTAGCAAGATATGCATTTCTAGTTACAGTTAAGCAAATTGGCAGCCTTGTAGGAGTAGCTAAAAGAGCTGAAGCATCCAAGAAGGTTATTTTGCATGAATTATGATTTTGGCCACCTCCATGCTGCCTTCAAGAGTGGTGTTTTGCCCTTGGCAGTCCATCTGCCCCTCCAGTGATGGCCAAACCCAATTTATCAAGTGCAAACAGAGAAATGGAAGATTTATGAGCATTGTATAACCCTTTAATCAGTATAATAGTGCTTTCTCAAAAGAGGATTACATGATAGATAAAGTATATGGGGAGATATTTGACCTTGGCATTTCACCATGGCTAATGGCACACAGTGACTCTGACAGAAAACAGATCTTGCCTGAAACAAACACCAAGCATGAGCCACTCATGAGACAGGCCAGGTCCCAGCCACTCTGGATAAGGAGCAGGCAGAAATGAGGCTGGATATAACAAGAGAAGCAAAAGCCATACATGACCCAGTCCCTTGGCAAAGCAACGAGTGCTTCAAACCTCAAAGTGAAAATACAAAGCAAGGAAAAAAATTCACTGTGAGAGCAGGCAAAAACCTTTGCTTTGACATGCAGTGGTTGCTGTGGACAAGCAGCACTGGGTAAGTTCAGACTGTTTACTGAGATTTTCACTTTGAGTATGAGAGATAATATTAAGCTCATTAGGAGACGATGTCTCCAAGAACCCACACAATAACAGTGTATTTATTAATGGTGATATAGTGAAGACATTATAACCCTTATCTCTTAGTACTAGTGCAGTGAAGGGTACTGAAGATGGTGAAGACTTCCCTCTGAACTACTTGCCATGTGGAGGAAGTGCCTTGTCTCAGACAAGGGATTTTAAGATAAATCCTACTGAGCATCTTGATATCTCGGATAATTTTCTTTCTGGACATCTTTCTCAAATTTTACAAGCAAAGTCAGAACAGACTAAATAAAAAAACCAGACTGTTTTTCAGTCATGACCAGGGACAGGACAAAAAGCAATGGGCACAAACTGAAACACTGGAGGCTCCATCTGAGCATCAGGAAACGCTTTCACTGTGAAGATGTCCAGGTAGTAGCACTGTGCGAGGATCAACTAACACAGACTCTGCTTACGTTAGCAAACCAAAGCTAGTTTATTATACAGTTTACCTATACTTATAAGTTACTACATTCACACAAAATTTTCTACTCTTATCCCTTTGTTTCAGTCCCTTTTAAATATACAATCTTCTGATTATCCTTCTTATGCTAGTAATATCCTTTGTTATCTCTTTCACCAGCAAAGACCTTATTACATCTTCCTTCATCAAAGCAGTTAACATCAGAAGGTCAAAGTGACCAGACAGGATGTCTTCACTTTTGTTCTTGCCTTAAATTTGTCTCTCCCTCAGCTTTCACTGTACCAAGGCTAAAAAGTCTACAGTGCTACCCAGTTCAGCTTCTCTAACTATCTAATCTCCAGCAGTACAGGTTGCCCAGAAATGTCATAGGGACTCCATCCCTGGAGATGTTCTAAAGCTATCTGGAATGGTCCTAGGCAGCACTCTGTAGGTGGCCCTATTTGAGCAGATGATCTCCAGAACAAACCTCAGCTACTTTGTGCAACCTCAGCGAGTGGCAAAATATTGGGTGAGAAGATATTATTTTCACAGCCATATTTCAGAATCATATTTTAGCTCCTTAGCTTTTAGACTTCCCTTAGCCCTTGGCATTGGTTCATACCACTTCATAGAGCTGCTCTCAGAGCGAGTAGCCCCAGACACAACAGCAAAACTGTTGTTCAGAAACACTAGCAGTGTTTCCACTGGGCAAATTGAGAAAATGAACAGGTTATTCCCTGGTAGCTGGAATAAGATGTAGGTAAAATTGCTTACAATTATATACTGCAAGGTGTTTGAGCAGACAAGAGACAGAAGACTGAAGAATTCTAATTTGTAAGCCAACATTTTGAAAGCATTTAATTTTCAAATTATATAGGAAATCATCAGAACTGCAAGTTATCCACTGAAGATTTGCTGCAAGCCTTCAGCAACCTGGTGGGAAAGGCATAAAGAAAGTGCACTTGGATGTAGGAAAGTGAGGGACAGAGCAGTTAACTGATTACTCAGATCACCTTCTAGATGAAAGCATGTTTTTCTACTCCTCAACTTCTTCCTCAAAGGCATTAACCTTCCCTTATAACTAAGGTCAATCTCTAAAGCTATTGTAAGAATAATTTGGCCTGTGGCGAGCCTACTTTTGGAAGAGAACTAGGGAAAATTGCTTGTTTGGCTAGGGACAATTTCTCATTTGGCTAGCAAAAGAGTATAGTCAATTAACCTCCTCCCTGCATAAATCTTTATTAGGTGAATCTAAAACTCCAAGAAGATGCCAAAATAGAAATTTTCAGTACTAACTGACCTGAAAAATGCCTCCCTACCTTGCTTCCTCAGAAAATCCAAAGTTATTCCAGTTCAGTTTCCAACAACAGTTCACTGAACAGGCACATAAGTCATCCCAGGAGCCCAGGGGCAAATGAAGGCTGGGCTCTTTCAGACTGCTGCACTGCATGGGATTCTTGTATACCCAGTGCCAGCTCTGTTAGGAACATTCTACATATATGTGCATGTGACACCTTATGGGAATTAGCAGCATGAATGATTTTTCTTCCACCTGGAATTTGGAGCTGAGAAATCCCCCACAATTTTTCATTTTATTTAAGAATTCACTTCAGTGCCTTGAGCCCACTCCCCACGACACTTACTCACCATTCCCTAGTGAGTTTAAGTCACATAGGGGAGCTGAGCTCACATTTAGCACATTAAATCTTGCTTCCTTAAAAAGGCAAAACCTTGCAATTTACAAGTCAGTGTCACATGTTCAGCTGTAAAGGATAATGCTCTTCACCTCCTGTTAGCAAGCTAATTAGTCTATCAAACAATTTTTCAGAAATTCCTAGAAAATGTAATAATGTTCCCCTGTTGCTGGGAGCTTGTAGCACTCCTCTAGCTAAGCACAGTGCCTAGGCATAGGCAGACAACAGCAGCTACTTCATGAGCCCCTGCCACATGTCCTCAGCCACGTCTATAGCACAAGGCATTAACACAGAAATGCCACTGCACCCCTTGTGACCAGAGGACTGCCCAGAAAAATTGTTAGTAAAAGCACTACTTACTGACAGTCTGCTTTCCTGCAGCACTATCTGATCACTGCCCTCCCAGACCCAGCAGTTAGAGGCACACCTGAGCTAAAGCTCCATTATATTCCCTGGCTCCATTGGCTGCTGCTGAGAGCTTATTTCAGTGAAGCCGCTCGACTGACTCCTGCATGGAACTTAGCCTAATGAATTCCTGGAAAAATGTCAATGCCCCAGAACTTTATCCAAGCCTGAACATAAGCCTTATCCAATACTCCCAACAGCCACAATTGATCTTTCCTTGTTTATTATCTGGTTGACCCACTGTATGCTATAATAAGACAGATTGTAAGTGCATTGGGTTGTTTTACAGCTTCTCTGTAGAATGACTTAATTAGCATGCTTGATATGCTTCGAACGCAAGTAAAGTGATAAAAATATTGGCAGTATTTTGCCTTATGCAATATGATCATTCATGTTCTGGTGTGGCTCCAAGAAGCATTTTATGACTAAGTGTAGAAGGGGAGGAAGCACCCATGGTAAAATGTTCCCTGATTCTATAAAATGAAAGGTCAAAAAATCTTTCAACTCCTGTGAACTCCTGTGGATATCTTTGCAATATTGTCTTCTGTGTCCAAAAAAAAGCAACAACATATATATCTCAACAAGACAAACTACCACTCCTCTGTTTTAAACTGATGCTGTTGTGACACGGGCTGTCACAGGAGTTCCTGCTATGGCCAAACCACATCTTTTTTTTGTTCAGGAGCAAAAGCTTCACAGCAAGTAATAATGGTGCTGCCTCCATCACTTTTATCTCTGTAATTCTTTCTATGGTGTCTTGACAGTTCTATTAATATTGACAATTTTCTGGTTTTATGAGATGGTGGAAATTCAGCGTAGACTTATTTTGCTTTTCAAAAGAATATACACGTAGTTTCTATACACACCCTGACTTAGTTTAATTAATGGTCTTGTTTAACCTTACCATGGCAGAAAACAATTAGTGTTGTCTAGGACTGTCCATCCTAGATTACTCCAGACAGCAATAATTTCTAATGAACTGTGCATAATATCCTGTCCATTTTTCTTCATTAATACTTGATGACTTAAAATATAACTCACAAAAACTATTGAACAGCTTCATAATGAATTTTGCCTCAGTAAAGTCCATAACAGCAACCTTTTCTCCTCTATGATCAGAATGTACATGTGGGAAAAAGCAGAGGAACAAGGAGAAATATGACTGGGCCTGAGTAACTGAGATACCAGTCAGTGCACTCACCTAATCACAACAGTCTGTCATATTGTCTCCTTAAACTCTATTTCCATTTTGTTGACTTTGTTCCATTTTCTGGATATGAATAGGGCAATATGTACGTGATTTGCTACCAAACTTCAAATCACTTCAGCCAGTGATTTGGAGACCAAAACCTGAAAAACCCAGGACTGGATCTGGGATGAACAGGTGGGATGGTGGATGGACTTAATATCTGGTTTGTGTGCCTTTAAATCAATCAAGCTGGGGTGTCTGCATGGCCATTTGGAAAGCAGAGTCTTGGTGAGCTGGCAAGAAGGAGCAGGATCAGGCTGTGGTTGGTTCAAGTGCTGAGTGTGCTTGTGTGGGTGCTGATAAAGGCACCTGCTCTCTGTCCACATTGGTGTGTGCTTGGCAGTGACTGTGTTGGGTGGGGGCTTTTCTCATTTTTGGGGTTCATACTCAGCCTTGCTATTGGATGAATCTGCTAAGGCTGACAACAGCAAACAAGACAGGAGATGACAAGCCTCCCAGACCTTAAGTTGTCCATACTTGGTTTCACTTAACAAGGTCCTGCCACTCCTGCTTTTTTCAATGCCAAACCAGTAAATACTATGGCTCCCACCACTGCAGTGTAATGTAACAGTACCTGTGTACAGTTACCTGTTCTATCCAGGATTTTCAATTCTGTTTTCATGTTTTCCCTTCCAGATATATGCAGCTCTCCAGGAGCTGAGCCATTTCTCCATCTTAACTCCCAAAGCTCCCAGTTCTGGAAGGGTTTGTGTCACTGATCTCAATGCACAATGACTGACGTAGCACTGCACCTAAATGCTGGCAGAGGAACTCTGAAGAGTAGAGGGTATAGCCATCCATTAAATATCTATACTGCAAAATAATAAATATCGTTGATTGTCCAACCTCTGACTGATCACCACCTTGTCAACTAGACCATGGCACTGAGTACCATGTCCAGAGATTTCTTGAACACCTCCAGAGATGGTGATGGTGCCACCTCTCGGGGCAGTCTGTTCCAATGCTTAACAACCCATTTCTTGAAGAAATTTCTCCTGATGTCCAATCTAAATCTCCCCCGGTGCAGCTTGAGTGGATAATACAACCCTATTCCTTTAGGAACCTGAACCCTGAACCTGAATCTTATTGAAATTGAGCTACCTCTGCACATAGTCATCACATATATCTTTGTGTCTGTGGTGTCATTAATCCAAAATCTAAAAATCCATCCATCAGAGGAAAGTTACCTGGACCCTATTTGCCAGTGGCTATAAATGGTTCTGTTTGAGCTCAATGAGTGCCAATCAGTGCTTTGTTAGGAGAAGGACAGTCCAAGTCTTGACTTGCAATTAACTTCTGGAGGCTGTTGTTGTGCAGCTGCTTGCAACCACAAAACTTGCAGAGTTTACACTTTCCTCAGAGAATATATAAGCTCTGCAAAATCATTAGTTAATTACAGACATCAGTTTCAAAATTACAGGTATAAATCCTTGAGTTAACATCCTTGATCATTAAACCTGAAATAGGATTTTAAGAGTCTAATTTAGTTTTTGTCATTTCTCCTGTCATGTCTTTTCCTCCGGCTCTCTTCTCAAGCAGTGAAAGGAGGCCAAGAGACTTGATTCTACTTTTCCTGCTCCAGCATCATTTTGCCTTATTGGGATTGTGACATTTAAATCCTAACAAGACATCCTCAGAATAGAGCATAGAAACTTTTGCAATTGTTATTTGCAAAACATTGCTTAGGCTGCAAGCACTTTAGGTACAAACAGTTTCATTGGGGGTTTTTGGTGATATTATAATAAGACCAAAAAAATACATCTGGTAGCCAAATTTAAAGTTTTCTTCAAATTTTTTGATTTCATTCTATTTTTGACAGAGGTGAAAGAAGAGCACTGTAAAAATTGGCAATATTTTTATGTTTGTTTTCTCATGCTACTTCCCAGCATAAGACTCCTATGCTGAGTAGTGGCTTTTGTTGCTTTGTTTAGGTCAGTGTGTATTAGTTAGATATCTAGCTTTGGTTTTCTTCATTGTGTAACTTTGCTGTGAAGATGTATGAATATTTCATTGTTACATTTTAATTGGAAAGCTGACTTTTATCGATAAACACCACAGATTTAAAGCTTTGAATATATTCAAAAGACTGCTGGCAAAAATCTATATATTTAAGTCCTTGAAATTATCTTACATTTAGCTCACCACTTGTGGTGTCATGGTGATATCAGTGGAACTGCTCCATGAGCATTAAGCACATGTCAGTCCTACAAATAGTTCTTTTCATTACTAGTGTCTCAGCAATGGTATCACTATTTTAAAAATGGGAAAATATGGCAACAGAGCTACCAAAAAAAAAACCAAAAAACAAAAACAGCAAGAAACCTGGGTTTCACTCCCAGAAGCACTGTCCAATCTAATTTTTTTTGTTCCATCTCTTTCCCATTATCTCTTCTAGTGTATTGCCTCAGTAAAATACATGAGTGCTCATTTTTAAGAAGCAAGTGCTAGTGTGAAGATAATAAGCCTCCTTTTATATTAAACTTTTAATTTGACAAAAATATGATTTAATGACTTCAACACTGAAACATGAGCAATTACCAGGACAAGACTCTTATTTGAGGTACACCAAACTATAAACAAAAATGGTTATACTATTAGGATCCTTAGTTAACTGAAAAAAAAGTTACACAGCCAGTTAATCATAGAAATATATTCAATGCATCTATTATTTAAACCTTTACTTATGTTAAAATACCTTTATTTTTTTAAATTTATTAAGAGTTAGGTCTTCTTTGTCTCCTACAAAATTGAAGAATTGGACTGGTCTGCTCTTAGCCTGCTTTTCCTATTTCTTTCATGCTCAAAATAATTTCCTGCCATATTATGTTCATTTAAATGAGGAATGTAATGAGACATTGATACTTCCCTTTGATATTTTTAATTATCTGCTTTGAAAGTAATTAAGCAGGGGGAGAGGAAAGTGGAAATCTTTTTCCTATGAGACAGCAGACCAGGTAGTTTCTGTTCTGCTTGCTGGAGTAAACTGTCTGCATGCTGAATTATCACCAATATGTCCTGGATGTAATGCCCAGAGCAGCAAAACCATTCATTCACACCCAATAAAACCTCAGGTAGAGAAACAAGTCTCCACTAGCAGTGAATAAATGTGATTTTACATGAGGACAAAACATTGCTGTTCCTTCATCATTATCTATCACATTGCGTGCCTGCAAAGATGAAGCTCAAGGTCAAGGTCACAGGGAATTGTTTCCTTTTTGGGCAGCAAAGCCCACATCAGTCACAGTGCTCAGGCTGCTGGCCCCTGCCGCTGAACCAAGACGTCACCCTTCTCCTGAGGGTCAGGTGAATGAAGGTTCCCAGTGGCTCTGTGTACCCTCCACAGGTGGGGAGAGCTGTGCTTGGCTTACAGCCAGTGCTCCTCGCACAGTCTCCCCTGGAAGCTCAGCATCCCAGCAGAAAGTGCGTGCTGAGTTTGTGAGGCTTTGCCCCTGCTCTGGAACTTGTCAGGAGTAAGAGAGAAGACTATAAGAGATAGAAGCAGTAGAAGAGGATTTGGTGGAAACACATGGCACTGCATGGGAGTGTCAGTTTTCCTCTCTGACTGATGGGAATAAAATGAGACCAGAAAATGGTGAAAAGAAAACACTCACCTTGCTTCCATTCCCTGTATTGGATTCTTGGAAAGAGGACTGTAGTTTATTCTTTAGTTAGGAGCTCTTATTTAATATTTAAACTCCAAAAACACAGGGCAAAACTCCATCCACATTAACTCACAGGGTTAGCAGAGCAAGAATCCAAAGGACTCTTTCATGTGGGAAATGTCTTCATGTGGATTGTCTTTCATTTCTGTTTTGTTGGCAATTTCATCTACCACTATGTTGCAAATCACTCAGCCTTACACAGGTGAATATCTGAACAGAAGAAATGAGGACAAAAGTCATCATCCTCATCCTGGGAACAACACTCTCAAACTTCACATGTGAAATGATGGGCATGATGCTAATACTTGTATTTCAGGCCTTGACTGTCACAGCAGACGCTCTACGAAAATCCCAGCTCAGGGTATTGTAGCAGTCAAAAAAGCACACAAAATACTAGGAAAACAGAAAGCAACAGAGAAAGTTTTTCTTTCCACAATATGAATCCAAGGTTTAGCCATATGTTGAGATTGTTTTTCAATTCAAGTTCTTTTATCCCATAAGAGCACTGGAGCAATAGCATCAAAGGCATTAAATTCCTCATGGGGAATACTTGACTATCCTGGGACTTTTTGCTCTGGAGAAGAGCCATTGAAAGGGAAACACGTAACTCTTTATGAGAAGTGACACAGAGAGTGAGAAAGAGAAAGGCGCTTGCTGTCTCCACCACAGCAAAAGTGAGAGGCATCCAACGGCATTAAGAGACTCAAAATGTGCAAAAGGCTTCATGTAACACACAGTATAGTCCTGGCACTCCTTGCTGAAGGATGGTCATGTGGCTTCTAGGGGAAACTGGAAAGTGTTTGGAAAAGAAACCTACCGAGGCTTAATAAATATGCAGAAACGTCATTTGTCTTAGGTCAGGAAGTCACTGACCTTAAAGTTTGGGTAGTAGAGGGGGAGGAATTGCATATATTTTTATTCCTGTACTTGTTCTTCCCCAGGCTTCTACTTTTGGTCCATGTTTGAGCACGGATACTGTGCTACGTTGATTTTTGCCCTGACCTAGTTAAGTATGCTCTTATATTCTTAACCTTTCTTATAGATGCCAGATTACTAAAATCCCATAATACCTTTAGCAGCAAATTCTGCAATTTTAGGTGAAGAGCTGCTGCCTCCCTGGCTGTGGGATTCTGCACGTCAGGCATGGCTGCTCCTCAAGCAATAGAAGTAAAGGGAAGGCAAAGGCCAGGATAAAAGATGAAAGAAGCCTGAGTCCCATGACTGGGATGTCAACCCGACCTTTATACCTGGATATAGCCTGGCTGGCTTTTGAGGCTTTTAATAGAGGAAAAAGCAATTCATTTGAGGACTTGAGCTACCCATAGTCTTTCCTGCAACCAGCCCATCTCCTCACAGACATACATACAGTGACTTTTAAGTAATGACTCAAATATAAACAAACTGACACCTTAAATGGTGAGGTAAAATTGGAAACAAATTTCTGTGCATGGGAACTCTGAATAGAATCTGCTCATGCAGCCTCTGAGAGAAGCTGCCACAACCAAGGAGGCTCTCATAGATTCATAGAATTATGGAATGGTTTGGGTTGGAAAAGACCCTAAAGATTATCTAGTTCCAACCCCCTTGCCAAGGGCAGGGACAGCTTCCACTACACCAGGCTGCTCAAAGCCCCATCCAACCTGGCTTGAACGTTGCCAGTTATGAGGCATCCACAAGATCTCTGGGCAACCTGTTCCTGAGTGTCACCATGCTCACAGTAAATAATTTCTTCCTTATATCTAATCTAAACCTGCCCTCAACAGTCCAAAGCCCTTGTCCTTCTTCTGTAGGTCTCTTGCAGTCCCCTTTTGGTACTGGGAGGTGCTAAAAGGTTACTGCAGGGCCTTCTCTTTTCTAGGCTGAACAATCCCAGCTCTCTGCCTGTCTTCATAGCAGAGGGGCTCCAGGCTCTGATCATCTTCTGGGCCCTCCTCTGGACTCACTTCAGCTAGTGCACAGAGTCACAGAATGGGTCAGGTTGGAAAGCACCACAGTGGGGTCACTGGTCCAAGCTCCCTGCTCAAGCAGGGTCATCCTGGAGCACATGGCACAGGATTGTGTCCAGGCAGCTTTTGAATATCTCCAGTGTGGTAGACTCCACAACCTCTCTGGGTAATCTGTTCTTCACATCCTCATGTTGTGAGCCCCAGAATTGGACACAATAATCTATTTGGGGTGTCACAAGAGTGGAGTAGAAGGGCAGAATCACTTCACTCAACCTGATGGTCACACTTCTTTTGATGTAACCCAGGACACAATTGGCTTTCTGGGCTGTGAGTGCACATTGCCAGGTCATGTTGAGCTTCTTATCCACCAACAACCCCAAGTCCTTCTCTTCAGGGCAGCTCTGAAGACATTTTCCACCTAGTGTGTTGTTCTGCATGAGATTGCCCCAACCTATGTGCAAGAGTTTGCACTTGGTCTCGTTGAATTTCATAAGGTTTGCACAGACCCACCTCTCAAGCCTGTCAAGGTCCATTCCCAGATCGGTGTGTGAGTGTGACCTCACTCAGGGTTATTTCCAGATGGTCCTTGGCAGAGGTACATAAGCACTAGGTCAATCACCTGTGCTGCTCCTTTCGTTATGTGCAGGGAAGGAGGGATGAATTCACCTCTCTTAAAATAGCTTGATCCATTCTCTGGAGCTTTTGACATTCCTCACAGCCAGCTAAAGTGGACTGTGGGAAACAGCTATGCTGCTGAGACTTTTTACCATCTTAAATGACTAAGAGATTCATCATTAGGCATGTCCTGTCATTTTCACATTGTGAATCTTGAGATAAAGCATTGGTATGCAAGACTAAGGACTCTGAGACTTCATCTTCCCCTGGGCATTAATTCTCCACACACTTTCTTAAACATGTCATATCAGGCAGTGGGATCTGACCCTGGTCATGGCTAAATGCCTGCTCATGATGAGCAGAGACAGTAACAAAATTAAGTGAACTTTTCCAGAGCTTGCTGCTTCTGCACCCAAATCCCAGGGCACCGCTGATATTATTTCTAAGTGGTCAAATTTTAATCTTGCTTTCCATAGCTCTCAACTGCAAATACATTTGAAAACTGCATTATGACTACCTTAATTCAGCCCTGCAATTTGACTTTTGCTATTTCATTCCTCAAATAATGCTTTTAACTAATTTCTGTTTATTTGTGGATCTCTCACAACATTGCTTCCTGTAGGATTATTTACTTTTATTTATTGATTTATTTAAGGCATAACTAGGAAATTATCTAGTTGTGGCTAAATGCAATTTTTTTTCTTTCAGGTCCCGCACATCTCAGCCTGTGATTTCTTGTCAGCAATCTCAAATTTAACTGGATGGATGCTCACTTGAGAGAAATCAGAAAGCACTGGGGGTGGTAGGTTTGGGGACACAGTGAGTAGCCATACTCCCATTACAGTAGCATCAAATCACTGTTTCCAGGGAATGCTGAAAGTGCCATGCTGCTAAACGTATTTAAAAGAGTCAGATCATATTTTCTTTTTTTTTTTTTCCTTAAGTGGAGCTGGTTTATTTGCACAATGTAGATAGGAAAGGATGTGTGCACAGGTGTTGAACAGAATGAATTTATCGGGATGTTCTCTATTAGTACTAAAACAGTAACAGTCATAAATGCTTATAGAATTTGATCATACTCTTAAACAATATTAAGACAGCATAATGCATTACTTCCACACTGTGAAAGGTCAGAATTAATCTTGCACCCTTTATCTTCATCCAGTTTATATGTGAGCTCAACACGGTATCATCTTTCCCCACCTTCAGCTGAAATTGCCACAGAAAGCTCTAACCAGGTGGTCTGGAAAAATGTTCAGAGATGATCCAGTTATACACATCTGGAAAGCTGGTAGGAAAAGAAATGAGGGATGTGCAAGTCCTTTGCTGTCCCCATTATTGTTAGTGTGGCAAAGTGTGTCCACCAACACTGTATGGTTTTCCAGCAACCCAGGGAGTAATCCTTGGGTCCTGAGAAGTCTAATATTTATATGGGGTCACAGTGCTACAAGCTAGATATACCAGTTAGGTGTTACCTGTGGCTGCAGCCAGGACCAGAGCATACTCTGATGGGTGTGAAGATGTCTTCATCTGAGGAAGAGGGATTCCAACTCACTGGTCCTGTGCTCTGATTGATTTGACCCTCAGTGTGACAAAAATCCAATGTGTGAGCAGCCAGCTCTTGTTGAGAGGGACAAACAGAAACCCTCTAGGCAGGGAGAGTGTAAGCATCTTGCTGGTGGCTGATTTTGTCTCTGTGCAGAACCTAAGCTGATCTAGGACTCTCAGCAGGAGCCACCTCTGTTAATAGCTGGTCATCTCTGTTCTGTTGTTTCTCTGAGCTTGCTCATAACGATTTCACCTAAAGAGATGCTTCTTTTGCACAGCAGGTAGCCCTGCTGCTCCGAGATGAAGAAGTCCCTAAGCTGTCTCCTTGCTGGGCTTGTAAGACTCATTTAATGCTTTCCCACTTGCCTACTTCCCTGTGTTCTCTACTGCTCATATTTGTCTTGTCTTGACATATTCTTACTGACAACAGGCTGCTTTGGGAAAACTGTCTGGTTTCGTGGTGAGAACAGAAACCTGGAATAGAATGGCACAGGTACTAATCTAGCTCTGGCAAGACCTTTTTCTTAGGTGAATCATTAAATGCCATTGTGCTATTTTTTCCCTTCCAAGCATTAAGAGACAATGGCAAAGTCCTGACATAACTAGTAGAAGTATTGTAAGGCTTATTGCACCAAATATTTTTAAAGTGCTCTGAGATTGGGAAGTGGAAAAAAACATCTTAAAGAGTCAATTAGTAGCACCAGTTTTGCTGTTTATTATTAGTATTAGTTAATAATTAACACTTACATAAATTCATTAAGATATGTCAACATAATTTACCAGCATTAAAGAACATTAGACATGTAATGCAGGAAGGTATCACTCACAGTAAAAAATGTCCTTTGCAACTAATCAGTATATTATTCATGAAGGCAAGCTACTGTTTACCCCAAAAACCTTGGGATATCACTCTGTGTGTATGAGACCCTCACAAGGAATTACCAGATTCTGTATAAAGGTTAACAGCAGCCTCAACTAAGAATTTTTAATGTAAGGGGATTAAATTATTCACACAAATTTATTATCAGTAAAGCACATAGCATGATTTGGGTGAACCACTATTAACTGCTATATTTTTTTGGTTTTGTTTGGTTTTTTGTTCATAAAATTTATATGATAACAATACTGGCCATACTTCAACATAAATGCTTTTGAGTAAAGAGCTGAGGTTAATGATATCAATATTTGATTCAATCTGTTATACCCAATTCTTTGTTTATGGAATGGAGAGAGGAACAAAATCATGCAGAGGGAAAAATATTATAAATCTTATCTTTTCTGAGGATTTAAATTTAGCTTTCCCCCTTAAAAGTAACTTTCAGGTTTATATTTTTCTTACTTTTACTTAAATGTGTTCAAATGCTTGACATTTGAACAAATGTTTCATTTGGTGCCAATAAACTTTTCAAAATTATATTGTAGAATTGATAGTAGGTCAGCTTGCAGGTTGCACAGCTTTATAATAGAAAAGATTTTAGGTTATAGAGATTGCAAAGCTTTTCCTATTACAACTGCAAAATGGCACATTTGTAAATTTCTGAAGAATTGTACTGATGAAAAGGTTTGTTTCCAACAAGATCCATCCTGCCATCTCAGAGGCACAGGAGTCTCCATGAAACAGAGAAGAAACAGTTTAAAACCATACTCTATCCTTTTCTTTTCCACACAGGGTTGACGTTAGATACCTGTAAAAATGTGCTATTGAACACCATTTGGTAAGGAGTAGTATTTTCCTGTTTGTTGCCAAGATAGATGGCTAGAGAGCCTTCTGCTACTGTGAGGGCCAGAACTGAACATCCATAGAAAGCAAACTAGCCCTTGAAAGGGAACTTTCTGTGCACAACTCAAGCATAAGATTTACAAATCATTCAAATACTTGGTTAAGCCTCATCTCTGATACTATAAATAATCCAAATACTTTCAACTGATGGACCAAAGAGGGATGAATTTCACCCAGAGTGACTGAGGAAATCAGGATCAGCAGAAGTCATGTATCTCTAAGTAACAATACCAAATTGATCTTGTCCTTTCCCAGTGCATTCCTGGGTTCACCTAGCCTTGCTTCCATCTTTATATGGTATTAGCTCTTTCAAAATAAAGAGATGGATCAAACTCTTGGTTTCTCTTACTGGCTACATGAGTGTCCTTCAGGGTTTAGATCATCATGATTAATATATTGATTACCATTTTTAGTCTTTCATGAAAAACAATTACAAATCCCTTCGCTTTCCTTGTTAACTGAGACATGCACGTGCATCCCTTTGAAAAAGGATTTCCTTTAATTGATTTTTTTATTAAATGCTGGCCAGTCTGGGGAATAGCCCCACTAAAATAAATATACTTAAAGATTGTATCTCCTTTAATTTGTACAATGACATGAAGTGAGAATCTTCTTCCCAGCCCTGCACAAGAGAGACAGGTTGAATTTAGTAACCTTAGCTTGTCAAAGCTTTGAAGACAAAGGATGCTTTCCACAGGGCAGCCTTCAACATCCGTGCAAGCATCAATAAAGAGTTCACCACAATTATTGTCGCTACAATGATTACCAAGAAAGGATAATTTATATGACAGCTTTTCAAAGTGCTGCCCAATTTCCATAGGTTATATGAGCACAGATAGCAGGAGCATCTGCAGATAAATGGTCTCTGTTACAACACTAAGTATTAACTGAGTAGCATATTTAGTCTTTGCTGAAGTTACAAAGCAGAGTGGTGATTTTGTTTTATATCACAGTGCAGCAAACAAGTTTGTCATTTGTGTCTGGATATAAAAAAAAAAAAAAGGGCAGAGCCCTGTCTGGTGCAAACAGGGCTCTTCTTGTTTCCAGAGAAACCACACAGGGGATCTAATCCGTGGTCTGCAGTCCAGCAGAGAGAAGCTGAATTTCATTAGTTAATGAAAAGAGGGTCTTAACTCCTGAGTTTAGTGGGTTGGTTTGGCTGGTTTGGTTTTGTTTTGGTTTGGGTTTTTTTCTACAGGTATCCATTAGTGATATTCTGTAATTGTAAGGCTGAATTCAGTTTCTGGTAATTCAGCATCCAAGGCACAATCTTGCTCCAAGGTCTCAGTCTAACCTGTGTCTATTTCAGACTGTAGACCAAAGTCATGTCTCAGCAGAAATTTTTGATGATTATGGATTCCAATAGCAAACAATTGGATTGAACTTTTTGACTTTATTTAAATAAATTTTGGTAAAATAGCTAAATGTAAGGTATTTCAGGGGACAGGATGAGTACAAGAATGTTAGACTAGTGAAAAAAAAAGGAGTTGCTTTTCTTCTTTCAAATTATTTTTCAAAAACAGCAACAAATTGAAAGGAGCTGTTATTTCTTCTTTCATATTTGTTTTTCAAAGGTGCTTTTTCTTCTTTCAAATTATAATTTGTAACCCTCTGACTTGCTGTCCTAGAGATGTGTGCCATTCCTTTGGTAGAGGAGCCCAGATCAATGAATTTGACCTTGTCAGCAGCCTCCGGTAGGCTGGTGCTCCATCAAACAGCAGATTTAAGTGAAAGAGATAGCTGAGCACCAGAGACGGGTATCTGACCAGACCCAGCCGTGAACTAAATGAATGGATTGGGAGAAGCTGGGGTGACCTACCCAGCTTTGTAGCAGTGCAAAAATACAGGAAAAAATATAGCCTACAACCCCTGTTGTGAAACAGAACACAAAGTCATCAGAGAGGGCTGGTTTCAGTGTTGCCCTTAAACCTTTCCCCACTATCACTAGCTCTGCCAAAGTTTTTTTAATTTTGTTTTTTTTACCTCAGGAAAAACATTTTTTCTCATCCTAATAATGGCAATGGAAAGAGAAAAATGACAAGATTTACAAGAGAATGCAAAAAAATTTGAAGGCCAAACCCAGTTATGCAAAAAGCAGTGCTATTTAAATCACATAAAGAGGCTTAGGTATAGGCTTTCACAAAATATTAGCCTTCTTCAATCAGCAGAAACTCCAGAAGTAAATGTTTGGAATTTGACTCCCTCATGTGTGTATATGTGGGCGTGATGGAGAAAGAAAGGAGGAAAAATAATCCAATAAAACATTTATTTTTCAGGAATGCTTATTTTGCTCTTCGTTGAAAAACGTTCCAGTCTCTGTCAGCTCTGACAGAAAACAGGTGTCAGCAGAGCTGTGCTCCTCGTCCAGCAGCCATCACTGGCACCCCAAAACCACCTGCAGCACCCTTCACCCCACAGCAGTACCACCTCTCTCACCTTCCTTCAAAGGGCTCAGAAGCAGGCACACACTGGACTCCAGGCTCCATCATGCAATAAAGAAGCACAGTGTCATGGATAAAAAATCAGTATTTTTCCAAAATAAATTAGTTCATTTCTACTGCTGGTTCTTAGAAGGTTCAAAACAATTTCAAGGTGACATAAGTCACTTCCTCAACTCCATTTGCTCTCTTGGCCTGACTGCCTAACTTTCCCGTTATCTACATCTCAATTTTATCCCCAAAAAGTTTCTGATGCACTGGCAGAAGTGAATGTCAACTAGTTCTCAGCTTCACCTAAGGAACCTAGTTTTTTTATTATTTTTGTTTTATGAGATGGGACACAGCTTATAACAAACCTCACTTTTGAACTCACTGGCAGTGCAATGAGCCACCCCAGCAAGGAAAGTGTCCTTTGCAGCTGGATCACCAACAGCAGGACTTTCTTCCTGGAGTCTCCCCCTGTTCTGCACAGGTGAAATCTAGAGAATTCTAGGGAGCTTCCAAAGCATCATGAACTGAATGACAGGTATCACTGACAGACCCTCTTACTCCTCAAGACCTTTGCCACTGTAAAACACAGCTGCTGTGATTGCACAGGGGTCTGGGAGGGAACTAAGAAAAAAATTCTTACAATGACAAAACTTCTGTCTTTATTGTCAATTCACTGTCCTTGGTTTTCTGTTGTTCTCTGTTCCATTTGCAATAAATATCAAAGTCATTTTGACATAAAATTTTGTCTATATCTAGCTTCTTGTCGACTTCATAGAAATCCACAAGAAGCTAGATATAGACAAAATATAATTGTGGTTCTACTACCTAAACAGCTTTCAGAACCTCATCCTGTGGACCAGTAGGATGTCAAAAATTTGACATCACTGTGAGAAACATGCAAATAATTTTAGATTTCCCCCCAAAATGGCAGTGAGTGGGAGGGAGGAGTGCCTGAAAACAACAGGCTGGTTTTTAAATTAATGACATTTTATCATTGCAAATGACAGCTCTTCCACCCACAGTATTTGGTGGCCTATGGCTTTTTCTCCTAAATAAAGTCCCATATAAAGTCCTTTTTCTCCTAAATAAAAAAAAAAAAAATCCCAAACACAGATACTGACTGGGTGGAGAATGGACTGTGAGCAGCCCTGGGGAGAAGGGTCTGGGGGTGTTGGTTGTTGAGAAGCTCAGCACGACCTGGCCATGCACACTTGCAGCCCGGACAGCCAACAGTACCCTGGACTGTTGTCAAAAGTCAAAAGAAGTGTTACCAGCAGCTGAAGGAGGCGATTCTCCCCCTCTACTCTACTCCTGTGAGATACCACTCATGTCCTGTACCCCACTCTGGGGCTCCCACCATAAGAAGAACATGGACCTGCTGGAGTGAGTGCAGAGGAGGGCCATGAAGATGCACTATGAAGACAGGCTGAGAAAGTTGTGGTTAACCAACATGGAGAAGAGATGTTTTCAGAGAAACTTATATCACTTTCCAGTATCTGAAGGGAGCTACAAGTTAGCTGGAGAGGGACTTTTTACAAGGGCATGTGGTGATAGCACAAGGGAGAATGACTTTAAACTGAAATTGAGTAGATTTGGATTACATAGAAAGAAGAAATTCTTCAGTGTGACAGTGGTAAGGTCCTAGAACCGGTTACCCAGAGGAGTTGTAGATGACCCATGCCTGGAAGTATTCAAGACCAGGCTGGATGGGGCTTTAAGCAATCTGGTCTGGTGGAAGCTGTCCCTGCCTGCATCACAGGATTGGAACTAGATAATCTTTAGGGTCCACTTCAACCCAAACCATTCAATGATTCTAAGAGATGGATGTTCTTCAAGTGAAAAAAAGAATAGTAAAGACAGATTCATTGTATAGAGGCTGGCACACAATGTAGAAGTCAGATTCCTTCACTGGATATACACTTCAACTAGTACTGGTGCAATAGCTATAGCTTCAGGTAAGCAAGGGAATTATGCAAAGTTCAGACTCCTGATTTTCCTAGCCTGTGTGCCAAGGGTCATCATCTGCATGATGTTCTTCACCACACAGGCTGGAATAACTAAGAGTTGTTAGTTAAGACTGGAACAACTGGGGATCTTGTTAGAAGAAATCCCTTACCTCTATCCATCTTGCCCTTACTGAGGCTAACAATAGGTTACAACCTTAATTTTTAATATCTTAATCACTGACACAGCACCATGATGCCCATGCTTTGCAGTTACCTCATCCATCTTCTCCTTTGGAATGTCTCTTGCTCAAAAAGCTTCACGCCCTTCTAAGGACCAGCACAACCAGTGACAGGATGCATTGACAGAGATGAAAAGGGGGAATGACTCTGTGCTTGGCCGTCTGGGTCTAGTGTTTTGGGTCAAATGTTTCCCAGCTATTGGAGACATGATCAAAATGACAAAATGCCCAGGAAACGTTGGTGTTACGGCTGACACTCCACATCCTGCCTGCTGCCATACAAATGCACACTGTCATTAGAGATATGAACTCAGGAGCAAAAGGAGGGGTAAGGCATTTAGAATCTCCTGGCTTTTGTCAGTTTGCATCAAATCTTTTGTTTCACTGGCAATATTTAAATGAAATGTAGATTTATCTATTTTTGCACTGAATTTCTTGCTGGTTCTTAAAGCAAAATCAAATCATTCATGGAAGGTTATGAAACATGCAGTGCTTTCCCAGGAGATAGCCCATTCTCTCTAGGAATATCTTGTTTTGGCTCCTGCAAATGCATATTTTAGATCCACTTGTACATGTATTTATGCATTTTTTAAAAGCTTCCTTTTTGGTCTATTAAATACATTTTCTGGGTCAAGCTGTATCTTTGTAGCCCCACTCTGCAGCAATCAGGTTGGCTCTCAAGTAGCATTTCATTCCTATATCTGTGTTTCCTAGCAATCTGTGGTATCAAACATTCAGCTCTGAGATGTCACAGCAGGATTGAGTCAACATTTGTTTAAAGCCACTGGAAGTAGTTCTGACAATTAGTAGAAACAGCAAAAGAAATTCCGTCAGGCACACACTTCCAGCAAGCAGGAAGCATACAGTAAATTTGTCATGCAAGCCTGGTGAACTTTAAAGCATTTCCCACTGTGAAAGCTCTGTCTTCTTTAGTTAAATTAGAGAGAATCACCTTGACACTTTGATTAATATGAACACGAAGGGGCTTTAAAATAATTAGCAACTCTGCACCTCACTCCACCTCTTGCGTTTGAGGTCTTTGGAGAACTTCTGGAGCAGTCACTCATGTCTGGTAGTGATGCTGCTACCAGTTCATCCTCATTTTGGAGGTAGACTTGTTGAGGCACAAAGGATGTGGTGTGACCAAGGTTGCAGGAGCCTAGGAGAGATTCTCAGGGACCCAGGGATATAGCAATATATTACTAATTGGTTATTGCTCTTCAGACTCATTGCAAATGAATCCTTTCTTTTTTTTTTTTCTCCCCCAATATAATTTTTAAATAAGACTATTCATTTTAGGGACCAGAACATTTTCCCTTCTATCATTATTTGTCCAGATAATGTCAGAGAACTTCACCTTTTCGCTCATTTCCCTTAGTCTGTTGAATGACAATAAGTCATTTGGCTTCCCTTGAAAATTGCCTGTTGTTATCTCTGAAAAATTAGAGCTCATCACACAATCAGGATTCCATTTTTGCTTTTCTGCTTCATAAAGACATGCTAGAATTTGTTTAAGATTACTGTTTCAGCATTCCTTTGTAATGGCAAGGGGCTCATATAACGTTGTTCTCACAAACAGAGCTGGGGAGGGGAATGATGATACTGCATTGCCAAAATTCTTCTTCTCTGCAGGACTTTACAAGCCTGTGCTGCCTTTTGTACTTTCTTCCATGATACTTTCATAGCATGGGATGCAGATGTATTTACATAATACCTGAGCAAGAGCTTTAGTTGCCCTTCAGGAAGGAAGAGGCAGAGGAAAAGACAGAGGAGGAGCAGAGCTGAAGGATCATGGCTCTTCACAAAATCTTTCTGATTTTGTCCTTCCATGCTGCACTGAGGGCCTAGCTCCCACTATCCTCAGGTAGCTTTTAGCCCAGCACACATCAACTCTCCTTTCCTTTGTTTGCTAGTGGTATCACTTCCAGGCAGGTGTGGGAAAGACAGAGGGGTCTGCAGCAGAGGCAGTAGCACCTCTGCATGGCCAGCTGCTGACCCTTGTGAACAAGAGGGTTGCTGTTAGCCTGTTGGGAAGCCAGACCTCCAAGAGATTTGGGGAGGCTGTAAAGGCACAGATGATGGCCTTAACTGCTCTGATGTCTGGCTCATAGGGTTAGGTTTTTTGCTTTGTATTGCACCCTGGGATCATGGAAGTACCTGCTGGCTGCCATTTCCTCCTCTGTGCCTGACAGAGAAGACATGCTGCTCTATTGTGGCTTGGCTTTCATTTGTTCTTGGGCTTTTTGCTCTCCAAATCAAAAGTAAAAGCCTGTCTTATTCTTAAATAATCATCTTATACTTTCCTTACTGAATATCTTATCACAGACAGAAGAAATTTTTCAGGAATTGCTTAAAAGCATCCTGGCAGTGAAATACAGCTTTGTTTTGCTTTGCATTCAGACAAAGTGTTTGCAGTTTTGTGTGTTATACTTACAGATATAAATAAAGATACAGACCATCCTGTAAAATTAAGACAGGGATTTGAAGCCTCATACTACTCACACGTATCAGAATCCCTCATGATAATATCTGAGGAAGAAAAATATGTAGACAGAAAGGGGAAAAAATACATGGTTACAATATAGGTTAGCATCCTATGTCTGCAAGTAATCCTACTGAATTCCAGCAACATGCTGCCCAATAAGATTGAGGGTAGGGAAATATGCCTTGAAAGAGTGGCAGAAGGGTGCAGACACACAAGACACAGAATGGTCTGGAGCTGATCAATGGGTAGAAGCTGTGAAATGGATCCCCAGAAAGAAAAAACTTTGTTGGATGTTCTGTCACAATAAGTTATTTTAGTCTAAAAACTCTCTTGCTGTCCTTGTAAATAAGAGGTCAGAATTGGTGGTCAGAACTTTCATTTTCAGATATATCTCCTGTCTGTTGTGCCAAGAATAAGACAACCACAGTGGACACACAGTGACTAATTTGTTATCATTTTCCCAAGACGTTAACTTTAACTTGTGGAAGTGTTTTGGTAGCCTTGGGATCATGTCTGCTCTGCCTCAGGAAGAGACACAGTGATAACACAAGAATGTAGTATATAGTCACCAAAATCTGTGTGAATTCCAGATCAGAAGGGAACAGGAATCTCAGGAGAATACCCACCAAACCTGAGGGTTGTATCTCCTGAGACAGATCCTCTGCCTTCTGCCTCTTTACAGTATCTGAAGGATGCTGCATCCTGACATACAGGTGCAGGGACAATGCTGTTTGCTCCAGCTCGCCACTTCATCAGACTGAACCAGCCCTCAGTAATCCTGCCCAAAATGCCACCTTCTCCCACCTCCTCCTGCCTTGCTGGTAGACTCAGAAAAGAATATTTTATGAGGCTTCATCCTTCCCATTGCCTGTAGGTTAATGTGAATAACCTGGCATGCACATGGAGCTCAGCAGGGCTGTGCATATGGATGCTCACAGGCAGGTGGTGTGGGAGACACCAAGGCAGTGTTGTCCTGCAGGATCCAATGGGCACCTATATTATTATTTCCCTTTAAGATGGAGAAATGTACCCTCCCTGATTTCCTGTCTTCTCTCTCCCCATCCATTCAGCTCATCAGCATGAGCATAAGAAATAAATCCAGAAATGCCCTGCTCTTGTTCAGGCTTGAGTCATGTTGCTCATGCTTGTCCAGCCATCCCTCAGGAGGACAGTTTGCTGTGTGGGAATGACAGCTGCCAAGTTTGCCAGTGTCACCAGGTTTACATGTTCAATGATGACCTACCTTCACCACCAAGGTGGCTGACACCTTAGCCTGAGAGGTCCCAGAGCCAGGGACAGACTCCATAGCTCTGTGGCTTCTCTCAGGACAGTGCTGCTGGGGCTGCAGTGCTCACTTCAGCATCTGTGTACTTCTCAGTACCCAGGATCACTGTAAGATCACTCTGAGTGGTCAGAGTGGCCGAGAATTCTGGCTTCATTTACTTTTTTCAATAAAGCACTTCAAATACTACTGCAATGGAGCTTCCCTGCAGTCATTTAATTCCTTCTAAGGCAAATAACCTTAGTGCTCATCTCCTCTCATTGCTGGATAATACCCAGAGCTGTTACAAGTGTCTGAAAGGCATTTCTCCATCTAAATAATTCAACACAGATCTTGTGCATGTGGATGTCTAGATGGCTCACAGAAAGGGAGTCCTGTGTTTGCCATCTGTAGGACTTTTCATGCTTTTTTCAAAACCTGTGTCTACAGATTTCTTCTGAAATCACTGCTATGGGCCAAAACGGGAGGATGCTATTGGTTTGCTCAGGGAACCAGAGAATAAATGCGGATCTCTTGTTTATCTCACTTGCTGTCTGGATTTCAAACCCATATGAAAAGAAGTGGGGGTTTGCAGGGCTGTTGGCAGTGGGGCTGAGAGCCATGCTGACACAGGCTGTGGTCAGAGCTGACCCTCCCAGGTGGCAGCTTCAGGCACTGTCTGTGAACCCTGGGCACCATATGGCTTTTTCTCACTCTGATGTTTTTGCCTAGAGTCATGCTCACGTTCTCCAGAGAAAGTCATTGCAGGGTTGGCTGAGCTGCATCCACCTTTTCAGGTCTGCGAAGTAGGTGTCCATCTGCAAAGCCTCTCAATTATCAGTTTACATATCAAGCTCAAGTGCCAGTCAGTCCATGCATAAAGCTTGCTGACTTATTTTCAGAGCAGTACATTGTCCAGATTCACTGCCTGGAAATCTCTGCTAGACTTTTAATTTCTTTATGTCTTTCAGTCCTGTTCTTTTTTAGTCCATTTTTTTCTTTTCTCCTGCCTGGATCCTGTGATTCTGCAATTAATTGAGGCTACTTTTCCCATGATTTTGGTTACTTTAGCAGCTTTTATCTGAGAAATCTGTGATTTATTTTCTTAAATATCCTTTCTGAGTTTTCTTATTTCACCAAAACATAGGCATCCTTCTAGTGGAAGGTCAAATATGATGGCAATGTTCAGGGGAACAAAAAGCTTCAAATTATTGAAAGGAAAAAAGAAAACAAAATGGAACCTTTCCATAAAAAATGCATATCTCTTAAAACACACTATACCACTGCTGTACACTAACTAGACAGGAAAGAAGAGGGAACCTTAGACCTTCCTTCAAATTAAAATAACTCATTTTTGGTGACAAAATTACATTTCCTCCTAATAGTATGGCTTTGTTTTAAGCAGAAATAGAAGCAACAGTAAGCATCTATCAAAAACAGCTTAATTAAAATATTAAATACCCTTCTATAGAGAAATCTTCTTTCCCAGCAATAAAACCTCACTACAGAGTTAATTATTAAAAGTAATGTATTTGCTTCTCTGTGTCTGTATATAAGAGATTAACATATTAATGGGAATGTAATTATGTTATAAAACTCCTTTTTTATTTGCACTGGGTTTCAAGATGCAATGTTTCAATGTCATCTGATATTTGTCTTCCTTTACAGCCCCAAGTGTGCAGGGCACATCTTTTAATGATGATGATTATCATGGTAAAATAGGCGTTTTTAATGCCACAAAGAGAAAATTTTCCTCTTCCTGCATTTTCTCTAAAGGTATTGCATTCATCTTTTTGGATACTTAGTGTGTGTTTTCTTGTGATTCTTGCTCCATAAACATTTGTTTGCTGGCAAACCATCTAAATAAGAGAATCTGAAGCTTTTCCTTTCCCATTGTAGGTGTAAAGCTTATTCCTCCCTTTACCAGAGGCTGTGCTGTGAGTTTTTGTGATCTCAGTTCACACTACCCAAAACATTTGTCCACAGCACTGAAGCCAACCCACGCAGCACATGCCTTAGCACTCATGTCACAGCCACAAAAAAACCTGGTTCCTGTTGACAGAATGACTTGGTGCTCAATCATGACAATACCCCTGCAACACAGTGAGGCTTAGAGTGCAGCTTTCCCTGCTGCTGCATCCCTCCCTCCCATGGTCAGCCAGGAGAGTCCATGGGCTGCTCCCTCTGATCAGCACAGCCATGCAGGCGAGACATCCATGTCATCAAGACACTCAGATTGTGCTGGCAATATGGTTCTGGTCTGTGCTCCCATGCAGAAACCAGGGATCACTGACTGAGCTGCAAAGCTGTGGTTTTATCTCACCTCTGTGGAGGACCTGCTGCTGGTTGCTGCTTGCCTGATGGCTGGCTTGCCCTGAGAAAGAAAATCAATACATAGAGGTATTTTTAATTTGTGCAGAAGTACTTGGCTTCAGTTGCTGCTGGTTTCTGGGCTCGGCTGGATCAGGAAGCGGTCTCTGTTTCCATGAGAGGCAGTGGTCACTATTTCCACATGTTGTGCAGGATCTCAGGGAATCTAGTGGAAGCCGTTGACCAGACACTGCGCCAGGCCTTTGGAAATGATACCAAGAGAGCTGTTCATTTCATAGCCCACAGCTCCAGCTACCCCAAACTGCAATTCTGTAGTACTGACCACATCCACAAGTTGTCTGTGTCTCTGGATGGTCTTTGGTGGAAAGAGTCTTAATAGTCATACTTCCCAAATCATCTTGCTCATGTTTTATTGGATCCCTGGTGCCTGCGGGAAGACAATAGAACACTATCACTGAAAAATTATTTGATAGTTAAAATGACAGTAAATTTATCCATTAAAAATATCTTGGTTTTGGCTATCAACTGTTGAGCTGTGTAACAGCATCTCCACTCAGAAAAAAAAAGCAGACATGAAATTTCAAATAGAATTATTAGGCTTTGGTGGTAATGTAAGAGCACAGGTAACTTTCTAACATGTCTGAATATTTTGAAGGAGACATTCGTCTTCACTCTTAAAAAATTCTAGGTCCAGTCTCTTCTAACAAAGTCCTGGTGTCTTTCTTTCCTTTCATGTCCTAAACATTTCTTTCTCTCTAAGCCTTCCACTTTTTTCTCTAGATCTGCAACACTATGTTCTCCCATGAAGGTCTTGTCTCAATTGTAGATCCTGCTTTTCTTGCCTGGCAAACCCATTAGGGTGTGCTATTCCTGCTAAGACAGAAGGATTCAACAAGAACAGTACATTTTCTTCATTGCCAATATGAAATGGACTTTTTACTCTGTTCTGTGAAGGTGGATTTTTCTTTTTTTCTTACAACAAGAAAATTTTTACAACCTAAGTGCTTCAGGTAGGGAGGGTCAAATCCATTGGAACAAAATGTAGGAAATCATCACATCTGTGTGCAACATTTCTCTCTTTCACCCATCTCACTTGCCCTTCCAGTCTGGGTTTGATCCACTCATCTCATTCATTCTGAAATTACTTCTCTGTAATCATTCAACACTTTCCAGAAATATCAGTAGCTATTTTCCTCCATGACCTTGCATTACTTCTGCACGCCTTCCTCTTCCCATTATCAGAAGAAGCTCTCTCTCATCTGTTTAAAATCCTTTCATATAAAAACTTTTTTTTTTTTCTCTCCTGGGAATCCCAGGGCAGTCCATTAATCTCCCTCCAGATGAATTGATCTCCAAGTGAAGAAAGAGCACATAGGATAGGCTCAGCTGCAGGAGGAGCCCAGGAGCCACTTGCATGCCACCCACAGAGTGGGTCTGCATGCCTGGCAGGGGACAGTACTGGATCAGAACTGGGCAGTGCAGGTAAGGCTACAGCCCTTGGCACAGTAAACCTGAGCTTTCTGGGCAAACACACATTTTAAACACAGAATTTCATAAGTAGTGGGAAATCCTGTCGAAGTATCTAAAATTGGTTTTACAGATTGAGAGTAGCAGATTAAATACCTAGAAGAAGGGGATCAGAGGGATGAGCAAGTGCATAACACATTGGTACATCACAGGGAACAAGCCATGGATTTGGGCAAAAAGCAAGCAGAAGGAAATCACAAGAAGCATATGCACCCTCTCAGTCAAAATTTAATCTCAGTCAATAAGAAAAACAGTTCCTCTTATTCAAGACAGCTTTGGAGCCAGTCCAAGCCCTCTCAAATGTGAGCTTAACAGGGCAAAGAAAAGATGGAAAATAGAAAATAGACTAGTGTGAAGGAACTGAAATGAAACAGGATGTGCAGTGCAAATGATTCCTTCTGGCCTTCTCCCTATCCCACAGCGGAGAGAAGCCTTGGAGGCAATTACTGTTTCCACTTTCCCATAATACAGATCTTTTCTTGTAATTTTATCTTCAAGGAAAACGTTTGCTCTAATCACCCTGCTGGGTACCATCATATCTCATTTCCCCCCCTCAGAAGCAGGAGCACAGAAGCATTGCACCAGAACACTGATGGATGAAGGCTGCAGCAGCACTCAGCCTTCCCAGACAACCATTACTTCTCCTATTTGACCCTTTTCTCTCTTTTTTTTNATGAAAATGAGTGGACACATCTCCCATCCTGTAGGGATCCTGGATCTGGCTTTCTCTTTAGGTTATTTTAGGCCTTGCTTGTCCTATGTGAGAAATTCCCTGGTAATGTGACCTTGCTTTGGTGGAGAAGTTCATGGTGGGACAGAGGTGCTGGGTAAGAGGAAGCCCCTGTAGTTTGCTTCATTTTCAGCACTTCATTGCCCGGGCTCTTTAACATTGGAGGTGCCCAAAATAACCTTAGTCACTGGAGCCCAGACTTTTCTTTTGGCTGACTTTGCCTGAAATAGGAATTCATTAGGTGTGGAGAGAGTACAGCTAGAAGGTCCTAGGGAGGATGGAGACAGTCATGCAACTCTAAACTAAATTCAAATATCAGGTGGCTTTAGCATCATGCAAAAATAATCCATTAAACCTGTCAATCAGAAACATACATGAATTTTTAGGGGATAGAGGGAGCCATTGGCAGTTCAGAAGAATCCTTGCATTCCAAAATGAACTCACTTCAGGAAAAATGATTGCTCTAAGATCCCCCTTGGGAGAAATAGATTCTCATTCCTGTCTCCTAAAACCAGTCATATTAATAGAACTTGTCATGGAATTGAGCATTCAAACTTCCCCACTGAATTATCACTTCTTCAATCTGCTTTATTAGTTTAATGGGTATTTTTATTAAAAACATTTTTAAACCATGTGTACACACAGCCTTCAGATAGTTGCATAAATTTTTACTGCATATTTTTTAAGAGCTTCTTACTTTTGGGGAACGTGTTCTATTTATTTGTACTTTTGACTGTAATAATTGTGTGGCACAAATGTGTTTTTCTCTCATGGTGCTGCCTTTGAGCTGCTTGACACTCTTTGCAGCTTCTTTCCAGGCACCTGTTGGTCCTTGAAGCCATGCCAAAGGATAGGTGCCTCTTAGATCTTAAGGGTATGTTGTCTGAAGAAAGATAATCAGGCTCCTACGAGACCCAGGGCTCACTGGGCATGTCTGCTGCCTCTGCCTTTGATGGGCAGTTTGGAGAATGTGTGTCAGATGGTGTCTTTGGGGCCAGTCACAACTCCTGTCAAGGTCCACTTTCCTTCTCTCTCCATCTTCAAAGGACAAATCACCCACCTTTCAAATGCCTTTCCACACACTGTTCTGGGGAGCAGAGGGGGTGGCACCTGGGAAGTTCACCCTTCTGCTCCAAAAGATCGGTTTCTCTTCCTTCTGGTGCTACAGTCAAAAACATATCATTCTGCATGGGCAAAAGTTCCTCTGGTGGCAAACAAAACAATGACAAGAAATACTTGCGAGGCCCTACAGTGAACAATTAGTATTCCAAACATGAAATTAATTTATCCTGTGAATATAGGAACATTGTAATTTAGTTCACTTTTATTTTATTGTCAGATACAATTCATTTTCTACATGATTTTATGGCTGGATAGGATTCATTAGAAATTTTTCCCAAACTGCCTCTATTAAGTGAAAGAGTGGGGGCAAGATTCTTTCTGTTCTTTTCACTGCAAATGTTGTGCTGTCTTTTCTCCTGCAAATGAGCCTTAACTCTAATCTATCCACACACAATGCTTGGCTCTGTAGCCTTAGATTTTTTTCTAAAGTTTCATTTTAATTTTCACTGCTGAAGAAGATATTTCTCTAAAGATATTCAAATAAAGATAAAAAAAAAAAGAAAAAACAAAAAGACTAGCCAAGGCTGCTCAACTATAGGGTGAATAGACAGTCTTTCTTCTTTTATGTCGTATATTCAAAACTTGCCTTGAAGTTAGTTTTATTCAATTCTGATTATTGTCCCCGTCTAAATATGGGGCAACCATTGAACAGTAAATGTGTGGAGACTTCATCTACTTTGGAGGAGCTACATAAGCAAGAAAGTACCAACAGTCAGACACCCCTCAAATGCTCACCCATGATTTTGCTCAGCCAAATTTGCTTCATATTGAGACAGACAGTAAGAGTGCATCACTCTTTTCTATGGGAAGGATAAAATTGCTGTGGAAGATGTATTCCAGGCCCCTGCTCAGGTGAGGTGTCTCAGCAATGTGTCTTTGTCATCAATCTCTCTTCACCTACCATTCTCTGGCAGGACAAAGATCACCCCTTCAATTTGTATATTTGCTAATTCGCTTTCATGCACTGCTGCAATTTTTTTTCTTTGTTTGCTTGCCTGCTTTAACTGTCAAAAAAGTCTTCTATTAATAATATGTTAGTAATTTACTCTCCAATCTCTTACCAGAAAAGGGAGAAAACATTCCACACACACAAGACGCTGTGCCCAACAAATAAATAAATAAATGAAAAATTACTGTGTCAACCATTTCTGAAAGTCAACGTGCCTTAAAGGCATTTGAAATTCTTTATTGCTCCTCTGCCTGAGCCAGGCAGCCTGAAGTGCAGCCCTGGTTGGGGTCTGTGCTCAGACTACATTCACAAAGTGAGGGTTTGAGGGACGGGAGCAGGCAGATACCAGTCCAGCAGTGGGGACAGGGACCCTCACAGCAGGACAGGGCTGGCTGTGGAGGGGCTGCTTCAGAGGTATACACCCCTAGGGGTCTGCACTGGGCAGAGGGGGGACTGAGCATCCCTGTTTAACAAGGAAACATTGACCCTTTTGTTAAAGCAAAACGAGTTTTGTGCTCCGTCATGCAAGTCCTCCGTGACTTTGAGAAAGTCATGTCAGCCTGCAACCATAAATATTTATAGACGTCCCAGATGTATTCAAGAGACTTAATGAATTGCAGCCAGGGGTGGGAGTGGTGGTGAAGGATGCTGCAATCTGCATACCTCTGGGTTGTGTAGTGGGATTTCCTGACAAAGTACTGGAAGAATGTGGTACAAGCATCTTGGCTCCCACTGCAACTGCCCAGCTCACTTCCAAGTCAGTGTCAGGTAGATGCCAAAATACCTTGAGGGATCTGAGCTTAGTCTGACTCCTTCTTGAGTCCCATGTGATGGTGATTTGACCTGTGTGTCACAGCAGACCTGACCTCTGGTACAGTCAGCCTACGACAAGGCTAACAACATAGACACGGGCAGCACCAGCATCACCTGAGACCTGTCAGGAAGGTCTGTGAGCAGTCTACCATCCCTGGACCTAATATTTATGTTGGAGCATATTTTTAACATATAACAAGGAAAAAAATTGGAGATGTCAATAGGTTTAGGTGTAGATGTCTGACCACAAACTGCTTAGTTCACATTTTGTGTATGTGTGTCCCTGGCAAGAAATTTGAGTAGTGCAGAATGCATGCTAAAGTTCTTTCCTTCACTGACTTACTCAACTTCAGTGCCTTTCTCCAAAGTGTTTGCTTATTCACAATCAAACATATAGAAATAAGCTGTAGTTGGTAAGTGAGATGTTATTCTGCCTTCCTTAGAGTCTTCCTATCCCAGAGAAAGTGAAGGACTTCAGTTACAGGGCATATGATAAGGAGCAAAACAAAAGAGGATGATTTCTCATTTTTCAGGAGAAGGTGAAAAGGACAATATTAATGCTGAGGACCCAAATGAGTTTTCATCTTTTCCACAGCCAAATGCTGGCACACTCCATTCCTTTGCCTAATCTTGAAATTTTTTCTAGATTTGACACAGTTTGTAATTAATGACTACCAAGCCCATGGCCAAGGAACTGGTTTCTTGGCCAACATTGTAGAGGCTGAAATAGAAATCCCGATAATTAAATGGCATGAACCTCTTCTGGAAGTGGTGAACTTTTCTGCTGGGTGTTCTGGGTCACTAAACTCAAAACAGAGAAATTCACAAAAAAACCCAGAAACAAACAAAACAAACAAACAACACACACACCAAAAAAAATAATAGATATGGATAGGGTTTCTTCTATTCTGTTATTTTGGATGCTTTTTCCAAACCTGGACAATTTTCATAGCATTTTCTGACAGACAAAGAGCTATTTAGTCCTCATACGTATATTTGACTGGACTGCTACATTCAGATATTGTCATGTCATGACTTCAATTAAATTATGTTTGAAGAGGATGAGGAGGTTAAAAACTCACAGTCGTTCTCCTAGGATTTTGGGTTTTTTCTAGAGTGTGTTAATTCAGTCAGCCTTGCTTTTGGAACACTCAGGCAGTTATCACTGATCAGCAGACCAAATCTATGCTACATAGAAACATAGAGTGACTATGAAATGACTCTATGGCATGACTAGAAATGACAGAGTAAAAAGCAAAAAGGAAAATGACAGAGTAAAAGCAGAGTATTGAGACATACTCTGGTTCTTCCCCAGATGTAAGGAAAGGCCTCATCTGGAGCTGTGCTGGCGGAAGCTTTTCATAATAATCTTTTTCACTCTGTAATGACACATCTATAGCTACAGCAGCCACTGAAAGCTCATCTGCTTGCTTTTATCAATAGCTAACCAGCTCTGTGGTGTTAATTCTATCACTGGCAGCAGTTGCAAAAAAACCCCACACTTGTGCTGCCTGCAGAAATGCGCAGTCGTATGGAGCCAGAAGACGAGACAATGTATAGAATTTTGTTTATGGGTAGGTACAATTACAGGCCCCAAGTATATTGGATGGGAACATAAGTGTGATTTGAGAACTGGTAATTTGTCCTTTGGACCCTGAAGTTTATCAGGTGAGCAGGTATTTCAGCCTGCTATAGTCATGCCAGACTTGCCTTCTTTTTTACCTAAGACAATCTGATTTTATGTACTTTATAAATGAAAATGGTACTGGTATTCAGTCCATCTGCAATACTTAGCTTACCTGTTTCTTTCTTTAGAAAACTATTTTGACAACAATCTGTAGGAAAAGAGCATGATATTAGCGTACTGAAGTTGCTGCATAGTGATAATACAACGGTCTGGAAAATTACAGGGAGGAGAAATGGAGGAAGCTGCTGAAGTTGGACACAGGTAGGAAATACTTGCCCTAGTGCTGGTCACTAAAGGTTTTTCAGAGCTTCAGCGTGTGGGTGATGGGCATTGAGAAAGACTTTTCCTGAACAGCTGGAAAAAATATTTTAAAAAAATACATCAAATGCACGAAGGCATGAGCTCAATTATGCACCAAGGTGTTATTTAAGGGATTTGGGGCATTTTTTTGAAGTGTGTTGGTGATGTTCAGCAGCGTGACTGGGTTTTCTGTGCTTATGTTCAGGCATACATACAGGACAACTTTATGTTGCTTTATGTTTGGGTTTTAGTACACCTGTATGTATTTTGACATTTGTGTGCTTTGATTTTATTACCATACAGGAGAAAATGGACTAGACAAGGCCCTTTCCCTGAGCCATTTAATAAGTCACTGCAACAAAGGTGGGCATTTTAATGCCAATTCAAGATGCTGAGCCATAAACTTAAATGCATTAGCTGTGTCTCATTATACAAAAAACAAACACATCAAGTTAAACACCCTGAGTGGTAAATATATACATTCATATATTATTTACCACCAGTGTGAGAATAAAAATCTCTTTGTAAAGCTCTGGAAAAGGAGGGAGGTGGAGCACTAAGGCATGTTTGGTGTTGGGAAGGTCACAGATTTGCTGAGGACTGTGTACTTGGAACGAGGCAGGGCTGTGAGTGCTGGGTGCTCAAGAAGTTCCACAAAGGAGGTGCAGAAAATGGTAGGGAGCTGTAGAGGGTCAGCAGAAGCTGCAGAGCAGCAGGTGTGAAGGGTCAAAACTGAGCCCACAATGCACTTTTCAAGCCAGGAAATCAGCTTGTTTTTCCTTGGATCAGCTGTTTTTCCTTGGCTCTTAATATTCCATTAGAGTGGTCAGGTGACCATGTTTGTGCCTCCTACCCTCCCACAGAGCATGGAGCATTTGGAGTGTGTGACAGAAAGGTGTAATTATCCCCAGCTGCACTACCTAAAGATGGACATCAAATTAGATTTTCCATTAGAGACAAAAGCCTGTATTGTCCCCTGGAATGCTTCTTCCATATTGCAATGAACACAACTTTGCCTCCGATCAGAACTTACTTCCAAATCTCAGAAAACACTCTGCTCAGTGAGGCATTTTTTAACAGATATTACAAGGTCCAGCATGTTTTATAGCTTTCTTAAGCATTTCAGTGAAATAAATACCACAGGTGTAACTTAACAAGCAAGCTTCTGTATTTTCTCCTGCTGCGTGTTTGTTCTGCTTTTGTTTTGGTGGATGCTGGGATCCCTTTTTCTTTTACTCCCTATCCACATGGCAAATCATGTAACTTGAATTTTATCCTAACATATAGAAAGGCTGAATCATTTGTGTCTCCAGCTATGTTTTTCTTTTCAGATCAGTACATAAAATAGAATTGTTTAGGACCTAGGTGTTCAACTCTATGTAAAATATAGTAATAATAGTAATTTTTTTTTCTCTTTCAAAAAAATCTTAAGTTTTGTAAAAATTGTGCAAATTTCTCAGTAATGCTCTTTTCTGACCTTCCTGAAATGACAAAATCAGTTTATGAATTTTATTTTAAATATGAATTTTGAAAGAAAAAATCAAATTATTCTATCATCCTCATTATCAACAGTGCCATCACCAACCTCTCCACCTCTGAAATGCTTTATGTAATATTTCTCAAAATGTTTCAACAAAGACAAATGCCTTTTTAGCCAAAGGTACCAACCAAAATAATAAAAATAAAGATGTGCCTGAGTTCAGTAAGCTTTAAAATAATTCTGCAAATTTAGAATGTAATTGCTGGGGGGCAAGGGGGCACCAACATATCTGGCAGGTTTGGAGTTTTCTTTCTTTTTTTTCTTCATGATAACTATAAAAGAAATTTTACAAGATCATCCTCTGAACCAGGAATAAATCAACATGAGTCTGTAGAAAAGGGGTTGATGTCAAAATCTGGAAAGTTAATTTTTATTATGAGCAACAGACTACTGTGTTGCATGTACATCTAGCGTGAAAGGAGTTCAGGGTGCTCCAGGTTTATCAGTCAGCCTTTTCCTAGCATTTGCACCTCAGTGAAATCACATCTCGGGTTAGCAAGGATAGTATAGTAGCTGTACTTAAAAACACTGATTTCTATTATAGAAGGGATTAAAGTTTCATGGTTTAAAAATACTAATAGCACAGCTGAAGAATTTTCAACAGGTTAATCTTTAAACCATTCTTTTTTTATAAAAGATTTAAGTAAAAAAAATAACCTTCTTACATTTGTTTGGCTGAGCATCTCTGCCGTGTATAGAATGCAAACTATGTCATTCTCATTTGAGAGTTGCATGTAGATGCAGGTAGCAAGAACTGTGCTTTTAATAACTGAAATAGGGCTCTGAAATACATGACAAGGCAAAATTCAGGTTTCTTGTGAGGACTGGATAAAAAGGGCTCTTGAACCCTTCAGAGCAGTGAAGGGTTTGGTAGAGCAGAGAGTGAGGTGGGTCACTGCAGCTCATACCTGTTGCCCAGAACAAGGCAACTGAGAGACAGACAAAGGTGAAGAGTGACACTTTTTCACATGCTCAGACCAGCAGACAAACAAGCCAATCTGTCATCCTGTCCCTCAGCTCTCCAGAGCCCTCACCTGTCCTTTGTCCTCACCTGACCCAACAGAGATGTCTGCTCACCCCCAGCAGCCCAGCCAGCATCCTGACCTCTGCCCCTTCCCTGCTCAGCTCCCGGGCAGTGCCTACAGGACATGCACACACGCACACACACACACACACCATGGCTCCTCTGACCCCTTATTGTTTTTCCTTGGGTCAGCAGTAACATCCCTGCGAAATATGAAAGCAGAGCAATGATTTCATAATGGCTGTTGATAAAACTAATGAACCATCGCAGGTACTCAGCCGCAATCGGCACGGGATAGCAACGAGCTACTGAATGAAATTGAATTGCTAGACACTTATAATGCATCCTTGGACATTCTGGCCAACACCCAGCCTGCCTAAACTAATTCTACTGCCTGCAGTTGTTACGCAGCCAGACATCATGTGGATGTTTTTATATATTAACCCTGTGGGGTTTTTTGATCAGCTTACGTGGCAAAGAAAACCAAAACAGGATGTTTTGAGTCTCTTTACCCAGTTTTCATCTACTGCCAGCAGTACCCTGAACTGATTGAAATTTGGAAAAAAGAGATTATGCAAGGAAAGCAGGATGACATAAGTTTGTGCTGTCATTTTCCCCTTTATAACACATGTGAGATAATTTCTCACCTCCCTCTCACAAACGACATCATGGAGAGTGGGAATAAGCCCTGGGCTTAGGACACAGAATCTGGACCTTAGGGAGGAAATAAGTGGTTTTGTGGAAGCCCAGGGCAAATCATGGACATGAAGGACAAAACAAACAGGAGCATTTCAAAGGATCAGCATGAGCACTGCTGACATTTATTATCCATTGTCAGTCCAAGTGTGTTCGTTTTTGCACCCATTATTATGGTATTGGAGTGGCTTTTGTGGACAGCCACCGAACAGCAATGGCAATGCCACAGACAAACTGGAGTCTCTTGGTCCCCCTCTTTAGGATCCAAGTAGGTTATAGGATTGGGTTTGCAAACCTGCTATTCAATGGAAAGAGCCAATTAGATTGGAGACTGGAAATGCCTTTTTACCGGAGAAAAATAAATTTAGTGCAGAACTTCTTGTTTATTTTTTTAAAATTTGCTTTAGCCAAGTGACATTTTTGAAGTAAACATATATTTAGTGTTAAAATATTTCTGACAAATATCAATGTAAAAGAATTTTGAAAATATCATTTGTTTTTCGTCCTTCCTGTTCTCTTCAACGTGAAGACAGTAAAATAAATATTTGAAGTTATAGTCTATCCTTGTTTAATTTAATTGAAACCTTTCGTTAGGCTTGTTTTTTTCCTGTGGAGAAAATGAAAAATGAGATAATCTGAGGAGAACTTTTGCAAATTAGATTTATTTCCAGAGGCCAGTGTGATCTTCACAGCATAGCTTGAACAAAGTCACTGCACCCTGATCTGTGTCTTCTTCTGGACTTGTGAGTTGGAGCTAGCACTGTTCATCTTTAGGGAGGTGGCTGGGAGATGAAGAAGGGTTGGTGTCATGTCTCCAGATGCAGTGCAAAGCAGTCATTTTTGACACACATCATTCAAATTACCTTTCTTTTTCCCCCTCCCCCATCTCCATTTGTTAGCCATCAGTCTGGGGAGAACCGTGTAATGGTGTGTGTGGGCAAGACAGAGAGGCATTGCTGTGCTCCACTGCCAGAAATCGATTTTTTTCGGGATGTGTGTCTGTGGCTCAGAAGCTCCATCTTCTAGAAAGGGTTTTCCTCCCACTGAGAGTCTGGGACACATCCTGTTCTGCCCTCCTGTTCCATGCTTGTCACTACTTTCAAACTGCCCCTATTCCTTTCCAAGCCTCTGTCACCATGGGATTAGGTCTTTCAATGCCCATTCCATCATGAGCAATTTATCTCCATCACCTCCATGCTTGCCCATTCTTGCAATTCCTGTAAATTTTGTTCTGCTCTCCTTGAAATCAAGAAAAATCAGTCCCTGAATACCAGAGAGTTTTCAAGGGGATATTTTTTGATGGATTTGGAAAAATATTGAGTCTTGCATGATCTTAGTGGGCTTTGAACAGCCATCAATCTCCCACTCATCACACAACATAATAATTTCCCTGTGTGAAACCCTTAGCCTACCATTTGTGAGGTTTTGATCAATTGAAGGTGAAGCATTCACACTGAATTTTTAAGAAAATGAATGAAGAGTGAAGGGAGGCATGCAGCTGAGCAGCAGCTGATGGTAAGAGGGGCCACTGCCTTCCCCAGAGGCTGCAAAGTCAAATACCTTTGCATTTGTGCTTCTTGGACACTTAAAATTAAGACATAGCTACAAAATGCTTAGGCAGCAGTCAATTTCTCTTTGGAGATCTGGGTACTGAAGGATTTCCTAGTATTTTATTGAGTGAAAAAAACCCTCATATATTCAACACCAAGTATCTTCTCTGACACCCACTTTGCACAGGAAAGGACAGAACTTTGAACAGAAAGAAGAATTTTTTCTTTTTCCACAAAGAATAAAATAGTAAATTAAGCATGAATCCAATTAAGACTAAAAAAAATAAAATTCATAAAAAAGCTCAGTTTGGATGCCAGCAATTAAAAAAAAATATTTATTTTTAGAATATGTGAACATTCTCAACTTTTCATTACATAGGGCTATTTTAAAAAATAACAGAATGGTCTAAGAATGAAAGATTAAATAAAAAGGGTAAATATCTCCAAAAAGGGGAAAAAAAGGCATATTTTTTTTTTCTTATATAACATCATACTGAGTTCAAAAAAAGCTCCCATACTCTTTTTTTATTTTACCTGGACTATGTCTTCCCCTTTTATATTTTTTCCTCTTCAAACATCAAAGGAATTAAAAACCACACAAACACAATGCTGTCTTGTTCCAGTAGGACCTCTCTTCCTGATTATTAATCATCCTTGGAACTGTTCTTCCCACCATCATCAGGATTCTCTGCATCTTGTTTACCCAAAGCTCTCAAAACACTTTCTTGATCTAATCTATTTTAACCGTGTTGAAGAACCCTTCATGGTAATACCTCAGCACTGAAATCTAATCTAAACCATCAGCCCAGAGTCCAGTTGCTTTACAAACACTGATGGCCAGACACGGTCACCCTTTCCTCAGACTGAAATCTGAGGATTTCAGAAAACCTCACGACTCGGTTCTGAATAAAGGTGTCAGAATCTGTCCCTCAGCTGGCAACACCTAATTCTTGTCACCCCTGCACAGCTGAGGAAACTGAGGTACTGGGAACTAAACCTGCCTAGAGTCACCTAGCAGTTCATGTGAAAATGAGAAACCAGAAGTCCAAGCTCCCAGCCCCCAGCTCTCACCAGCAGCAGCCAAATCTCTGCTTGAGGAATTGGCTTGTGTTGGAATGCATGCAATGCATTCTGCTCGTGTTTTAATGCACGCAATGCATTCAGACTTGTGCCTTCAGTAATAAAGGTTTAACTGGGAAATAAAACTCCACAACCATCATGTTTACTTGTGCTTGACTGTAGGTTGCAGGCTGAATATAAATTGCTTTCTTGAGATGGCCAAAAATAATAATAAAAAAAAAATTACAGTTGATCAGGCTTGTCCTCGCCCTGAGTTACAAGGAGAGTGAGGTTATAAACCAGATTTCAGGCTGTGCTGGGCTGTATCTGCTGCTCTAGATGGCCACAAGACAAGGCACCATTCTAGGAAAACAATCTCAGTTTGCTTAAAAGGAAAAAGAAATAATAATAATAGTAGTGATGAAAGTAATTGATGTTCAAAGGAGTCCTCGAGAAAATTCAATTTGTAGGAATATTGCTGTCATAGTTTCTGGGGTTTTTTTCTTCAATTCAAATATAACAGCCATCTATGAATATTAATATTTCTAGGTACATTTGCATTTGATCCAAATTCTTCCTAAGTTGCTTGTTTCTCCCTTTATTCCCAACCTGCTGTTGCAAAATTACATCTGTGTGTCATAGATGGAAGCAGAGGAAGCACACAGCAGTTCCAAACTTCATATATTGCAGTTACATGACATCACACATTTAAGGAAGTAAAGAAAAGAAAAAACATGGCAAAAGCAGATCAATTTTATTTTCTCGGCCTTTAGAGATAAATAGGATTCAGATAGCAGGAAGAGCTTGAATTTGTTCACTAGTTATAAAATACCTCTCTGATTCTGTACAGTTATGTGCCCTTTCCTCCTCACAAGACAGACCAGCTCTCAGCTGATGGCTGGAGATGCTTGTTAAAGAGATGGCACAGACTGGAGAATGGGATGGGATGGGATTGCTTGAACAATTCCCATGAGATAGTTGTGGTAACATTTCAGAAAAAAAAATGCCAGAGTGTGAAAAGCAACACACTGTAAGAAAATAAATACTTGTGGAATCTAAGACCAAATAAAATAAAGGAAGCAACCTTAAACACAGGAGCAAAAAACCCTGATTAGACAAAGATTAAAAATATTGTCAAAATCACATTAATGAGCATAATGTCTTCAGTGTTACCAAGAGCACAGATAGATAGCTGATTAAAATTAGGGAAAATATCCTTTTCCCAGGTGTGAGTATGCCGTGTGTCAGCCAGTTTCAGTCAAAGGCTGTAAAGCTATATTAGGATACTACCTGAATTTCAACCGTGCTGTCTTGAGTAGTTGATTTTAAAAGTTCAAGGATAAGTGTCTTGGCAGCATGAATGTTGTTTTTTTTCATGGTAGGTGGCTTCTGCTTGATGTGTTCAGAGCTCATTCACCCTTCTTTTGCACATCACTGTAAAGAGTACTAAAAGCCAGGAACTGACAAGGACTCTCAGTCTGATACTTTGGGGTATGAGTCTGGAGAACATTGGAAAACTGGCTTATTGTGATGAAACGGCAGGGCTATTTTCTTTTGTTCTGCATCAATGGAATATTTGAAAGTAGTAGAATTTGCTGATGTTGAAATCTGGGGGGTTTTTTGGTTTTTTTTTTTTTTTTTTTTTTTTTTTTTTTTTTTTTCCTAATATGAGTCTGCTCACCTGGAAAGAAAGACAACTGTGTCAGGCCTGGGCATGGGATTCTTAAATAATATTGAGAAATGGAAGAAAGAACAAGTGGGGGAAGTAGAGCATTTCAAGATACCTAGTACAGAGCCCGCTGTAGCACATGGATCCCTTTTCAATACCTTTTTTTTTTTAGTTACAAATTGTCACATTTAAAGACAAGAAGACACCATTTGACATTCTTATCTAACTTCTCACAGCCAGATAATTTCAACTAGCAAGGCTTGCATCAAATCTCTTTCAGAGCCAGAGGTTTTCTGACCAGCTTTTTGGAGGAAGTTTTTACTCAGTTTGTTCTTTACTCTCTACAACTACTCAAATGAGTCCAGGGAAAATAATCTGTTGTGAGCAGTTATCACCATCAGTAGTCTCAGTGTATTACAGGAGACAGAGCTATATAAAGGGTTATACTTAAACTGCATTTAATAGAAGAAATGTCATCTTCTAGTATGAAGTGTTTCATTGTTCACACATTCATAGACTCAATAATGCTGTAATTGCTATTCACTGCAAATAAGCTTCTTGAATTCAGTTCATAGCACAGCTGAACTCATGCTGGAGACAATTTTTCTGCAAGTATAGACACCTCCACTCCATTAGGAATCACAGCTGAAATCTGTTTGGGCTTATACAGACAAACTAGAAGGGAAAAGGAGAGAGAGACAGAGAGAGAGAGAAGATATGGATCTGTAATTACAAGTGGCAGAAGGACGTGGTTAAATTCATTGGGCAGCAATACCAGCAATACCAGCAGATATCTGCAGAATGTCTTGTCTGTAAACATTGTCTGAATTAATCACAACGAGAGACAGTGTAATAATTGCATTTTATTAAAGCTGAACAAAAGACTGTGATACTGTTCTGAATAAATGAGCTAACTGCAATGTGACTCACTTCCCTGCGATCTCAGCCATAGCCAAAGTGTCTCATAATTTGTGCTGGAGAGAGGCAGATGATAGGGGAAGACCTGCAGAACCACCACATGAGCTACTTAGGGAAATGGGTCTTGACTGGGAACAATCCTTAAACCAGCAGGCGTCTTAAACCAGGTCCACCTCTTTCATTTTTGTTTTCTTTTGAGCAGCCACTGAACAAATAATGTTCATTTGCTTACAGAGCATCTTTTCTCTTCAGATTGTCATCAAGAAATAAAACCTTCTGTCACGTCAATATTTTGTTATTCAAAGTAAAATACTGCAAGAATTTGAGGAACCGTTTAAATAAAGGATCAGAAAAGAACAAGTGCTCTTATCTTTTGCATTAATGAGTTTAAGGCATGGGAAATTCTGTATGTGCGAATAAATGTGGACTAAAAATTTTTCATGATATTTCTTCTTTTTTTAAGAGATATTGCAAGAAAGTAGGGTATTAACTGGGAGGTTGTTTATACAGAGGATATATGACAGAAGTAGCTATAGGTATACGCAGGTATTGGCAGAGGCATCAATATTCTGAGTGTGTACACCTCTCTAAGTGTGCCTGTAGTATACAGGAATGTATTGAGTTTTTGTCTCAAACAGGTTCAAAATCTGGTGTGTCTTGCTGAAGTGTTTCTCTGTCTTGTTTCTCTTGTATCACTCAAGCTATTCAAGATCTGTCTCCACAAATCTCCACCAAAACCAGTCTCAGAAACAGCAGCCTCTGATATTACTGTCAGTTTTCAGGCCTATTTCTTGTCAAGTTCTGTAGCCTTTCCTTGTGCAACACCTGCATTTTGAACCCTTTTAAGGGTTGTAGAGCTTTAGATTTAACATCTTATTTCTTCAGCAACATTTTACCTTATGAAACCCATAACAGGCCAAAACTGTCAAAGTACAGCACTCTGCCTCTAATTAAAGGATGTGCCTAGAAAGGACTGAAGCCCATTAGGGAGCAGACACTTTCTGTCATGTATACTGATAGTTTGGGTTGTAATCTATGCTGGGAAGCTCTGAGCCAAGAGCTCTTGCTTTTTCTTTTCGATTAGATGTTGAAAAGAAGCAGCAGCCTTCTCTCATGCTGCACAAGACACTGATACCTTTCAATAACAAGCATTTAGGGGCCTCTTTCTCTTTGGCATGTTATTTACAGCTGCTGTGTACGTTTGCTGGGTTGGCTACAATTTACATTTGTGAATAGATATTTAATTGCTCTGATTTCATCCAACTGACTGGCTTTCTCCTCTTTTAAACAATTGCACACAAAGTGGCTTGTATCGACAGACTACACAGACCACATGCTTTAATTAACACTGTGTGTCAATCTACCACACAATCTACCAGTGTTTTACAGAGACACAAGGTTTACAGGTGTCACAAGATCCTTGCCAGGAAGCAGGTTGTATGGATGCCAGGTCCTTCTAATAATGTCCTCCTGACTCAGCCTTCCTCATGTTAGAGCTCCAGCAGCAACAAAGATTCTGGCTTTCTGTGAAAGTGAGACTGATAAGTGTAGTGGTCAGCATAAATAAATATATGAAATAGTATTAAGGGTCTGATTCACTTTCAGTGACATTGAGCTAAATGAGAAATAAATAGGCTGATATTTATAGAATTGCCCAAGGGAATAAGGGCTTATGCAGTGGTAATAGGTTGCATGTATTCACTGACTCTTTTTTAAAGTTTTGTCTGAAATATTGTGCCATTAGATTTCATTTGCATGTGTTGCTGTCTAGGCTAGTAAAGAAAGGGATAGAAAATACTGCAAGGTGATCATGATGACTTTAAGGATACAGACTGTAAATGGATTAGCATATAAACAGTATGGAGAAAACCAAATTTGGGTTAATATGCTCATAGGAATTCCAGCAGATTTGACCTGTGTAAGTAGCCAAAGCTCTATGCCACACCACTCCCTTTCTTCAAATGTCTCTTTGAAGGATTCAGTGATCTTTTGCAGGGTGGTGGCCTCATTGCTTTGCATGGAACAAAAACTGACTGATGATGACAGTGATGGTCACCCCTAGCCATCACTGTAGCAAATTAAAAACCCAAGCCATAGCATTGAAATAAATTTGATCTGCCTCTTGCTGCAGAGATTGCACAAGAGCACGTTGCGAAGAAAAAGATATGCTGTACATGTTAGAGCTCAGAAAATTTCCAGGAGTGCTTGCCAGTATCACTCTATATGCTAAATTTGTACAAACACAGCAGTTAAGAAGTTGTACTCCAGTTAAAGTGTCGTTTGACAAGATGAACGCATTCTGCTGTCTCCTCTTATCTTGTGAATGCTTTATCTCTGGAGGAGAAGAGCAGATATTCTCTGTCTTTCAGATCCAGCCCAGCTCTTGTGCTAGACTTAGCATTCAGAGTACATCAGAACTCAGGAAAAAATGTGAGTCCCCTTCCTCTGAGGACAGAAGAGTGCGAAGGACCCTTCAGACTTCAGAGCTGAGGGAGTAATACTAAATTTAATGTGGAACAAATACTTTTTTCAGTCATATATATATTTCTATTATAACCTAAGAGCAGTGGAAATATGGCCTAAGCCTCAGCAACATTTTTATGTTCACACATGGCTTTTCTCACAATTTTTCTTTTATTCAGTGCCCCAATATGCAGATGAGCAACACAGCAGCTCTGGGAATTCCCAGGGCCTTTTCCCAAAAAACAGCAGCGGGAATTTTTAAACTTCAGGAGCTGAATGAGGGTGTTAACACCAAGTGTTTAACATCTTTTGAATCCTACAAAAACAATGTCACTACAATTTTGGTTCTCAACAGGAGAACCATCTAATAGTTACATGGCTGCAGAGACCTAGCCTTCTGAAAAATACGATTATTTTACTTCTGTAATATTTTGATTACATCCACCCTTCTATTTCTCACTCTACTTTCATATCGCTAATAAATGACCCACTGTGGATGTATGTGTTTTGACTTTGTTGGGATTGATATGAAATCAAATGAGACATTAAAGAAATCAAGAGGGAGCCCAGTCTTTCTGTCATTGACAGAAATATCTTCATAAATAATTTTCTGTAACAGCCCTAACAATAACTATAGTTATAATACACTTCCTGCGGCAACTTTCTTTGAGTTTAGTGCGTCTGAAAGCATTGATCCTTGTTGTGAAGTTCTTACTTTCTAAAGTCTGAATTTTTTGAAAAAGTAGTTAATCCAAATTGATTTTAATGGAAGTTATTACTAAATCCTTTTGGAAGTCTGGACCTAACTGCCTGGGAAGAGTCAGTGGTTGTTCACTGGTCCTGAACAAATATTCCACTTGTTCCTTTGTTTTCTTTTCTCCTTGATTCAGTATATTGGAAACTAATTCAAGGCTTTGCTAGTCCTATTACTGAGCAGCTCCTGGATAACAGTCTTGTTTGAAGTACAAGAAGGAAGCTTGGCACCTGAGGGGAAGTAGTGCAGGAGCAGCAGTGGCTTAATTCAGCATGCTCATACAGGAAGGAAACTGAAATTTTGCTAACAGGCTGCCAGATATGCAGGCTCAGTACCAGAAAAATCACTTATTACAAGGCAACCTCTGCTATTCCCAAGGCCTTTAGCATACATATTGCAGAGAGAGTACATGTCAAGGGTGGATATGAGACAGGGAGTCCAAGAAAATCCAAACCTTCAAGTCCCTACAAAGAACTATTGCAATAGTTCCTTCCAGCTGCTCTTTGGCACCCTCCAGACATCCACACACACTGCTACTGTTTCAGGGAGTTTAGAGTATGGGTGAGTTAGTGCTGGTGGAAAGTGTGTTGGACTGGCAGATTCCACCTGTGAATCTTTGTCTGTGTCACCTCATTGTTCCTACCCTGGTGTGGTTGTATAAATTCCTCTACAAAGGCCTTAGATGATGATATTTATATGTCTCTTGTTACGGACTCACAGTTTTTGGAAGATAATTGCAAATATTTAGAAGAGATATCTCAGCCCAGAGACAAAGGATAAAACACATTCAGCTGAGCAGCCCCTCCAGATTGATCAAGGCTGCTTTCTGGATTCTGCAGATACAGTGGTCTTTTTTAAATTATCCTTCCTCACACAACTGCATCCACCAAGGAGCACAACGGTCCCAAAAGATGGCTTTAATAACATAGTTTTTGTAAGATGGATTCAGGGAGCAGTCTCTACATAGCTTTGTGTTTGTTACTCTGGGACATCTGACTGAAAGTATTTTTGTTGCCATACTCTGATTTGTCAGCCTTATATTTTTCTACTTGGATTTCTTCAAGTGGATAATTTTTCTGTCACTGACAATTTAATGTAGAGACTCTAATAATCTGAGTTAACTTTCTTTGTGCATGTACTAGACAAGGATGAAGACAGGCCATGAAAGACTTGTGGCTTCTTCTGAAGAGATTAGATATCCTCTCATGTGAATGAAAGGGTGTTTCCAGGGATGTTTAACACAGAGTCACTGAAAAATAATTTGATACTGAGTTTCTAAATGCTCTGTCCTCTGCTATAATGTCACAGGAGGTTTAGCTTGGGGTTGTGACATACTCATCTCATACACTTGCATAGCTACATGGTCCTATCATTTTGAGTCAGGAACATATCAGAAAGTAGGATCAACCTCTTTCTGTGATAGAAGACTGAGGGATAGATTTTTCTAGAAAGAATCATGAAGCACAGTGCAGAAGCAGCTTTTTGATTTTGAAACCTCAGCTGTGAGAGAAGATATATATCAACTGACTGCACACATCTTTCCCACGAATGGATTTTGCACTTGCAAAAATGTCTGAGGCGCAGATTACTGTTTTATGTCAAATCTGCATAGTCAGAAAAAGTATACATGGATGTGTGGCCTTTGCACTTGACTTCTCTGCTCATTTGTTCCCTGCAGTGTGCACCCAGTATCTGGGTTTATCAAAGACAGACATGAGGAGGAGTGCTACAGGTCATTGCTTAATTAAACGCTGTAGATAAAGATAAAGCTCAGCAAAGTTACACTTATATGGAACCCACAGACCAAGAAAAATAGGCCTGCTATGTACATTCAGGCCTACATTTTTATGACAACATTTTAATTCAAAAATGACCTATTGATCTCAAGAAAATTAATGACAAAGTAGGGTATTGATTTTGGTTTAAATCAATGGAAAAATTCCTTCTCCCTTTGAAGAAAAAGAAGGCCAACCCCATTTAAAAAAACTTCTAGAAAACATCAGACATAGTTCACAAGTATAATGGTAGAGGTACACTCTCATGACAGGAGAGAGGATTAAATCACTTCTTACTTTGAAAATTAATGCATTTTTCATCTGCAAAGCAAAAGGAAAGTCAGTGTAAAATAAGTCCACTGATTTCAGCAGCCCTTGCACTGTCCCTGAATTATAACTTTTTATATATAACTTTTTTAATAAGGAAGACTACATTTAAAGCAGTAGCCTGTAATAAGTCATTCCTGAGTACCCATGTGTCTCCACTGGGCATTTCAAAATAATGTTTTATTTTCTCACGTACAATCTTCATACTTGTTATCACACGACATAAATTACTTCTTTGACTTATGCACAGGATGAGAAGAAACAGGATTACATTGCAGGAGGGATGGTTAATTCTAAATATTAGGAAAAATTTTGAAATATAAAATTTAAGAATGATCCTAAACAAACTGTACAAGGAGAAAGAAGCGTCCATATCCTCAAACACTTAAAGAACAGTCTAGACAAACATCTGTCATTAACAATTTAAGTAAATATTAGTTCATCCTCAGGAAAGCAAAATAAACTAAGGGACCTTTTATTATCCTTTCCAGCTTTACTTTTTATATATATAAATTTCCTTTGAGGATGATGGAATTTGCAGTTTTAGTTGGCAGCTCTTTGACTTAATCCCGAATTTTGGGGAAACTTGCATTCACTAATAGAGTTGGTGGATTGTGCTCATTTAAGCAGTTTACTACTTTCATCTTCTATGGAAACAGCAGAAGAAGAGAGCACTTATGTGGCATGATGAGTTAAGTCAGGTCGTAGCCTAAGTAGAGCTGGGGTTACTCTGCTCTGACCAGACAGCTCTTGCTGTTGCAAGTATTCTGTCATGAGTTCTTACTCTACTTCTCTCTCACTGGGACTAAACAAACTTTTTTGATTCAGATGGCAGCAGATCACTCAAGTGGACCAAATAAATTGTAAGAGCTTTGGAATTAAAAAAAAATCTGAATTAAAACCTCAAGCTACATCTCCCCAGTCCACATCTTGCAATAAAACCACAGCCAAAAAATTTCTCATTTGCTGCTAGCCACTTAAAGAAAAGGCAGATAAGTGACAAAGGATCACTAAAAAAAAATTAAAAAAACAAATTCCTTATCCTCGGTTATCAAAATGTGTTATCTTTTACTTAGCAGTAGTGTAGTGGCTTTTCTTTTTCCGTCAGCTAACACCATAATTCAATGGCACATTACAAACATGAAAAGAAACTATTACGTGCATACAGTAGTAAGTAATTCCAGCACCAGAACCACCTCTGGCAGACAGCCCATGCAGAATGTACTCTCAAAAAACAATCTATAGCACTTTTAGTGGGATAGATTTAGCTTATTTTATACCAGGCAGTTCAGGTAATAACTGAGGAGGAGAAAGAATAGGTTTTGAGGGTGAACACATGAATTCTCCTTATGAATATCACAAACCTATTGAGCCATCTGAGGAATGGTCCAACTCATACACCTGAGGAGTCTGTATGAGTCAAAGACAGTTCTGAATTTACCAGGCAGCAGTCTTTCCCACAGAGTTGCAAGTCAATTGAACAATATTCTGGATTATCACTGAGCCATGAGACCATTCACACGTTTTCTATCTGAGCCCAAGCTGCAGTATCCCTGCAGCCCAAACATCTTCTCTCTGGGTACATTAATTTGACCACCCAGCTCTCATTTTTACTCATCCAAGGAGAAAAACTGTCTTATGCTATCACAGATCCTGTTCCAATGCACACACACTCACACACACATACTTTAGACCAAAAGAAACTCTAGTGTCTGTTTAATTAATATAAATATCCTTCAATCATTCCTGTAGTGAAGGGATCTAGCTGTCCTCACTGTTGAAATTAATGATTTAATTTTAAAGTTAAATGATTAACTTATTTATTTGCATTGCAATGGTGTTTAGAGACTTCAGGAAAAAATTCAAGGTTTTATTGTGCCAGGCAATGTAGAGTTATTTAATAAAATACAGCCCTTACAGCAAACAGCTCACAATCAATAAAGACAAGAGAGGTAAAAGATGGGAGAAAATACTCTTTTATCAAATTCCAGCTTTCAAATGCAATATCCGTTTGGAGTCATCACCTGAATGAAATCTAAGATCTGAAAGGCTACTTTTATTACTTGTATCCATAAATATTTATGGCAATTTAACCTCAAAATTCCCATGTGCTCAGGGCTTTATATACTCATTCAGCACAAAGGGAATTCAGCATGCATATCTGAGGGCATAATGGTTTGAGTAATCAATTCTGTGTTTCCTTCAAAGAGCTATAGCACCATTTAATTGAATCCTCTGCTTTGTATCAATATGCTAGTAATGTATACAGGGACATATAGCAAGCACTTCTTGCTAAAGGCTTGCCATGTCTGTTTTATTGTATCCTCTGCTTTCTTCCAGGCTCTAAAATACCACCTGCCACTCCAGACTTGTGACAGCTGTGAGAGTCCTGATGAAATTTTAAAAATAATATTGCATATTATTTTGAAATTTATGAAATGCTATATATTAGGTGTAAATAAATTATGCTTGAGTCTTTCATTTTGCCTTCTGCTCCTTGATATATTAGAATTTACAGACTCCAACTCTTCTAGTCCCTAAACTGAAGGAATAGAAATTTTCTCTTTATCCATGATGGCTGTGAAGTTTGTGTAATCCTGTGACTCCAGAAACTGAGACTCTCAAGGAAAAATGTAGATAATCAAGAAGCCTAAAAGAAAATTGTCCTAACTGCATCATTCAGCAAGTTGCACCTGAATGGGTTCTTTTCATCTAGCTGTAAGTTATCATTTCACAGTTTGGTTTTAATTTTTCAAGACAGTTATTAATAACTGATCATTCTTCTGCATTTGTAGTATAATTCAGATATTTGCAAAGGCAAACCAGCTTGGACTAGTGAACCCTTTGAAACCTTTAATGGAAATGTAAACTCCCACTCACCAATCTATGTCATTATCTGTGCCAAAGCTGCTATATGTAATTGGCTGGGGCAGGATAGCTCACAAAACTGTTATTCCTTGTTAATGTCTTGTTAACAGAACACTGTTTCAGTGAAGCCCTGGTTAATACACTCACTATGAGGGTTCTGTATCTCGCAGAAGCACAGCATGTTGCAGTTTATGTTGTATTCCCATTTCAGATAAAAAGGGAAAACAACTCTTTTCTTTATGAGCAATATGCTAATGCCAGTAGAATAGAGGAAAGAAATCTCTCTAATCCTCATGGATCACTCTCTTGTTCTAGACACTCTTTTGTGTACTTAGACACAAGGGTGAACAAAAATACAGTGAAGTTTTCATGACTAATGGAATTTAGAAGGATTATTTCTATCACTAAGTCAGATTCAGAGACAAAGAAAGTAACCAAAGAAAAATTTTTCAATACATTGATATTCTCAATATGTGAGATTAGTGGAAGTGTTGCTTAAATGCTGATTGTGTTACATGGTTTAGAAATAGAGTTAAAATCACTTTTACAAGAAACAGAAATTATAACTGTTATAAAAACAAAATTCATAAACTGGAAATTTCCTATACTTTCAATATTTTTTTTTTCTGCCAAAGACACTGAAATACTAGAGTTTCACACAGACTAGAATATTCCATAAAACCTCTATTTGAAACACTTTTATATAAAACTTTTTAGCTGAAATAAAATTACTCAGAATTTTCAGATCGCAAAATCAATTTCTCTAATCCAAATGTAGTGCTTAAAAATCTACAATTTTCCTTAAAAAGGAGAGAAATAATTAATAAAGACTCCTGATATATTGAAACAAACTGACTTTAGATCACGAGAATATGTGATCTTAAATTCCATTTAACTGCAGTGTAAACAATTCATCATTCAGTAACATGGAGATTCAGGAGCACTTGGGGACACTGTAATTGGCTGCTGTGCTTGTAGTTTGATGGGGGAAATATTTTTTAAAGAACCTAAATAAACTAGTCTAATCTGCTTAGAATATGAGCCTTACTATCGAAAACCACTTCACTCTCCTTGACAAAGCGAGCAGTGGCTTTTCTGTGAGTTATCAAGTCTCCCAGACTCCTCAGGATTTTCAGGATCTGGGACTTCATTTGGGCTGTGCCAGAGATAATGTCTGACAGCCTGTGATAGAGATTGAATATCTCATGAGTGCCAGAAGAAAGCACATACCCAGACCCACCAACTCATCATTCAATAAATCTGCTGTTGTTCTTTACTAGTTTTGCTGAGTTCTATGGATTTTATTTCCAAAGAAATGCATCAGCAGCAGTGATGGGAAAACATACCTGTTTCTTCCACTGGGAAAAAATAGAAGGAGACAGGAAAAGGTAGGAAGAATTAATAGGTGGCAGTTTGAAACATACAGCAAAAGAGAACAGATTCTTATACCTGCATTTCTGATGTAAATTATTGACCATCATATTTGGCTACTGATCAAAGACTTTATTTCACTAGGGCAGGTAGAGGCATAGACTTGTTTAGAGTAGGGCCTGGGCTGTTTTGGAAACCTTACTAAGATCTGTGTTACTGGGAATGTAATTTTACTTCTGGTATCACCTCTTTTTCCTTTATCTACTTTGTGTTTGCTTTGACTTTGCAGACTGAGCTGTTTGCATCAGGGACAGCCTATTTTTGTTTGTATTTGCAGTTTACAACACAGGGAATCCCCAGGACTGACTAGGACAGCTCAGGCTCTGCAGATGTGTAAACAAAAGAATTTAAAAAACAATTTTTTGCTTTTCTAAGTGTGTGAAAGAGTGTTGATTTACACATGCATACACACGAATGATCCCGCATCCGTTTGCTGCATCTTACTACAGCTCAAAATGCTCTCAACTCTTCAAACCAGGGAAAACTTACAAGCTGTTTGCTTGCACTACATTGAAGGTACTAAGAGCCCAAACTTTGATTTCTATGACTGCATGCAGCTGGACAGATAAAAACAAAACCACAGAGTACAGAAAAGTACTGCCCATTTGTTCCAGTGGAAGTGAAAGATGAGAAAGATGATGTCACACCCCCAGATCCCTTCCCCTCTCAGCTCCATGGAAGATCATCTGCTCCAGAAACTCTGCAACAAGAGTAACAAGAGGGGCAAGAGTGTAAGTATAGAGACAATAGAGTTTTCTCAAAAAAAAGTGTAACATCCTGCTGGGCCACCATACCCAGAACTTCCAGAAAGGAAGGTGATTGATAATAAATGGTCTCCATAAACTAAATGAATTTGCTACTTCAGATGTTCCCACTGATTTACATTTGGAACCTCAGTGGCAGCCGGCGAGCCTGGCAGGTTAACAAAGCGATGCCTTTTGTGAGGAGCAGCAGCCATGCTTACCATGCCTGCAGGAAGCAGAGGTGTCATACCAATAAAATTATTCATGTACAGGGCAACAGAAGGGTACTCCCTAGCCTGCTTGTAATCTTTTAATTTCATCTTGTGAAGGTTAAAGGGGGTCGCAGCATGAGACACTAAAGCTTTGTCGACATCCAGTTCCCTTTCTTTCTCTGATTCTTATTCTTTGCTCTACTGATAAGATCTTGGTAAAAGGCAGTGAGAAATAGGTTTACCGTAACCTCAGCAGGTCTGGACATTTAGAGAGGCTACCATTCATTATAAATGGAAGTGTCAAAGAATGACAGAAATTCAAAGGCAGCCTTCACAATTCTGTCAAGGAGAGGTAGTATCAAATAAATATATCCATTAGTACACTGTGCCTAACTTTATGGAGACCCAAGGCCTGTGAGTATCATGATGAACAATTTACTATATTTGTTAATGCAAAGTCTTTTTAGGAAAAAAAAGTAAAAGCTCTTCACAAAGCAGATTAACTTAGATCTTAAAGGTAGGTAGGATGAAGAGGTTGCCATGCGTATTTTACTAGGCTTTCTCCATTTAAAATGTATTTACTTTCCAAGAAAATACATTTCATTGCAGATATGAACATTTCCAGAAGGGTTCCAATATAACGGGAATGAATACATTTCATAAAGTTCAGATAAGAATATTATTGAAAACCCTTTGGTAGGGAGGAACTCGGGTCCACAGCTCTGGTCAGCTTTGGTTTTCCAGCAGTTTATTTGAATTATTTTGACTCATCTGGACATATACATCTTAGCATCTAGCTCCAAGGTACCATTATGGCCAAAGGAAAGCAGCAGGCAATTATAGGACACAGTTATCTTGTTCAAAATAGAAATCTAAAATACATCAGACAGACCACATGTGTTGCTTTTTCCCATGATCTCTAAAGGGATCTTGAGAGGAGTACCAAAAAATGGAGTATGTCATAATAAAATCATTCGTTGACCTGCTGGAAAGCAGCTCTGTGGAGAAGGACCTGGGGGTCCTGGTGGACAACAAGCCATCCATGAGCCAGCAGTGTGTCCTGTGGCCAAGGAGGCCAGTGCTGTCCTGGGGTGCATTAGGAGGAGCACTGCCAGCGGGTCGAGGGAGGTGATCCTGCCCCTCTACTCAGCCCTGGTCAGGCACATCTGGACTACTGTGTCCAGTTCTGGGCTCCTCAGGACAAGAGGGACATGGAGCTCCTGAGTGGGTCCAGTGGAGGGTAACAAAGATGATTAAGGGGCTGGAGCATCTCTCTTACCAAGAAAGGCTGAGGGAGCTGGACCTGGTCAGCCTTGAGAAGAGACAGCTGAGAGGGGAGCTCATCAATGTCCATCAGCATCTGAAGGGAGGGTGTCAAGAGGATATTTACAGGATCTGCTCAGTGGGGCCAAGGAACTGGAGAGGAGGCAATGGACAGAAACTGATGCACAGGAAGTTCCACCTGAATATGAGGAAGAACTTCTTTACTGTGCAGGTGACCGAGCACTGGTACAGGTTGTCCAGAGAGATTGTGGAGTCTCTCTCACTGGAGATATTCAAGAGCCACCTGGACACAATCCTGAGACATGTGCTCTAGGATTACCCTGCTTGAGCAGGGAGCTTGGACCAGATGAGCCACTGTGGTCCCTTCCAAGCTTACCCATACCAGGATTCTGTAATTCTGTTATCTATAGTGGGAACTGTGCTCAAAACAAGAACAAGTTTGGTGAGTGTGCATGTACCTGGAAAATAGGAGACTCAGGTTCCAGTCTGTTTCAGATTTGACTTTGGGCTTGAATTTCCCAAAGACAAAAAGCATAGAACTTTGACTAATTTGAAGTGAGCAGGTTATTTCCCGTTGCCTCCTCCACATTTACAAAATTAAGCTAAAAGCTCCAATGTTTGTCCTGCAGCATTGATCAGAAAGCCAACATTTGCAGTGAAATTGAATTATTTTGGACACTAAAAGTGCTTCTTGATGAAATGCACAAAAGTTTCATAGAGATGGGTAGGTTTTTTCCACCAGTGAAATTAAACCCCTCAAGAGAGGAACATGGAAACTGCCTAATAATTTGCAGTTACACTCTACAATAATGTGGACAAATTCCAATGATGTGAATGTTTCACTGGCCTAAAATTAACTTGCTGCTTTTGTGTCTCCAGGTTCATCAGTTTCTACCTTCATTTTTATGAAAAAAATAGCGAGTGACCAGCTGCCTTCCAGTCCCACCATGTCCCTTAATAATCTTCAGAGGCCTTTCCCTTTTTCAGTACTGACTCAGAGAAAAGAAACTGGTGTTTTGACCCTGGCTGGATGACAGATGCTCACCAAAGCCACTGTATCACTCCTTCCTCAACTGGACAGAAGAGAGAAAATAAGACAAGAGGTTCATGGGTTGAGATAGGAACAGTGAGCAATCACTCACCAATTAGCAGCATGGGCAAAGCAGATTCAATTTAGGAAGATTAATTGAATTTCTTAAAAATCAAAATTAGAGTAGGATAATAAGCAAGACAAATCTTAAAAGCACCTTCCCCCAACCCCTTCCTCCTTCATGGGCTCTACATCCTCCCTGCAGTGGCACAGGGCGATGGGGAATGGGGGTTGGCTTGTTGCATTTTTTCTGTTGCTACTCAGGGATAGGACTGGGATCCCTCCGACAGGAGACAGTCTTCCACAAACCTCTCAAATATCAGTTCTTCCCACAGGCTAGAGCTCATAACAAAGTGCTCCAAAGTGCATGGGTCCTTTCCATGGGGTGCAGTGCTCCTGGATCAGGCTGCTCCAGTGTAGGGTCCCCAAGGGGTCACAAGTCCTGCCAGAAAACCAGCTCTAGTGTGGCTCCTTTACACCACAGGTCCACAGATCCTGCCAGGAGTCTGCTCCAGCACAAGCTTCCCATGCAGTCACAGGTCTCTTTTGGGCATCCACCAGCCCCAGTGTGGGGGTCCTTCACAGGTTGCAGGGGAGTCTCTTCTCCCTCATGGTCCTCCAAGAGCTGTAGAGGAATCTCTGCTCCTGCACTTGAAGGACCTTCTCCCTCTCCTTCTCTACAGACCTTGGTGTCTGCAGGGCTGTTTCCCTCACTCCTCTCTTCTCTGGCCACAATTACTTCTGCTCAATTTTTTTGTTTTTACCTTCCTAAATATGTTACCACAGAGGCTGATTGGCTCAGCCTTGGCCAGTGGCCGGTCTATCTTAAAGCTGGCTGTTGGCTCTGTCTGACATCAAGGAAGATTCCAGCAGCTTCTCACAGAAGACACCCCTGTAGCTCCTCCCCTGCTACCAGAACCATGCCATGAAAACACAGTGCAGAACCATATATAAAATGTGGAAACAAGAATCAAGTAAGACCATCTTGTCTCAGCAAACTTGGGAAAAAATTTGGGAGTACAGGTTACCGTCTCAAATTCTGGTAACTCCTAGTTTATCAAGCAGCAGCCTCAGCCAGCATTTCAAAGTGCTATGTTCACATAATTAATGTAAATATATCACATTCATAAATAATTATCAGAGGATCAGGGTCATAAGATTTGATTTATTAACAAGGATTTATCCAACACAAACTAGACAGAAACAATATTTATATTTACCTTTGCTCTTTCTCATCTCCAGCTTTCTTTTTCTCTTCCAAGCTGTGACTTGGTCGTCCAAGGAAAGACCTACAATCCAGATGTATAAACACAGTAGAAGATTAATATGGCATGAATCAGGTTTTGCTTGCATGAAACAGTGGTAAAATTCAAACTTCCTGGTCATATACTGCTTCAATAAAACATACTTTAATGGCAAAATAAAAGAGTAAAGAGTGTGACCGTCCTTCATTCTCTCTTAGGCGTAGAAAGTCTCTGCCAATTTTTATTCCCTCATTTGAGAAAACCTACAGGCTGCAGAGAATTCACAAGGGTGCAGTAAGTATCATCAGAGGCTTAGAGATCACAGCCTGTGGGAAACACTGAGTGAGCTCAGCTCTACTTGTCAAGTCAGAGACAAACAGATTGAGGAGAGACCTGCTAAAAGTTTGGCACAGAGAGGAAACCAATAACCCTTTTCTAATCCTAGATAGAAAACAAGTAAATATCTCAGGCTGTAACAAAGGAGAGCCAAATTAAACATTTTAGAAGTAATGATAATCACCTGCTGAAATAAATAGATTGTCTGGGAAAGTTGTGGAACATCCATTTTCTTCCTTGAAGAATAGGCTGGAAAAACATCTGCCAGGAATCATTTAGACAGACCTTCTGCCCATGGAGACATATCATACTTCTGAATGGCAACTTTATACTTTCACCCATAAAAGAATAATTTTTAGTTTCTTAAGGCTGCTTTAAATATTGTCCTACTCCATATAACCGAGAAGGCTGAGGCTTGCTCGCACAATTACCAGTTCAAAAAAAGTGAGACAACTCAAGGAAAGAGTCTCCTTCTCGAGATTTCTTCAGTCAGCCCTGTTTTGATAACCCTTGTCCTCATCCTATCATAGACACAGCAGTGAGAAGCCCCCAGGAGCCAAACTGTGGAGCTCCTGAAACATCAGGTGCTGTTCACACACATATGCACAAGCACACAGTCAATCTACTAGAACAGATTTAATTGAAAACGAGCTTTATTGTCATCTTCCTCTGATTAAATTAGAAATGTGAAAACAAACATGTGGATATTGGGACAAGTTTTCATTTGCACTGCTAGTTTTGGTACTGCTTTCTTCCTAAAAGGAAGCCTTAAGAAGTTGGTAAAGAGAATTTACTGTCTTTTAATATTGGCAAAGTTAGGAAAATGGGCCATAATGCAAATTAGGAATTGAATATATTTAGTACTTTGGGTAGATTTGTACTTTCACAATAGTGCTTTTCTACTGTTCGGGTGCTATAAGGAACTTAAGGTGAGTGTTAATGAAGTATAATTGCACTTTGCAACACTGCCCACACAAAAAGATCTTAAAGGAATCCCAGTGTAAATGAGAATCTTGGCAACTATATCTAAACTGTGTTGCCTTAATTGTAATGTGGTTACTCAGAAACATTTCAATCTTTTGAAAAATGCAGAGGGATTTTAGTGAAAAGAGGATTTTAAACTGTTCTTGGTAGTAGGGTAGAAATAGTATTGATTAAAGAGTCCATACACTGGAAGCCTCTATTTCCTGGGATTTGCAGCCCACTGGTTCTGAATCCTTTCCTGTCACCAAGGTCAGGCTGAGAGGCCTGTAGATTCTCCTTCTGATCCTTCTTGTCAATGGGTGTCATACTGGGTAACCTCCAGTCCAGGACATCCCTGGTTAGCCAGGTAAATGACAGAAAATGGCTTGGTGAGCCCTTCCAGCAGCTTCCTCAGTAGCCTTGGGCAGATCCCATCCAGCTCCATAGATTCATGAGTGCCTAATTGGCATGGCAAGTCACTGACGTTTTCCCTTGGATTATGGGGGCTTCATTCTGCTTCCCAACCTGTTCTCAGGCTCAGGGGGCAAAGAAGACATTAAGTACCTCTGCCTTTTCCTCACCCTGGTTCACTGTGTTTCCTCCAACACTGAGATGGAAATTCTCCTTAGCTCTCCTTTCTGTGCTAATGTTTATATCCTGATGGGGAAAAAAGGTTATTTACACACCAGCCTCCACGCAAACAAACAGTTCTTTACTTGAAATCTTAAAATTTTTATTTAGTTTGATTTTTTTCTTATGCAGGTACATACCCACCAACTCAGATGATTTCTGAATTTGGCCTCAAGGAATAAAGTTAACAAAAGCAGAGCAGAGCATTTATTGGCCAGCCCTAGAGAAAGTTCGTCCTGGCAAGTCAAAAAAAACTCTTATAGTGCATCTGATTCTCAGTGATTCTTGAAAGTGTTTTACAATCTAAAAAGCATGGAGGACATGTTCAAAGGCATAAACACGAATCAGGAACCAAGCTTCCATTAAGAGTCATCAAGAGTCTGACACCCGGCTACCATTTGTTCCTTTGAAAATCTCTTCCTGCATCAATTACACTTATTTCCACTTCAGAGCTGCAGCACACACATCCAGAGTGGCATAAAATATCCTAAAGAAGATGAGCATCAGCCTGAGTGGGGAAAAGGATAGCAAGTGGTGATCTACAGAGCTCACACAGGCAGAAAGCACCAAGCTAACTAGGGTGCAGCTTGGGAAGCAGCAGGAGAAAGCAAGGGGCAGAAATGGAAGAAAGGTAATGAAGAGAAAGCTGAACCAGAAAGACTTTTTAGCTGAAGATGAGTAGTGGGCACCTAATAAGTGACAGTGAGAAAGAAAAAAATTATGCTGGCAGTGGGAAGAATGGATGGATCATTCCAGATGGCTGTATTTTCTCTCCCCTGTCCAGCTGGGAAGGGGAGTGATAGAGAGGCTTTGGCTGGTGCTTAGCATCCCACCAGGGTGAACCCTTTGCTCCATGCAAAGCATTCATGCCAGCTTCAGCCCACCAACACTCTACTTTGTATCTTGACACCAAAACCATCTCTTTCTTTTTCCTTTCTTTTCATTTATCCTAGTGTCTTTTTTTGTTGTGCAGCAACTGCAGCACTGAAGACACAGTAATTGGTTGTCTTTTGTTCCAAAAGAGTCTGACATGACTTCCCAGGTTGCCACAGTCACTCTGTTAAGGGTGAAGGCCCCAGAAGGCTGATGTTTTAAAAAATAAAACTGTATGTAGAAACACAGAGAAGAAAAAAGTGAGGGTTCAGAGGAAGAAGAGGATGAAAAAGAGGAAGACTGGGAAGATAAGAACAGAGAGGTGGAGGCTCACCACCGTATTTCCAGTCTGATGTTTTCCCTGTACCACCATGTATAGAGCACTAAAATCACCTACTCTTGTTTGGGAATTCCAAAACCATTTTAGGCTTACTGAATTTTGAGAGAAAAAAAGACATTTTGCATAGATGCCAGTTCCAGGAATTCTATAGAAAGTCAAAAAGGGCATTTCCTCAAAATGCTGAGGCTGCAAGGAACAAATCAAACAACAAAGGTTTATTGCACTGAAGGAGGAGCACATAAGGTGGATCTTTAATAAGCAGAGGATTTATTTTGTTTAAAAAGGGTTTTTCAAAAGGAAAAGACCAACATATCAGAGGAATTTTTACCTCAGAATCCATATGCACAGTACAGACACCAAAGCAATATATTTTCCTTAACACTAATATAAAACTACAATAATTCAGATAATCCATCAAATTAAAACAACAAGTCTCTCTGAACAAAAGACTGGAGAAATAATTGTGTCATTTTTCTTTTTTGGTGATACTTTCTCTTTCAATATAATGATGCCTTAATTGTGTTTTAGCACAATAACACATGCCAGTGGTAGCATTCCAGCTGTGATCAGAATCCAGTACAAAGAATGAAGCAGCCTACGTATTTAGTCTAAGTTGAATATATGAAAGGAGAGGAAAGATAATCTCCCATTCTGTGTGCATAATATCTTTCCCTATATGTATTGTGGCTATGCTCAGAGAACTTTTATGATTTCATTTTCTTTGTATTTCTCCCATGAGAACTGCATCCTCAACCATCCTATGGGGTAATAATACCTATCAAAGGAGAGGGATTTAAATCAAGGCAGAATGGCAATACATTTCAGCTGAGATTTCGGGGAAAGAAAAGAAATCTGAGGGTTGATATTGAATATGTTTTTTACAGGGTTCAGAAATGTGTTGTTGAAATGACACGTCAGGAAGGGCTGCTGAGTAACAGGAAGGCTGCATCAAAAAGCAGGCAGCACTCCAGCCATTGATGCTCAGACTGTGAGAAGAGAGGAATGAGATGAGGAGTGACCATTTCCAAACTTGTTATAGACAGAGTAGCAAACTGCTCCTGTGAGTAAGACCGCAGCATGAAGCCACCACTCCAACGTACATATGAAGTTGTTCTGCAATCAAGGCAAAAAAATTGAGGAAAATAATGTCTAACGAGGGGAGCAATTCCCATACTGCAGCAGAAAAAAAGGCTTCAGTGAACCTTTTTTTAATGTGTCATTTTGGAGAAAAAGTTGAATTCCACTCAGTGGAATTCTTTCACAAGTGAAGGGATTTATGAGAGACCAGAGAGTTCAATAATGTAGGCTGGATAAAGAAAGGATGAGGGCCATATCCTATCCAGTAATATATCTGGAATGAATTGCTAAACTACCAGTCATAAGAGGGAATCTAGAAGGACTTTCCAAGTTGTGTGAGGGTTTTGAGGTGATGATACAGCTCGTTGCAAGAGGAGGACCCTGCATGTCTTTCCTAACCATTAGAAGCAATAGAGTGTATGATTAACTGAAATGTTCAACACTATAATTCTTTATGTTCTGTGTAACAAGGGCTGTCTTGCTGACTGAAAGGTAGCAGTATGCTTCTGCAATGTTTTCAGAAAAACATTCATTCACTGTTAAGCCACTTTTTCACTCACACAGACTAAAATGCCTTTGTGTAATCTTCTAGTGATGAGTAAAACTTAGGTCATGTCTCAATAAATACAAGAAAACTATGGGACAACACAGATTTTCTGGGGGTCTTATATCTGAAGTACTTGAAACTTTCACAAATTTTTATACAAAACCATATATTATCTCCTTTCTTATTTAAATTTTTGGCTCAGTTCAAATCAAAGCTTGCAAAAACAGATGGCAAAACTAAGTGGACTACTCAAACCATAGGCACTCTGCTAGACAGAATAAAATCTCTTTTCATCTTTGTACTGTTGAAATCTTTAAATAAATAATTAGTACAGATTCTCCTCTCTCTTCTCCACTCTATGTTTAAGATTTCAGGGGAGTGCATGCATTTTTTTTTCCTTTTTTTTAAACACACTCTTGCACAGAATCATTACAGATTTAGAGTAACTGTTTATGCAAGGCAGAGGTCCAGCAATATTTTAGACATAGTAGCTGCAAATTAAGCCCACTTCAATACAGCAGCCCAACCTTCTGAGGTTATATGGTTCCAGGCATAAAAGCATTTCGGAAACAACTATTACATTATAAATCATTTATGTGGGCACTTCCAACACTATGAAGAGTGGAATGCAAGAAAGAGGGACATATTTCAGAAAGACTCTAATCTGGTTTTAAATTAGAGGTACAAGAATAGAAAGCAAATAACCATCTATCTCAAAACCAGAAATGGTACATTGTTTACCATGCTAGGAGAAATAAGTGTGACATGAACTTTGTTGTTCAAGCCTTGCTTTATTTATTTGTTTATGTATTTATTTTTTTAGCTATTGTAATAAAGTTAATACATGCTTAATACTGTTAATAATTTTAAGTAAAGCTACTGCTGAAAAGATCTGGGATCCTGAGGCATTTCATGCAATAGAGGTTATTGATATACTTTGCTAAGAATTCTTTCTCAGCACTCTGTGTCCCAACATTTTTTAGTACCAATTAAACTATGTAATTTGCTGGAAATTAGCTGCATCCTTCAGGTTCATCAGAAGTTGCTCATAGGCAGCCTTTAACTATCCCAGGAATAAGAGTGACAGTGACCAGTGGGGTTTTCAAAGGTGTACAAACAGCTATTTCCCCAGACCAGTTCTGCTGGTTGATATAGTTCCTCCATCACACACAGAGACCACACAGGTCAGGGCTGGAAGGGATCCACCTTCCTTAATTGAAGCTGGCAGCCATCACTGAAATCAGCCTTGACATAAGCCCCTCAGATCTCATGGAAAGAGAGTGGAACCAGCTGAGGGTACACACAGAGATTTTCCTCCGTGCATGTGAATCCTGGGCCCACAATTCACCTGCACTTGTCTGACACCTTCTTAAGAAGGACTCCTACTCCTTTTCCCAAGTGTTAAGTTTCTCCTTTCCCCTCTAGACAGCCTTCAATAGACTGTAATGCTATCCTGTCCTGAGCTTAGTTTTCCAACAAAACTTGATGTTTTAAAACAGCAAACTCAGGTGGAATGCATCCTCGGTGTAAAACTCCATCTTAGCCTCTTGTCCAGACAGTTTATTCTAATTATCCAGGAGCATGAAATAATGAGTTGTCTCCACCACCAGATCTGTCTGATCAGCAAAAGCTACTCTTAGCTGTGAGTGACTGCAGTTTTTTCTGCTTTGAGGACTCATGATACGAGAGATATTTCATATGTCAATGCAACAGCAACCCCATAGCTAAGCTGATGAGATCTGTCAGCACCCCAGCACTCAGTGGAAGGTGAAATTTCTTCCACTTTTGCAGGAGAGAAACAAATTTGAGGAGCTGACTGGACATCACCATCCTAGGGAGAAAACAGCTGACTCAGAATAGCTCTCTCATTTAAAACTTTAAATAAGTAAATCCCAAATAGCCATTCTATTGACTCAGATATAGACCTTCTCTGTGTTTCATTTCTCACATAGGGATAAGAAACCAGCCAAATTTAAGCCTGAGATACATCTACAACATCTTAAAATCCAGTGCCCTTTTCCATTACTCACATGAAACATTTCAGACCCCACCTAGAGCTCCTGGGATCCATTTAGGAGAGGGAGACCATTAATCAACAAATTATGCTGAACAAGAATGGGGGTGAGAGATTGAAGGTGCCCAGTGGCTTCATGGGAATTGCTGTGTGCCAAGTCCCTGACATTTTCATTGCTGTTCTTGACTTCACCTTTGCCTGGTTGTTCAAGAGGGCTGTTTGGGATGTGACCCAGCTAACATCTGGGACACTTCATTAATATCCCTAGTTTCATCAAGGTTATTTCAGGCATTCCAAAGCATTTGATTTGGGCTTACGGTTAAGACCCATTTCCAACATCTGTTGATGGATGTCTGAATACTTTATCCCACTCCCTCTTGCACACACTCACTGGAGACAGAGAACAGTACTTGAAGCAAGCAAAAAAGGAGGCTGGTCAATGGTGCAGGGCCTTCCTGGGAGGGGAAGTGCTCTCTGAAATAGCAGCACTGTCCAGTGCTGTATCTTCATACACTCCTGTGTGAGGCACTGACCTGGTTTCAATCATACTGCCAGTCTTTTCTCACAGGACAGCTGTTCACTTTCTCAACTCCACAGTACATCTCCTCCAGTCAATCTATAGTTTCCCTGGACATGAATAAGCAGAACCATGCAAGCAGAGGTTGTATTTGGTGTTTCACAGTTGTATCACACCTTTCTGACCATGATTGACATGACGCGTTAGGACTGTGTCTAGTTGTCCTGTATTTAGCCTGTGATTCACTAGAACATGAAACATTTTTCATTTCCTGACCTTTTCATGGAATGAAATCTGACCTGTTTGTAGAAATCTAGTTTATTTTTCTCTGTACTGTGAATGAGTTTGCACCTTGAAGTCAAGTTCCATTTCCACTACTCCAGCCTTCCAGTTCACCCACTTTCTTCTTCATGATCAAGTTTATTTGAACCTTGCTTAAATAATTAGCCAAATAATTAGCCAAAAACCACTTCTAGGGTACCAGTCTTCAAGATTGGTACCAAGACAGATAGATCTCTGATGAGCTTTCTTCTAACCTCCCTCCAGCATGACAGTTTTCTCGTGTGCACGTCATTCTGTTGAATCCATTTTAACTAGTCCTTGCCAAGCTCAAGCTTTGTACTGAATGTTTGTCTCCTCTAGTTTCCTCGTGACTCCTTACGAAATGCTTTACTTTGATACAGATGAATGATTTCTACAAAATTTTCTTTCTTTCTTTAGAAAATCACTTTCAGAAAAATGAAACTAAGTTAATATATCACAATCTGCTTTTTCCAGCCCCGTATCACATTTTCTCCCATTTCCATAATATAGTTATATGTAATTATCTTTCAGTTTAAAAATTATTCTTAGAGCTTTACACACTATTGAGCTCAGATAAACAGTCATCAGTCCTGGGTCACTTTTATCCTTTTTCCTAAATTCAGGCACCACATTTACTATTCTCCAAGTATGTAGTCCTCACTGAAGATGATGATTAATTACAGCCTTACCTTTAAATCTTTCAGTACTCAGAAGGAAATCGTGCCATATCTTCCAATTTGAGATCCTAACAACATCCAAAGCATTCTGCTGTGTGGGATTATTTCCACCAGCCCCATTAGTTTCCCCATTTTACATCATGTTTTGGGCATGCAGTGTTTCTATATTTTTATCAGAAATCTTTAAGTACCATTTGCAGGAAACCCAAGGCAGTGTGTCAACTGAATCTTAATATCCATCCAGGTCCGTTTGATAATGGTCCTGAAGTGATACTTGCTGATCTTGCTGATGTCTCTATTCTTTCATTTCACAGAGGTGTTAGCTGCACATAGATAACTTCAAGCCATTCAAAGAGTAGTCACTGCTCACCCAGTAGCTTTGGAGACTCCTGTCTGATAACAGGATGCCCAAGAGAAGTAACATTTTTGCTAAGAACTTCACATGTAATACGGCAAAGCCACTTCTGAGACATTTAATTTGGTTTTGATGGAAACTCCAACCACCACTTTGTCCCTTTGTAACTTTATAGGAGATTATAAAGACTAGCTGCTCAAATACTTTTTGACATACTTTGTAGGGGATTTATCAGATATCCATACATTTCAACATCCCCACCCATTAGAGAAGTAAACATAGAGACTGAATTTCTAGAAGATTTGATAAAAATTGACTGAATCTCATGCCTTTTAGAAGTGATTTGTAATTGGCTTTTCCCCCCTGACTTTCACCATTTTATGATTTTTCCCTTCCATGCAGGTCTATCAATTTTCTTTTGGATATTATGGATTGTATTTACTCTGCTGTTCTTGATTAAGTATGAAGCTCTGAAGTGTGGGGACCTCTGACCTCCACTACATCCTCCAATAAGTCTGAATGACCTCTTTTCAGGTCACTGTGACCAAATTCCAACTGGGTGGAACAGACTTTTTGCCCAGATTTCCTCTAAAAGGTTGAGAAATTCTTCCTTCTTTCTCACAAGTTTTATTCTTTGACTGCTAAACTATTGCTGAAATGTTCCCAGTGATGTCTTCATTGCAATAAACAGGCTAAGCAAGGAAACAAGATCCATCTGGTCTGAAAAGCATCAGCAGACCTTTCCTGAACTTTGTGTCTGTGTCATTTATTATTATTATCCAGGAAGCTCTGTACTGCAAGAACTCTGTTTATCTCAATAATTCTCTTGTATTTGTTCAACTCCAGAGTTCCCCAAAAGACAGGAAAGGTAGTATATAAGCATGAAGGGAAAATAGTTATTGTCTTTAACTTTCTGGCTAATTATTTTTCCTGAAAATGTAGAATGTTGAAGTTTCTGTGTCTTCGAGGTTTTGTCAACATAAGAAAGCTATAACAACACAGTTCTATGCTGACAGTCCTATAATTGTCTTTATAACTGTCTTTATAAACCCTTGGGCAATATCATTGCGTGTCTTCCCTGCCTGCCTTCCTTCCTTCCTTCCTTCCTGCCTGCCTGGCTCCCTCCCTCCCCCACCTCTGAAAGGGTTAAAAACAAAAGCAAGAAAAAGAGATGGGAAAATATGGTTTAATTCAAAAGTAAAAAAAAAAAAAAAAAGTATAACCAATTTATATCCTTTCAAGGATTTTTATTGACTGTTGTGGGTATCTTTTTAGCTCCATCCCACACCTGCATGTTCTTTCTGAGCTTGGGATCTAGCCCAACTCAAACAACAGGAAAAACTAGAGGCACCTGACATAGACCACACCCTCAGCAGGGCTATTTTGAGAGAAAACAGATTTTATTTCTGAGATTTTCTTTATTTATAAAGTAGCTATGTGAAAAATAAAAACAGTTGAGGGAGATAGCTGGAGGAAAATGTGAGTGCCCTCTCTTAACCACTCACTCAGCATTGCCGTGGGGCCTTTGCCTTGAACCAGCAGCTCGTGCACTTCAGCCAGGGTGGTTTGAGAGCTGCCTTGGAAATCAGAGTGCCACTTCAGATAAACACGTGCAGGAGCTTCCTCTTGAACTCAGGCAATCAAGGTCTCACTGACAGCTTCGCCCAGGAGGTTCTGGCAGCATTTGTATTCTCTTCAACCAACAGGAAAATGTGACAATAAAGATGCTGTGTTTGCCTCACAGGACTTTGCTCCACCAAGAAGAAACCAGGGGAGCTGCTCACTTGGAGGAATGAGTGAGCCCCATTCAGATTAAAGTATAGGCAAGGAATTCCTGCAACAATGTTGACACCCATGATCAGTAATTAATAAATACTGCAAACCATAACCAAAGAGGAGCTAAGTCCCTGACTTTGGCTGTTTTTAAATATATAGGACCTCACATGCATCCATAGGATTTCATTGATTCCAGTGGTTTCAAAAGGATGCTACAGAGAACAGTCTGGTTTTGCACCCACCATGTAAAAACATACTCTTATGTGCCACTTATGTTTAAAGCTCGTCACAAAATGATACTGCAAATTCCTCTTTCAGTTACAGAAATAGAAGCACAGGAGTGATTTGCCCACAGTTGTGGAGGCAGTTAGTGGAAGAGCAGAGCGTTTGATACCCACAGCTCCAAACTCAGAGCGCAGCACCTCACTGTATGAATCCTTCAGCCTCTTTTCTTTCATGCACCTGCCTGTAGTTAATGAAATTACCTGATTTTCATTTGCCAGTGTGCTGAGTTCTAGGAAGGGAAGCAGGAGGAATCAGCTTGTGTGTCAACTCTGAAATTTCAGAGGTACAGTTTGTCTACTGGGATTTATGCAAATTTTAAATCTGTTATACAAACAGCATTAACTTTCATAAATTTTTATTCTAAGAATTATACCACATACTGTCTTTCTGGACATATTTTAATCTTTTTGCTCTAAAAATATCGTAAGTCTGTGATGAGGATACAGCCTGTCATTGATATAATGGGAAATAAAACCTGTAGAAGTTATTTTCCTGATACATTTTCCTTTACTTCTAAAGACATTTGGAGTTTGACAAATGTTTGAGTTTGGCCCCAGAACGATGTTACATCAGCTTGTGATGTCAGTTTCTGATTGATTGTGACACAATGTTTTGCCACCAGTGGCCCAGAACATCACATGTAATATTTCATTCTTTTCCCCTCTTTCTGCTCATTGGTTCCAAAACAATTAGGAAAAAAAAAATTGATCCTGTAAGAATGGTGTTTTCATAGTGGATAAGTAATCCTGCTAGATTATACTGTATTAGACTAGGTTATACTGTACTGAAAACCAAATACATATGACAAGAGTTTTGCCAAAAAATTCTTCTTCAATATTTTCCTTTTAACAAGATTTTTTAATGAGCTTCCTCTGTTCTTTAGTTTCTCTTCTGACACATACAAGCAATTCATATTTCATGAAACATTGTAGCTAAAAATTAGATCACCAGTTCTTCCAAATGAAATACAAGGGATTTCATCTTCAAAAAATCTGTTTTTCACAGGATAACTAACCAGCATACACTAAAAAGGTATACAACTTTCAGATATCTTAGAGGGAGACAACACCAAAAGAAAAGTCTTTGGTTTGCTTTGAAAATCAGAATACATGTGTATGTCTTATTCTAACAGATAGGAAGAAAGAGAGGGTTTTTTCCTCAGCATAGAAGTCTCTGATTCCTGGTAGTAACTAAAATATAACCAGCACCCCTCCCTTCACCATAAAACACCACCACTACCAAACACATAATATCCAAAAAAAAAAAAAATCACATTATTTTTTTGTTCCAAATGTGCAGGGTGTAAAATGCTATTAAACAATATTCAGTAACTTCTTTTGGATACCAGTCTTCAACCAGCTCTTATGTGCCAGGTCCTCTGCCTCTTTCTACATGGCTGCAATGACAGAGTTATGTTTAATGTCTCTTGTTTTCCTTTCTTTGCAAGTTTTGCAAAACTAATGCCTCCCACTTCTCCTCTCAGGTGTTTGTAGGTGCCTGCCCCTGTCCAATTTCCATCACTGGAGATTTTAAATACAGACCTTCTATAGCTGCAGTTTCTAACAAGTCATCAAGAAGTATGTACAATGAGGTACAAATTAGCTTTCTGATAGAGTATAATAACTGACTGAGCATAAATGTTAATATTAAGCATGGGAGAAGGGCTTCTTCAGAAATATTAATATATCTCAAGCTCAAACAACATATTTTGTGATTTAAAAAGGCTTTATTATCAGGGCTTTATTGCTTGTTTTTGACTTGTTCTTCCTTCATCTCTGAGTCGCAATAATGTGCGTATCTAAAGCAGCTTAAAGCCACCAAATGAGACTCTCTGAAGGGCACATTAAATTTTCCTGGGATCAGGATCAGAACTACCCTCTGTAAGATCAGCTCTGCAGTTCCAGAAAGGCTGGGCGAGGGTGTGAGCATGAAAATATGTAACAGAGTCGGGAGGAAATCTGCATAAGAAACTGAGGAGTTTTCTCTGAAAGAAAGTTCCGTGCCCCAGTTACCCCATCGTCACCAGCACGGGTTGCCAAAGCACGTCACTGCTATCTAGAGCCTGCACTGCCTGCACTTCACACATTAGGAGAGAGGCACTGAAACTCATTTCTGCTTAAGTACCTGTGGTGTTTGCAGGGCAAACCACAATCTACTTCTCACTCTGCCAGTCTCTGAGACTTCTCTGACAGCTCTGAAAACAGATCTCACTCCTGGCATATTAGCAGAGCCGAAAGCAACAGTTAGATCTTGCCATTACCTACAGCTGATTTCATTGGAAAGCATCTCGTGTCGTTCAGTCTTTGAACATGATTCAACCTGGACTTTCAGCCTCCCAGGAAAATGACTTGCTCTTATGTCTAGCACTGGCAAGTGTGTGGTTCATAGGCTCACAAGAAAAACATAAGTACTAAAAACATTCTGTCGTGTGCTAACAAGTCCTGCACCTTACTGTCTAGTGTTCAATTACTGATGTGCTATGTGAGAGCAACCATGTTGTCTCTCAGCATTCATTTTGCCAAGCTAGAAAACACCCTCCTTTCTAGTCTCTTCTCACAAGCTATGTTTGTGATTATTCCAATCCTCTTTTCCCCGCAGCTGCTCTTGCTTCCTCATCTCCTGCCTTTACCTGACTGACTGTGCATGTACACAGGGATCTATCTATCTGTCTATCTATCTATCTATCTATCTATCTATCTATCTATCTATCTATCTATCTATCTTTATCTCCTGCTAGCCTTGCAAAATGGTGTTAGCAATCCCCTCTCCCTGCTGAAAACATTTTCTGACATTTTGGGTTTCCATGCTCATATCTTATTGATTCTTGACAGAAATTCCAAAAGCTATTATCTACATACAAATACATTGCTCATTTTTAAAGGGTGGTCCTGAGTTTACTGAAAAATTTCCTGTTTGCTCCTTGCATTTTACATTATTTGCTCATTTCAATTATTTCAGACCCGTTGGTAGCATTTTTCTTCTTTCTGACAAATTCCAGCCCTTTCTCCTGCCACTGATGCTATTTAACCATGTATTATCTGCTCACATCATTAGTATACAAGATTATTACAAAGCTACTAATTAATTAGAGGTCACAAGATCTGTTCCAAGGGAGTCTCACCACTCTGCCTCCAGGAGAATGCTTCCTCATCCAGCACAGCCTATTTTCACAGCAGAACAGTGACTTAAGTATGTGTTTCTAATGGCATGGTATCTTCCTGCAGTTAAATTCTCTGTGTGGACACAATAATTGAGACCTCTTGGATACCAAGTACCTCTTTGTAGCCTACAGCACACCAGGCACCACTTTCAGAACAGGGTGAAAGATGTGGGCTGTGCAGCATCTCTCAGAAATACACCATTATTCCATGGGTCCCTGTAAGCGTGGTGATATTCTCACTAGCTCGTATTTGCATACAGACGGGCTGTGTCTGATGCAGCTTCCCCTCACCTGGCCTGATCCTGGTCCCCACCCACAGGCTGACAGCCCAGCCCATCCTTGGCAGGTTCCCATCTCCAAGGAGGTGCCCAGTGCCCAGGACAGGGGCTGACCCTGTTTTTCTGGCTGCCCAGAGTTTCTAACTGGGGAGGTGGAAAAGGCTCTAGATGGTGAGGCCCTGCCCTACCTCTCCAGAGGACCACCACACCTCTTGTCCTCAGGGAATTGCTGCTCCTCACAGTGTCCCAGCAACTACTGCAGTTAAGTTGCAGCTCTTTGGTGTTAACTGCCTTGCCCATTTTTTATCAACATGTGTTCCATACGTGTCTTCCATCGGTCTGATACTGCATAATCATTTTTATTGCTCACATTTCTGCGTACCACTTAACCCAGGGTTATGAACAGAATGATCTGCATTCCTATATTCCATACTATATTTAATGCCAGCTAGGGTTTGGACGTGAAAAATTGTGTTTTGTTGGAATCAAGTCTTTTAGTCATTTTATCTGTTCTATATTTGTACACATGAATATGAATATGCTAACAGATTTTCTCCTTAGTTTTTAGAGATACCATGAGCTATTTTGTTTGAAGATCTACAGTAAGAGAACTGTGAAATCTAAGCAGAGAACTTAGTGATTTGAAAAACAACAACTTGAAGTGTGCATTTAGGTCTGGATCCAAGTCTGGTAAAATATCACCGTGGTTCATGTGGTACAGGTGAAGGGATTGGAATATTTTCAGTATGAGGAAGACAAGATCCCTTGTGCACAGGGAGTGGTATGGTGTCAAGGCTCCCAAGTTGGTATAGCCTCCAGATCTGTCCAACACATAGCCACTGCACACAAACATGAACATCGTGTGCTCACAACCAGACGTATTTCCTGTTTCTAAGGAAATAAAAACAGGGAAATCATTTGATCTTGGCTAAGTGGCTAACACTGAGGCCAAATTCAAAGGTAAGGGATTGAGACAGTCTGGATGTAGGATACAAATTAATTCACATTGGATGCAGCAGGAATTGAAACCTCTTAAAATTGCACGATTGTACTGTAACATTATATCCTGTCACCTTCTCCTTGCTCAAGTGGAAAAAAAGGCTGGCCTTCATTGTGTCAGAGATGGATGTAAAATAGTCCTGTTCATCTCTGAGGAGGCAGAAAAGGGAAAGTTATTTTAGAAATTATGCACCAGTGATAACAATCTTTTGGACTTTTTGGTGTCCAGATTCTCATCCCAAATGAAGGACAAGGATAGGATTATGTCAGGTCACAGATTAGAGAAATGCTGCTTCTTTAATCTTCTCCAGCCACAAAGGGAGAGATTTTGAGCCCAGTCCCACACTAGCAAATGTCAGAGGGGGGAGTCTCTGCAAAGACAGGAATTGGGGATATCCAGTACATCTGTATTTCCACCTACCATGTATGTTGGCAAGGCAAGCAAGGAAAAAGAACTCTGCCTATATGTATGTTATTGCTCTATTCCACTTCTACAGGTCTGGCCAGTCAACATACTTTGCAAGTAAGCATCTACCTCAGGTTTGGTACTGGATTATTTCCTTTGAAGTGGGAGTTAAAATAACACATGCATTTGGAAATATAAGCCAGTAACCAATTATTAGTATGTTCAACAGCATTTTAGACTGCCACTTAAAATGCTATCCATTCATTATCCAGCAGAAGGAACATTAAAAAAAACCTGAGAATCTTTTGTGGTTATCTGACAGACTGAATATATGGCAGTCAGTGTGAAAGCCTTTTTTTGCATGTCATACAGCAAGACTGAGAAAAGTTGGTGGATTTTAAGTCAGAACACACCTGTTGCTACAAAATTACTTGTTTTTCTATACCCCATATTACATATGGTAACCTTGGCAAAAGGTGGTTAGCGGATGAGCAAGTAAATTTTTATGGGCATGGAGTAGGACAAATTTAAACCTCATCTCTAACTTGTTAAGTAAAATAAAGTGGGCAGTTCATCCCAGCAGATTGCTTTGTGGGGAGACAGGGAATCTATCCTGTTCTGTATGACCATTGACTTCATGGACACGCTCCAATCAAAACCCCAGTCTGCATCCCACCCTTTCTCTGCCCATCAGAGAGCAGGCTCCTCTCCCAAAGAGGGGAAAATGAGCTTCAAGTACCACTGATGGTGTCCTGACTGCACAGAGACACAGCTGCATCACAGTTCACATTACTAATCTCCCAGACATCTAAAGATGTGAGTCAAATCAAAGCCACTGCAGCACTGAATGCAGCAGCAGACAATTTTACAAAAATGAGAGTGCTCCTACATTTGTTCGGGTTTTTTTTTTTGCTTCTCAGTCACATGAATAAAATCCTAGGCTTCTGCAATGCTTTTTCTTTCCCCCTTGCTTTTGTTTGCTTCTCCCTGCCCCTCCATATAGCATACACAAGTGTTTTGGATACAGACTGTGGGCTGGTTACCCAATTATAAACAGGAAAGTTAGCATTATGAAAATATAGCTAAAGTCTGTGTCAGTGTCACTATTAAACTGCTACAGTAAATAAGATATTATGGTACTTTTTTATGGACCTCTTTATCTGAAGTGGTTTTTTTCCCTCCTCATATTATCTACATCCCCCTAGAGAGAATAGTTACCTACTATGAAAGAATTCTCAAGATTGTAGCTTTTATTATCATTTAAACTGCCAGAAACATTAAGATGTCATTGGTGACAACAATAACAACTAACCAAAGCAGAAGGGAAGTAGTATTTTTACATTATCTGTTTCTTTTCATTGAAATTTTCTGTATGTCTTGAAATGAGGAAAAAACTGTCTTCTTCTGTCTTGAAAACATTTCACAGCATTCATTCTTCAGCCCTACTCAAAGACTTCTTTAAAGATGAAATTATGAAAGCACTCCTTCCTCCTATATATGTGCCCATATAAGTAGACCTTCACTGAAAGATGTGGCATAATATAATTGTATAAAATTAATCTATTATCTATCTATTATCTATCTATCAGTGGCACTTGAATGGAATATTAAGTGAATAAAGTTATTACAATTGAGTAATAAGTCAGTAATAGGAAAAAATGGTTCTGATTTATTTTGCTATTTTTTCCTGCCTGAGCACTGGGCAGCCCATTCCTCAATTTTATTTTTGCTTGATACAGAATAAAACTGGTGAAAAAATCTTGAAAGCCAATTCTTCAGCTATTTAACTTTACATTTTTTGAGTGGGTTGCTGACAACATGTTAAGTTCAGCACAGAATAAGACTTTAGAGTCCTAGTCTGGAACTGCTGTTAAGTGACTCATTAACAACATTTGACAGTCAGAATTTAGACTGTTCTTTAACATTGATTGATATAAAGCATATGATTTTGTTTTATCATTTCAATGAACACAAGTGTATTCCAAACTCTAAAACTCATAATGGCAAATATAAAATTGTTATCTGAATGCATTCTATTTTGAGCAAACCCAACACTATTCACCTGCAGACATTCCTCTGCAAATTCCCTCAGATACAACTTTCTTGATATGGTAATCTTTGTCCAGGAGAATGTTATCAGAGAGAAAGAAAAGAGCAATGAATGACCTTAAACTCAAACTGCAAAGAAACATTTCAGTGACTCAAAGAAGAGACAGCTAAACATCATCTCATCAAAAAGTTAATATCTAATTTTTGCGTGAAATATTTCAACTCAGAAAAGTATCACTCTTTACTTCGTACTTTCACAAACTACAGTTTTTCTGAGTATGATTTTTATTAAATTATTTTCCTAGCCAACAGAGTAGCAGGAAATATTGAGATTTTGAAGAAATGAAGAGTAATACACAAAGGAAAATTCCTGTGTAAACCGGCATAAATTATGATGATTTGTAAATTATATATCACCATTCAGAAAATATTTGACTGCTTCTCTGAAAACATTAGCACAATGTTCTGCCATTTTCATAAAGGCAAATCTGATGTTTGAAGTTGTTAGGATTGAATCGGGAACAAAACAAAAAGTATCTTTGCACTGCTTTATAAACCCATAGCATGCTCTCATCTTGAACACAATCCAATTCAATCAATTTGGAAAACAGCTTGGTGTAGTTTTGAAGTCATGGTAAAGGTGATTAGAAATACAGAACAGATTTCATGTGCATATAGCCTGCAGCTCTTGGGAAAGGCAGGACTGAAGGAAGTCACCAAATAGGTCTACACAGTCTTAACTATCAGACGAGCAATAATTACAAGCTATTATGAGTATAAGAATTAGAGGTGCCCAAATGTTTTTTATTAGGAAGAGCAACAAATAAAACTTCTTTTACACAACTTACAAATAAATTGCAGAACTCATTACTGCAAGATATAGAGGTGAGCAAGAGTTTAAACATATTCAAAACTGTTTCAGAGAGCTCCTGGGGAAAGATCTGCTGGCATGGTTGAATGTGATGGGAGGGATACAACATCCAGCACCTGTCATTCCTAAAGAAGATGGTTTGAGGGTATCAACAAAGAATCACCCTCTCTACTTCCTTCCATTTCTTACATTTGTCCTACACATTTGCAGCTGATCCCTATAGGAATGAACATTTGGGACTGCATAGTCTTTTACGTGACCCAAAATTCCACTTCATAGATCTGTAAGAAATGCAGGTAAATTCCTTGAATTTTTTTTTTTTTTTTTGAGAGCCAAACTTAAGGAAACTCCTCACTATTAATATATTCATTAGTTTAATTTATTATTCAATTTTATCATCTCTATTATGATAACAGCAAAATAACAACTGATCAAAGTACTTCCTATTGGCAAGATTTCCAAATACTGCAGTCATAAAACCAATAATCTAAATTTCAGCAACAGCCATGATCAACACTATGTTTAAAGCTGCTGATACAACAGGCTTAATAATTGCCACATATGTTTTGCATGACTTAGATCCGGGAGCCATCAGCATAGATCATTACACAGAACATTTTTAATAAATTCAACTGTCTCTTCAGAGTGGGTTTGCATTTTTTTAAACATCTTCAGACTCTGAAAATGGGTAGAATTCCCTAGTTTGTGTGACTACAAATTCAAGAAATGGCTTGTGATATTTGATTTCTGTTAATATTTTTTATGAGGTAGATTGCTGAAATTATTAGTAACTTCTGCATACTCTAGTGTTCTATGAGCTGCAAAGATGGAGTAAACAATACTTCATTGGTATCAGTGATGCTACAACACTTTACACCAGCTGAGAATCTGATCCTTCCAGTTAGGTTTGGAAAGGGAGGGTGTGTAGAGAGCAGCTGTCCCTTATGGTTTTTCAATGACTTTCTGAAACACTAACATTGCTATTAACAGAATTTACAGTAAGCTTGGTGAAGATGAACTGCAGTCACATCAGTTTCTCCCAGTGCTGACACAGCTTCTCTGTGCAAACTTCATAGGCAGGAGCCAGGGAAGCGCAGGCATAAAGCAATTATGACACTCTTCTGTTTTGAGTTGTTTCTGTTGCTGTCAAACTGTAAAGAAGCAAAGAAGACTGGATGAATCTCATCCAAGAAGATTTTGGCCAGCTTTGTGCTATAGGCTTTGTTTGTTCAAGTTTCTTTGGATAAAAGGGTTTCTTTGAAACAGTTTAGATGAAGCAAAAAGTTCCCTGAAAGCTAAAATTCAAATCATCCCTGTCATGCACTGGTACAAGCATTTCAGCCCATGTACACCCTGCAATCTCTGGTTTCATAACAAATTCAAAGTCTGTTGTGCTTTTGCCACAGGGGCTTAAAGGGCTTTTGTTGCTCTCCTATGCATGAATCCTTTTAAAGACACAAAAACCAACAAGAAAAAGATACAAACAACTCCCTTCTTAATTCTTTGCTCCACCCAAAAAACTCACAAAAACAACCCCAACCCAAATTTCATCCTTCCAGAATATCCAGACCATCAGGATCTGCAGCTTGGAAATCTGTCCATTTAAAATTTCTCCCAGTGGGAACTATTTCTGACAAATTTTAAGAGCGGAGACAAAGCAAATCCTAACGAAAAACTCTCTTCTAGTCCTGAAAAACAAGGCTAAATACTTGGAGCTGTCTTCTGGAACAATGGAAAGTGTCAGACTTTCAGAGTTCCTCGAGAATTATTACTGACATCTCTCATTTGAGGATTTCCAGTGCTTTCACATAGAATTAAACATAGTGGGAGCTGGGAGAAACCAAGAACTTTCTGAAGAAAACCTCAATGGTTAGGAGCTATGGGCTGCATTTACATAGGTCTCTAGCTTTAAAATGCTGGTAGACATCTGGCTAGAAGCAAGTAGCCACTCAACAAATCAGGATGTGCAGGAAACTCCTCACAGTGTGCCTGTGTGTAAGTTAAAAGACTAAAGACTCTCTTTTCTACAATGGTAACATCCTAATCTAATTTTCACTGTGACACAGGAATGCTTTTCCCAGACGGTGAAGGAATTCCTCCTTTAAGGTACTAAGTAGCCCTGCTTCCCACCCCAGTCTCTTTTCCAAGGGAGAAGAAAATTCCCCAGGCTTCTCAGGAGCAAGTGCCAAATTGTGAAAACAACTGGAAGTAATGCGAGCTTTCCTGGAAGAAAAGATTAGGCACAAACAGATTTATAAATTCAAAACACTACTTATTAATAGATCTACTCACAGCTGACAGTGAAATCATTAGTGGGTAGAAGAACAGAAGCATCTGGAAGCAGCTTTTATCTTTCCCAGGAATTTTTGACCCAAATACTGCCAAAATACAGTTCTCTTCCTGGACTGTTAGTGTTTGCAAAATGACATTAAGGTGTTTCAGTCCATCCACAGGTTTTCTGCCTTTCCCTTTTCTAATATTGTGTCTGCACTGTGAGAACTTGATCTAATAACTACTTCTCAGATGTGTCCCTTTCTTTTTTCCAGACATCAGCATTAGATCCTGCTGTTCTCAACCTTGATTAAAAAGACAAAAACTTCCCTTCTGCGACATTTTTCCCTACTTTTTCAGCTGGTATAAGCAATGTGAGGAAGAGTAGAGGAAAGGGAATATTTTAAATGCCTGCTGCACAAAATACCACTAACTTATGGATATCCTTACCAGGCCTTATTCAAGATTAAGTGTATGTGAAGTGGTGAATACTCTAAGACCATAAAAGCTTTCCTTTGAAGGCCTGCCTGGATGCCCTGCAACTCCACGTGTCTCAGAAGCTGAAGCCCATGTCCAGCATTTCACCATCCTTTCTGAGAGAAGAATCCAGGTATGATGCAGCAAGCGCACTCCTCTTTGCGGTTTCTGACTGGATGATTTCAGTCTCAATAAATCTTTTCTTTTTTCCTCTTGTTCTGTCTAAAAAATGAAGAGAAAGGGTATTTCAGACCCATTCCTTTGAAACATGAGGCAATACAAATAAAGTTAAGTAAGACATGTCAAACAAGAAAGAGCCTATTGCACAAACTAGGAAAAAGGGACATGGACCATTGAAAAATCCCTTAGCTGTATGTTTGATTTTGTAAAAATAAACTTTTAAAATGTCTGCTTTCTAGGGTTTCCACAAATTGAAATTCTATATTTTGTTCAAGGTCCTCTTTTCACTTGATATAGGACTGGTACATTATGTATTGTACATTACTGATGCAAACACACAAATATTGTGAAGTCAAAGTGAACAATATTCTACAAAATACTGGTTAGGGTTCCCTACACAATTTTGACATGGAACATTTGAGTATACAAATTAGGGCATATTTTCAATTATATTTCCATGAGTTATCCACAATTTTCCTCATCCAATTTCTATCTTTCCTTCTTTGCCTTCCCTTACTATTTCTGCTTTCAATTTTTCCATTTTCTCTACACATATCTGATATTTACATCACCTGTACGTTGCTTTAGTAGTCCCTTTAGAATCATTGTCACCTTCTTATCCTGCCTTTAACTTAATCTTCCAAAGAACATGCATACTTTCTTGTAGTCTGGAGCTAACCCATCCTTGTAGTGGATAATGAAAACAAAAAAGCAGGAAAAAAAAAAAGACAGATATAGTGTCTTGCATTTTTCCTCAAACTGAAAATTATTTTATTCCATTAAAATCAGAAAGAAATATGTTATTGGCAGTCTAAAGCAACTTTCAGGAAAGTTATGGTTTGAAGGAAGGGAGATTTGAGGATGGAAACTACCTGGAAACATTAGTTTCAGTATTTTTGACCAGCATTTCATTTTTAAGACACTCAGCTCACATCTCAAACTGATTTGAATATAAGAAGCTATAGATCATCAATCAGATTAAGATGTTTCAGAAGTGAATTTAAAACAGGATACTTTGCACATATCTATACTGCATTTAGACACATTAATAATACAGTCTCTTTGTCTTGGGAAATGACTTCTCATTCTTTATATAAAGACTCCTAAGCCTCATAATACTGTATTTTACTTCAAAAGTAAATCCTCCCACCCCTTTCAAATGAGGCTAATTTTGAGATCTAGGCTGTGTTAATCCCTATCCATGCAATATATACAGGTAGTGTAAAGGCTGAACAGGTGCCACTATTAAAAATATGTCCTCAGATAGGGCCTCAGCCTACTGTGAATAAATGTTTTGCAACTGTTGTGAAAGTTCTCTGGGTAAACCAAATGAGTAAACTTTTAAGATTATGACTCAGTCTTGTCAAAGATAGTATTTTTCAAGAGTGTGTTTTTTCTCTCTTTTTTAGGATCTAAATATTGCCACACTCTGTTCATCTCTAAACTTGCATAATCACATTAGAAGGCTTCCCCATACTGTACATCCCCAGGAATCTCACTTCTTATCAAAGGGGACCAGTGCCAGTGGCTTAAAAGAGAAGATTTTCCTCAGACTGTTCTCTGCTTGGTCTCTGCGAGGACTTTCTACTGAAGAACAGAACATAATTACAACAGACTTTGTGATAAATTAGAATTGTCATCATCACCATCATCATCATCATGATTTGTTTGGCTAATATTAACATCAAAAAGCTTGAAATATGTACTTGAAGTTGTACAAGTTCAAAACAAACTCCTTGAAACGGTTATATATGTATAAAAAATTATGGAGAAGGAAGAATATTCCTAGTTCATGGATGAGGAGCTTTATAAAAATGAATTCAGATTTCCTAGGGTTATTGGACATCTAGAGACACAAGAGAATCATAAAAATTCACTGGTTCATCAAAGTCACTGAGATCTTCTTCATCTTTCCATGTCTGCATAGATTTTAGCTTCTACAAGTTTGGGTTCATCTCCCTTAGTATTTCCCACCTAGAAATGTGTGTGCAGAGGAAGCTGTCTGTCTGTCAGCCCTCTATGGGCTGTAAGGACAGACAAGTATCTCCACTGGCTGATTTAGACAGTACTGTGTTGCTCAGCATAAAATGACTCCTGGTTTCCACTACCTACAGAGGTCTGTCAAACATAAATTAACAGACCACACCTCTAGTTCACAAATTCTAAACCCCTGACTTACCTCATAAAAAACAATCAGCAGCTTTCCTATGGACACAGTAGCATTGTGGCTCCATTCTGTAAGTCACAAAGATAGGCAAAAAAAAAAAATGGTTGCAGCAACTCAGATTTCAAGCTTTACAAATCAGCAATAAATTTGTAGTGTCTAAGATCATGTGGAGAAAAAAGAACAAAAAAAAAAAAAACACAGAGGCTGCACTAAGCTTTTAGCCACATGCAGGAAAAATTTCAGCAAAGCATTTGGCTTAATTCCCACTGAGATGTTGCCATGCATTCAGTCATGTTAGTAATTATAAATCTCAACTGTCACATGCTCTGGGCACAAGGGTTGGAGGGGCTACCAAATAACCTTTTCTGAACTTTATCTGTGATACCCTGGAAAAGACATGCATTTTCCCATGGGTCATAATCAAAATTCAGTCTACACAGAGCAATTCATAGCTCCTGCTTGGGCCTGGGTGTAGCTCCCAGCCCAGGCACAGGGGCTCCTACTGAGGGCAGGTTGCTCAGCATCACAGCTTCCTCCAATAGCAGCCAGGAGAAACAGGGACTGATTTTATTGTCATTGATGCCGAATGTTTATCTTCCATAAAGAAGGAGCCATTTGTTTTAACCCAAATAAGTTGAAAAACAGGAAACTTTATTTCAGTTGGAAGTGCAAAGAAGCTGGAATTCTTCACCTGCATCACAGAAAAACACCTGTGCTTATAGGAAACTTCAAACATATCACTAATAACCAGGTTAAGACCATCTTAAAAGGAAGGTCACCACAATTCTTATTGGACAGAGCAAATTACTCCAATCCTTTTTTCTTTCAGCTATGATTTTGTGCACTGACCTTTGGAAAGTATGGTCAAATAGCCTTAAGCAGCAGTTGTAAAGCATAAGATCATTGCATGGACACTGATTTCATTAGGCAGCTCGGTATAAATTAGCATTACTTACTGGGGGGTATGCAGCTAATAGTACTGAAAAGAAGTGAGGTCTGTTCATTCTGTGTGCTGTGCCTGTAAGTGAAGCCTTCCTGCCCCTCTGCAGAGACACAGCTGCCCTTCTGTGCTCTGCTGCAGATGTGAAATGTTACACAGACCCTCTGTGAGATGTTTCTTTTCATAGCAGAGACCATTTAGACCATGTGAGGGAGAGATTAGTGGCCACAGGCTCTTGTGAAGCTTTATTTAGCCCAAGTAAAGGCCTCATTCACTGTCAGATTTTGCACTTTTAAGCAAAAGCAACCTCAGGTCAGATTTGACTCTGCCCAGTGCTTGAGCTCCTTCCCAGTAAAGCAAGACAAGCAACAGCAAAGTCCCTTGTAAACTCCTAGGAACCTCCAACATTTCTTCATCATATGGGAAATCTACCTGAGGTTTGGTTCTTTAGCCTGTTTTTTCTTCTTTAGGAATATTAGGTTTAGTCATGGGGAGGGTTTTGATTCTGGAAAGTGCCATTCTCATGATGGCAGCAATTATTGAAGCTTGTTGGGCACATCCTAAATATCTTTAGAGCTTAGATTTATCTGATTTTTTTCTAAGATTATTCCCCAGCTGGATCCCATCCACTAAGACTGCCATTGCTGTGCTGGCAAAAATGTCCTCTGGATAGCTGAGCTCCCACCATGCAAATATCTTTAAACCTTTAAACATCCTGAAACTGCCAGCAGGTTTAGATGGATTAGCATTCAGGGTCACTTGTAGTTTTTATAGACCAGTTTGCTAATCTCTCTTGAGAACAGTTAGCTCTGTCTGAAACTCAGGGAAGGAGGAAGAGAATGAAAGATTAGAAATAAGAATAAAATTGATCAGATAAGAGCTTAGGTAATGAACTATAAACAATCTGCCAGTTGTGGCAACTGTAGAATTGTTACTAAATTATGGGAGAGGAAAAAACACAGTTCTGAAACAAGCATTAAAAATTCACATTTTGGCTACAATCCTGATACCCAGACTTGTCTAACTGCTTTAAGTTATCCTCTAGGTGTGTTCCCTTCTATATTTCAACAAAACAATAGGAAATAGCAGATGGGAGAGTTGTATTCTGCTACACAATCCCTTCCCTAGATTGCTTCTAAGTAGCTGATGGCTGTCAGTCCCTGCAAAGAGAGTTTGAAAGTCTCAGGGGTGTGTTTTGTTTTCAGCAGCATTGACTGGAAACATGCCCTGTATACTTTCTCCAGAGTCTTGAAGACCATCACTTGGAGCTTTTCTATCTATACATGTAAAAAGGATACCTCAAAAGGTCGCTTGACATATTTTTTGCTACCAAAGAAGGGACAATTTATATTCTCTGCTTTAATTCCCCAGTGTCAAACTTGATCCATAATTTTAAGTAGTGTAATGGTAAAATAATGATCTTCCTTAGATAGTTATGTTTGCTTTTAGGAGGAACTTAAAACTACTGGCTGCTGTACTTCCTCTTTCAATTCAATTTTGCTGTGATTGTAAGAGATGGAGCAGGGTAGTCTCACACAAAAACAGAGCAAGTACAAACTTCAGGCTGTGAGTTCACTTAAACATCAAAACATGCCCAAGGGAGAAATCTCTCTTCTTCCACTTTCTGTGGATGGAGAAGCAGGAGCAGATGGGGTTGAAATGAGGACAAAGGACAAAGTGAACTGAGTCCCAGTCTCTGCATTTAGGTGAGAAGGTGACCAAGGAGCCTGAGCTCATCCCAATCTTTGGCTGCAGCACAAGCTAACATCTCCTTACCTCAATAATCTGTACCTTGGCTTGATCTAGGATGGGCTTTTCTCAGTGTCTCCTTGTATTTTTGTGGGCTAACTAAAAAAATGAAGCACATAGTATACTCTTGTATGAAGGGAATTAAGTCAATGTTCTTTATCTTATGTTTTATTTTGGATATATCTGCAAATTTATATTTCCTTCCAGTCTGAGATCCACAAAGTTGTCCAAAACTATTAAGGTTCACTTCCACTTTGGGGAAAAAAGATCAGTAGCTTGAATTAGTGTAGTCCAATGCTTATAATTGACTTTTAACAATATGTTTGTTTCAGGTTCATTTTGAGAAATGAGTAATATTTCAGATTTTCCTTGAGAGGTAGGCTCACCACATACTATTAAGCAGTGGTTATGCATTATTACAGATCTGTTTTAGCAATTAATAGTCCTCTGTCACACTAGAGCATGTCTCAAGTATGGTTTCAGAGAGTCTGGTACTATCCTGCTGTCTCTACTTCCTTTCATAGACCCAATGATGGAATAGAGCTCACCCGCTAAATGTGCAGATTCCATAAAGCTGAGGGGGCTGCAGCCCTCTAGAAAACACTAACAGAATAAAAAGTAATCTTGGCAAAAAGGAAAATCTATCTGGACTTAAAAACGTATTATTCAATAAACTCACATGCAACACTGTCCTGCAAGTTAGGCAGGAATACTTCACTTCAGACAGAGATGTTCTTATGAGCACAGTGGGTCACAAAGGGAATTTTAATCAATTGTGGCATATTATGGAAATTAAAAGTTCCCAAACTTGAATGTCACCATTAAGTGTATGAACAAGGAAATGATCTATGACACTGAAAATAATCCTTCTATACATAAGATCTCATGTGGGATACTGACTCTTGTTTCAGGCATCGTATTTCAAGAAGAGCAGGGAACATTTGGTCTGAGAAGAGCAAGGAGATTCAGAAGGCCAGAGATTCAAACAATATGACCCAATCTGAGGAAAAAAAAGACTAAAGGAGAAAAAAATGAAGGGAAAAAGGAATTAATCATCTCATATAAAAAAATATCACAAAAATGTAATGTGGAATACAAAATCATCCTGCAAGGAATAAAGGATTAATCTGTCTGGGCACCTGGTGGATAGAACAGGAGGCAATTCCTCAGTAACTAAGGGAAATTTTCTAATTGTAATATTAGTTAAGGACCAGAGAAGTTTCCCATAGGAAGCAGTTCTATCTTTTCTTTGAATTTCTTGAAGAACAGATAAGCCAAATGCCTGACAGAATTGCTTTAAGTATAGCTGGCTCTGCTTTGGAGTTAAAGGATAGGCTAAGAATGCCTCTTGAGATGGCTTCCAGCTTCCTTTTAGCTGTAGTCTCTGTTCATTCTACCTTTTCTATGTACCTACAGCAGTATATCAGAAGGCAATTAAAACACTAAAAAGCACATTTTTTTATTTTTTCCTCCTAAAACAAGCAAATTAATGATACTAATAAAAAATGGTTTTCTTACCACAGTTCCTTAGTGTTCTCTAATTACAACACTGAAATATTTGTGCTTCATATGGGAGCTCTGCTTACTACTGAAATCCAGACTTCTGTCATCTGCTTTTTCACAGCTAAATCTGCAGGCAGCAGTAGGAACAAGACAAGTCCAATCTTCTTGAGACCAACAGCAAGGGAAATGAAAGCTCAGCCATTAGTTTTCTTGGCATAAATAAGTATATGTCTTTCCCAGACTAGCAAAAGTAATCACGGATACATGATATACCATCACAGCTATTAGCCTGCCTAGCCTTAGCTTGCCTTGCCCTTTACCAAGTGTACTGAGCACATTAGACAAAACTCATCTTCCCTGACATTTCCCAGTGCAGCTCCAGCAGGTAATGCCCATGTTAAATCGGATTCTTTCCCTGGAAATGTCTGCTGGGTGCCTGAATTACAGCAGTCACGGAGTATCCTCAAGCCTGCTTGCTGGGATTCCAGCCCCCACAGAGACTCAGCCAGCCCAAGCTGTTTGGCAGCTGAAAGCAGGTTTTGTCATCTCAGTTATGCAGCAACTGCTCCCATGTTGGCAGGATACCACTCTGGCACACATGCATAGGCTCTTCCTGGTCATGCTTGTAAAAGGCTCCTGGGAAGGTGCCTAGATACAGTCAGGTTACTAATGCAGAGCACAGGATTAAAGCAGCATGGATGTCAGGGTAGCCCTCGTGGTGCTTGCACAATGAGGGACACCCCTAGGCAGAGGCAAAACCTGGTTTGCTCTGCCCCATATGCTCTCTTCAAGGGGCCATTCCTGGCTCCTTGTCATTTGCTCTCACAGCAGCTTCCTGCTGCTGGGTATCCTTGTGCATGAGCCTACACTTGGTGTCTCTTAACCGACCTTCCCAGAAGAGCTGCAGTTGTATTGCCCTCACCGTGTCACCTCAAAGCAGGTGTTAGTGGCCTTGTTGCCAAATTGGAAGAGGGAGAGAAGGGTCCCACCTGTGACTGAGCAACAAAAGGTCCCAGTTCTGTGGTCAGCTCACAGGGTCCTGCTCCCTGCTCAGAGTCTCACCCTGTCACAATTGTTTTGGCCCATTAACTGGGGGTAGCAGCAATAATCTGCCAGACAAAATGAAGCCAATATTACAGTGTACTCACAATAATTAATGGGTACTCCCAGCACCTAGTGCGGGGCCCTATCCCAGGAGTCTTCCTGAATATCTTACTGTTAGCTGCCCACATACTTCCAGCAAATAAACCACATTCCCAGGCTTACCCTACAGTTTTACTCTGTATCCAGTACAGTGCCTGGTAAAGAAAAACAAATCAAAAGGGAGGATGCACCAATCTTTTAAATCTGGACAGAAAAAGAGAAGAAATAAGAAGAAAATAAGGAGCTGTTAATTATTCCAGACCTTCTGGCAGTCAAAAAACAAAGTAAGTGTAGGGAGGGCATGCCTCAAAATTCTTCTCTTTTATATGGAAATGTGGAATGTGCTGTTAAGACTAGATTAACTGCTCTGAATTAATAAAATACAAAACCTGAACATTTATTCAAAATTCAGGCCAAACTTCAAGCTGCTTTGAGGTTGACAAACAAAAAACAAAGACTTGTATTACCTCCCACTTACATTATTTTTTGGTTTTGATCAGCACAGAAATACATCAGTGTCTGGTCTCTGTCTTAGCAAAATCCAGTCGTGCTGGAATGCCTCCAGAAAATCTTCACACATCCATTCAAACGTGCACTCTTGGGAGATCTTGGGACACCAGGTAAATGGGATAAGCTTGAAGATTCTTTCACCTTTCAGAATCTTTCTTGTCTTCAGTAATTTTTCATTTTCTGAATATTTCTCTACTTCAGCACAGAGAGCAAATGCTAGGGATGTGACATACATACTAACCACTAGTGAAATTAGGTTGAAGGAGAAAGGATTTATCAATTAACTTGCAAGGGACATTGAGAGAAGACAATTCCTTTTAATCTGGGGAAGGAAGAAAGCTTGTCCTTCCTTTCTGGATGTCAGTGTTCTAATATGATGTAAACCACTCTAGACAACATTATCAGCCTACAGGTATCCTATTTTTCCCTCTTTATTAGCCAGTGGTGTCTTTCTTGGTCTAAGAGCAAAATAGGTTCACGGTATTTCCTTTTTCCAGAGAGTATAAACACAATGCCTTACAGGCTAAGCCATCAGGTTATCTACTACCCACTTACAAAGACTGCTTTTGTAAAATCCTTTCCCTTTCCTTTCCTATATGCACTGTCCCATGGGAAAAGAAAGAAAACCCATCTATAAAAGTCCCTGCCAGAACCAGCAGCGGGAGAAATGTATGTTTCTGCATATACACTGAGAGTGGGGGCACTGGACATGAGAGAGCATAGTCAACAGAAGAAAATACAGAGAATTTTCTTTTTTGTTTAATACTTCTATTATACTAATATATACATTCCCCAACATGGATCATGTCTAAAACACTGCTTTGAATAAGAAATGATCATGTTTACTAAATTTAGTGCTTTAAAAATTCTAATTCATGGGACTTCTGAGATAAACTGAAAGCCAAGGAATGAGAACTTAATGTCTTTTATTTTCAAAATGAGACTGACAGTGGCTCACAAAGGTGAGATTTGTTACAGTAACTGGCTGTGGAGGAAAGTTTCTCGCTGCAGCACGAGAAAACTGAAGTATTATCCATTGAGTCAGAGCTGACCTTCAATGCTTTCATTAAAAGATGCCAGGATATAAACTAAAACAAAAAATACCAGCTTACCATATATTTGTCTTGTGTGGCACAGGAGACAAATGTTCTATCTTGTGCGTGTTCAGGGTTTTCAGCAATGAACAGCTGTTGTCACATCCTGCACCCTTTTCTTTAACCCCTCTGGATATCCTGGTACTTGTGTTGGTGGCATGGGTCCTCTTGCATGTTGCCAGTATAAGCATGTCCATGAAGGTTGTATGAATCAGCAACCATCTTATGCTGGCTACAATTAAAATGCAAGAGTGCCAGGAAGTCTCAAAGAAATTTCCAACAGTAGCTATTCTGAACATCTGTCATGCCACTTCCTTAGACATCTCAGAGCCTTTGGGGACTATATAACTTCAATATTTTATTGTAGAAGTAGAAACAGTGTTTGGCCCATGGTAATGCAGAATAGATGTTGGAGCTGGACAAGAACACCAGTATCTCACCATCATTTCTATCTTTAACCCTAAAATCGCCTAACTTTAATGTAAAAAAAAATTCATCATTTTGATGGTCAGAACAGGGAAGCCAGAGCTGAATGTTATGAAAATTGTGTTGCACCAAAAACAGGGCTGAATCAGTCTAGAGGGAACGATAGCAAAGGAGGTAGACAATGCCATAGGTAATAGATTGTAAGCTCTGCCATAATGATCAGTTTTGTCATCTTAATTTACAGAAAATGTTGCAATATCCATAATAAAATGTGCTAGGGGAGGTGTGCAGATAGCTAGTTCTGAAGCATGGTGCTCCTAACAAGACAGTAAAATGAGAAACTGTGGCATTCTCCAGGTAATAAAAGGGGAGTCGTACATGTGCCAATGGCCCCCCCTGATCTGGCACAGGCCTAAGGGGTAGTGCATGTAAAACTGGAGAACGTTATATGCAACAGCTGGGAGGTGCAGGCTTGGCAGAATTGATAACCAAAGTAAGAATTACCAGGGCAGCCTTACCATAATTACTAATTAAATAAAAAATTATATAGTCAGAAAAAAACAGTGCTAGTGGGGAAAAAAATGCAGTGTTTTGTTTCTTTAGGGAGGGGATACTTGGGAAGTCTTGGTAAGTAAACAGAGAAAAAGAGAACGTAAAGTGGAGCCATTCCAAAGATTGGGGCTGATACACTACTTTGTTCATGATGTTCATCCCAGTGTTGACCAGAGAGTCTCCAGAGGGCAAAGACCCTCTTATCAGTTCATTCTTTTCCCATATCACAGATCTCTGTGCACTAGAACTTTAAGGTATCCTGAAAGCAAAGGCAGGTGCTGTGTATTTGAAAGCCAAGAGCATTGTACCAAAGAGGCTGCACTAAATCAGTGAAGGGTTTGCCTGCCAGAAAAAAACACTGTGTAAAATCACAAGCCTTTTAGAGCATGAAAGATGCCAGTAAATTGGAAAGGACTCAGAGAAATGCTACAACAAATGATTAAGAGACAGATGGAGTCACAAAAAAAATATTAAAAGAACTGAATAGGAGGATAAAAGGAGGTCATGCCAGGGAAAGACTGTAAATAACAAGGACAAAATAAATTATTTAAGACTGTAAAAGGAAATATAATCCACTGCCACTGAATAATACTGAGCAGAGGAAAATTCAGTCAGCAAATCTGTAAAAAAAAAGTTTCTTTTCTGGTCCAATACGTTGAAGAATAAGCTCCCAGAGGACATGATAGATATCGTGCGACCTGAAGAAATTTAAACTTAGAATCATAAAAATCAAGAGCAATAGATGTCAACAGGGGTGGAAAATCAGTCTGAAAATAGTAAGCGAATTATATGTGCTAAGACACTTTCTTATTTCTCTTTTTTACATCTTGATTGTGGCAACACATTGGGAAGACTGTATGTACGTTTTATTATTATTATTATTTGGTATATGTGTTGAGAAGAACTTTCTTAACCTGCTAGCTAAATACTTATCATGAAATTTTGTTTGCCTCAGAAACATTTTTATTGTAATGATATTATTTTAAATCTTTTGAAGTCTAAGATTGATCACAAATATTTTGAAGTTCAACCTGAATATCTTAGAAAGGTTAATGATTCATTTTCCTTGATTAGATGATCACTTGCAATGCAAATATTAGCATGTAAGTATTTAAATTTCTGAATTGTGTAAAAATGTATGCATGTGGCTTTGAAATTTGCCTTTCAAGTTTGTGCCAGTTGCAAAATAATCAGGTGGTAACACCAAGTGAATACACAAGAGACCTGCACTTAATCTTAACAGAAATAAACTGAACTAATGTATTTCTTCACAAAAACTTTCTTGAAATGCTGCCTTGCTCTAATTTGATTATACAGCACTCTCATTCCAGCTGAACAATAAAGATTGCTGCAATTTTTCAATAGACATATCATGAACCAGGATATTCAGCAGTGGTTTGGAGGGGTGGATTCTAGAGTAGGCCCTCTGGCCACAGGAAAACATTTAAATTCTTTCCTTCTCAAGGCAGCAAAAATAAAATATTTTCCTAGAATGACAGCCGCTTTCAACTATTTTCTGAACAAAGGACTTAGGATTGTCAATTGTTATATGTGGCCAAATGGGCTCTTTAAAGGCTTGATCCCATCACCATACCAAATATAATCATAGAATCATAGAATGGTTTGGGTTGGAAGAGACCTTAAAAATCACTGGTTTCCAACCCACCTGCCATGGGAAGGGATACTCTCCACCCAGGCTGTTCAAAGCCCCATCCAACCTGGTCTTGAACACTTCCAGGGATGGGGCATCCACAGCTTCCCTGGGCAGCCTGCTCCAGTGCCTCATCACGCTCATAGTAAAGCATTTATTCTTCATAACTAATCTCTTCCCATTTAAAGCCATTCTCCCTTGTCTTATCAATCCATGCCGTTTTAAAAGTCTTTCTCCAGTTCTCTTGCAGCCCTATTCAGGCACTGAAAGGTGCTATAAGCTCTTCCTGGAGCCTCCTCTCCTCCAGACTGAACAACTCCAACTCCCTCACCCTTTCTTCACAGGAGAAGTGCTCCAGCTCTCTGATTAACTTGTTGGTGTCCTCTGGACTTGCTCCAACAGGTCCCTGTCCTTCTTATGCTGGGGACCTCAGAGCTGGATGCAGGACACGAGTGGGGTCTCACAAGAGCAGAGCAGAGGGGAGAATCCCCTCGCTCACCCTGCTGGCCATGCTGCTTTTGATGTAGCCCAGGACAGGGTTGACTTTCTGGGCTGTGAGCGCACATGGCCGGGTTGTGTCGAGCTTCTCATCCACCAGCACCCCCAGGTCCTGCTCCACAGGGCTGCTTCCAACATGTCCTCTACTCAGCTTGTGCTTGTGCTTGGGATTTCCCCAAGTCACATGCAGGATCTTGGCCTTGTTGAACTTCACGAGGTTCACAGAGGCCCACCTCTCAAGGTTAGGAAGGCCCCTCTGCAGGGCATCCCTTCCCCCCAGCGTGTTAACTGAATGACACAGCTCCGTGTCAGCAGCAAGCTTGCTGAGGGTGCACTCAACCCCGCTGTCCATGTCACCAGCTAAGATGTTAAACAGCAACAGTCCCAAAACTGACCCCTGAGGAATGCCACTTGTCACTGCTCTCCCAGTCATCACTGCTCTCTGCTTGGGCATCGAGCTGTTGACCACAACTGTTTGCCTTTAACATCCTTGAACAAATTAAGTACTCTCAAGGATTTCTATTCTTTTCCTATCTAGAACAGACAGAACTAGATAGAATTTCTATTATAATTCCTTCTAGATTTTCTACTCTATTACATAATTCAATATAATTATACAATAAGCATGATAGCTGTTAGAACCTTCTTCATGGGAAAGCCACTTGAGGAAAATGCATCTCCTGAGAAACGGAACAAGAGTTTGCCACCGCAAGCTTTATGCAAAATGTTTCGGAGGATAGTGGCAGGGAGTCTTATCACATGAAACCACTTCTCACTCTCATAAACCCAAAGATCCTACCTGTAATTTGTCATCTGTTTCCCACAATTCCAAATAACCCAAACACTTTCCTAAATCCAGGGTGTCCCTGCACAAGACAACACACACAGGAGTAAAGGAAAAAAAGATACAGGAGTAGTTTTCTGTAGGAACTTCAAATGTAAATTTATGCTGTCCCTACTACACCAGATAAAATGAGATGGACTGCTTGATCCTTGTCATTTAAGCCGAAGGTAGTTTAAAAGGTAATTTTAAAATCTTCTTTGAAATAATAATTTTTCTCAACTTTGGCCTGGATTCCATTGTTCCATTGTCACCTCTCAAATTATTATATCCCACATGGCCAGGTAGTTACACTGTTCTGGGGTCATATGTTTCATTTTAAGTATAAAAGTGTGAAGCATATTACTAGGTGTGAAATAAAAATTACTTGTCAGCATTAGCCTACCTTTTCGCTTAAATTATCCTGTTTAAAAGTGGATAACTTTCCATTTAGGCAGCAAAAAAATATATTCTGTTCTCATTTGCCTTAAGATAAGTCAGAAATACTCTCTCTGGCAACTTTAACAGAGTTACTACTGATTTCCAGTTGTGAAACTGAGGACAAATTTGGTCATTGAGATTCAGCCACTGTTTGATACAAAGGATCTCCTATCTCCATGACACAGAAAATAGTTTCTAATATAAATAATATCAATAAATCAATAATGAGCTCTCTATAGCTAGATTTGAGATACAGATCTTTCAATAAGAGTACCTCAAACACTCACAAACTTAGATGAAGTCCCTCTTCATCATTGCTGGGGAAGGTAAGCCTAAAGATGTAAAATTGAAACTGAGTCAGCTGGTTTCATTTTCTGTTTTCGGTGAATGTCCACAGCAAAGTCAATGAGACATAGGATTACACACCATCTCTACAAATCAGTCCAGTTACTTAAATCCCTAATTCATATTGTTTCAGAATTTGGAATACATGTCTTGCCTGGAGACATAGAAAAGATAAAATACCCCAAGCAATGAAGTTGCATTTTCGGCGTACCCTGATTAGCTGCATGTAAATTGATGTGTTGACAGAGCCTTGAGCACCACAGCCCACATTAGTCCAGGCCTGGATGCCCTCCATGCAGACTAAATCAGTCCAGCTTTTCTAATTGTTTCAAGCATGGCTGACAACACAGTCAGGGCTGCACTGTGCTCAATAACAGCATTAGCTCATTTAGAGAAGATCCAAAACCCATGCATGGCATCAGCTTGCTCAGTATAATCCATGAAGAGTGCCTCATCTTGGAAACTGGGAAGCTAGGAGCTGAACTCAGCTTCCCATGATCATAGATCAGTACATTACAACTGGACAGCTTAGTTATTTCCCTCTTTTATTCAGTCAATTATTTTGAACAGCTAGCTACTCTTTGGAAAGCTAGGAGTGGGAGTGGGTGATTTCAGCACTGCAAGGCTGGAACACCTGTAGCTTGGTACACAGTGTGTTCTCTGTTTGTGTGACTATGCAAAGGCAGGGAAATGAGAAATGTATTCCACAGGAGCTGTTCAACGGCCAGAGCAACATCACGTTCAAACAGCACAAAACCCCAACTGTTCCTCACTGTGCCATGATATTAGGGTAGGGAATGACTGACAAAGAAGAGAGCATTTGACTGAGCAATGAGCAGCACTCTCTGCATGAGTCTCACTAAATCTGGGCTTCCAAAGACTGAGCAGTACCCACGTCATTCCCTTCAATCACATCTGTGACAGCTCTTCCCTTCATTGATTACTATTAATGATGGCTGAGCAAGCTGGAGGAAGAGAGTAACTGATTCAGAGCAGGCAGAAGATTGACCTTGTTTGAAAGGCTAGTAGCAAAACTGGTGGTCACAGATGAAGGCATCTGAAAAACAAGTATCTCCTTTAATAAGGCAAATATTATATCCAAGAAGAGGTCTCCACAACAGAAAGAGACACATACTTGTCTCAAGCCTCCTTGTATACCACCATAAATCTGAATTATCTATCCTTTTCTTCTACCTGTGAACTAGCATGCATGTACCTGCATTTGCTGTTAATTTTTTATGGGTGGCAGAAAGGATTCTTCAAATATTCACCTCCCCAGACCCTGTTAGATGATGAACTGATAGTTAGGCCACAGTGTCACTTATTCCCACACATCTGGGACAGCAGCACGAGTCCTGTTAAAGCCCTCTGTAGTGAGAAGTCAGATGAGACCATCGTGAAAAAGTTATCCACTGTCTACTGTTTTCTGATCCTGAGCAGGATGTGTGAAAAAATTAGCAGGGTTATCTTTTCTTCTCGGGTAGTAATGGATTAAGCTGCCTATCTAAAAGAGCCACATCAGCATGCCAAGTAAAGAAAAGTCTTTGGATTATTAACTTTTTTTAACCACTGAAAGAAGGATCTTTTTAATTTAGGAACTTCCCTGGTCCATTGCCATCCTTGTTACTCTGCATAGCCAGGCATGTCCAGGGCTGCCTTGATCACTGAGGGAGAAGTTCATTTTCAGGAAGAGATCCTGTGCCCTGTGATTTTAGTTGCCAATCCATAGCCCTGCTAGTTACCTGTAAAAAAGCTGTAATTGGTTTTGCATTCGGGAATAGGAAGAGGAAACTGTATCTACTCGACAAAGGAAATGTATTGGTGGGATGGCAGGAAAAATGACACAGAATTATGAACACCTGCATCTGACTGCAGTCATAAGTGAAACTCTGTTGCCGCCAGCTTGTCTGGGCTTTCTTTTTGCTGGTAACAGGGTAATTCCACATTTTACCAGCCTTATGTGTTCAGCCCCTCCTTAATGTATGTCCTCGTGCTTTGGCACTGAGCCACAGAAGTTAGAACCATCTCTGCTACACTAAGACAAAGATGGAGGTTTGAGGAAGGTGTCAATCAAGCTGGGAAATTCAGCCTCATACGGAGATCTGGATATCTTGCAAGTTCAGGTAAGGCTCGTTTATATGTCTAAAATCTAAGGATTAAACCATAAACAAATACCATGCTTTGGTGGAGGAAGGAGAAGCAGAGAGGAACTAATCTAAAATCTCTTCCCTGTTAACATTATTTTAGAATAAACTTCAAAAATGGCTCTTGCTTACAAGGAAGAAGTAAAAGAAGACCCATCTTTCTGTACCTTTCAGAGCGAATGGACTAAGAGAAGTGACAGGCGGACTATAGTTTAGAAAGCTGTATTTTACTTGATATTTTATTTAAAATTTGTTGAGTGTGAAATATCTATAGAATGCCCTCTTATATAAGGGCATGCCTGTCTGCCAGATAAAGCAGCATGAAGTTCAGGGAAAAAAACGCTTTGAAGCCTCTTTGGAGAAAGCAGTTCTACCTTAATGAAGTCCATTATGGGCCTCGGCTTTCAGTATGAGAAGGCACTTTCAAAACACGTCTAGCAATGAAAACGAGACTCTCTCATGAAGTGTAAAAGTTGTGACAAGCCAGCCACAGATGGAAATGACAAGGTTTTGCCTGCCACAGACAGCTCAGAAAACATTCCAAAGTGTACTGGAGCCGCAAGGAGTTACTGGATTTCAATCAGGGCTCAGGGAAATCAATTGCAACTGGAAATGCATCAGCTGCACCATGTATTTTCAACAAGGTAAGAAATACATAAGAATGCTTTTCTCTTGGCATTATCTCTTCAAATGTATGGCATGACGCTACCTGACGGAGGCTGTAAGACTGTTTTTATAGTTAGGTTGGAGGTATAAGACTCAGGAATACAGTTTTGCTTTCCAGCTCTACACTGCCCAATTTCTGCTTGAGCTTTTGTACATTTTTTTATGCTTCAGATCCCCCTCTGAAAAGTGAAAGCAATATTTTTCTATTTCTTAATGTGATTGTACTTGTATAGCATGGGTTTTCCTCACAGTACAAAGGACATTTCGATTTACCTTGAGGTTATGCCTTGGTTCCCTTTACCAGTGGGACCAATGGGCAAAGAACTGAAATCCCCCATTGAAAAACTTTCTGTCAGATGCAAAGAAACAAAAGGCTGGCACTCTCTTACCTGGAAGGCCATACTGACAAGATTTTAAACGTGTAGTATGTTTTACATGTCACAAGCAGGTTCAAACAACTAAACCCAAACTCTGGCCAGATTTTTACATGATGATAGAACAAATGGTGTTAACCTGCAGTGTAAGGGAAAGGTTCTCAGGTTTTTACACCTGTCCAGTATGATTCTGCACAGATGTTTAACCTTTCCCGCTGTAAAAGTGTTTCATGAAATTTCTAGTGGGCTTCCGTGCAGCTTCAATGAGTGTTTTGAGTTCTCTTTTACCATCATAAACTAACAATGCCTTGCTTCCAGAAAAATGAATTGTGCTCTGTAAATCTGCTCTGAAGTTCATACAATACTGACCACAGATACCAATTCACAAAGCAATTTTGACTTTTCTGTGGCAAAAATCCTAATGCAAGGGTTTCCCCAAGAGCCCCTTCTGTGTCTGAAAACCAAAGGAAAAAAATGACATCTTTCTAGCTGGTCTCTTCTATTTGTTCATAAACTCTAACACTAACAATGCAAAGACTGACTGATTTGGAACATTAGAATAGCAGTGCTACTCTTCTAGAAATCCTTTACATGGTAATTCATCTTTGTTTGTGTAGTCTTTGCAAACAGAATTTACCTTCATAATTTCTATGAATTCTCTCCTTCCCTCTCATATATTATCTCCATCTTGCAGACCTCTAAACCCAAGTCATTTTATTATTGATGAGCAGGATTTGTATAATGTTTGTCAAGAGATTTGATCTGAAGGATCATAAACTTCATGTCACAATTTTTTCAGCCAATACTGATATGCAGGCCTCTCCAGTGTGAAACAGAGGGTTGCCTGAAGACGCCTTGCAGATTAGGGGTGAAAGGGAAGAAGCTTGCAAGAGCATGAAAATTAGTGCTATGCACCAATGTAATTATTTATTTAAACCCCAAGTTCAGCAGTTCAGATAAAATAGCTTTAGTTGCTCATAAAGTGCCAACAGCTTTTATCCAATTGTAAAAATTGTAGAATGCTTATCCTGTAGACTCCGTGGCACCACATTCCTGCAACACACAGCACAGACACCCATCCAGAGTTGGGAGGAGAACTCTACTCATCATGGCTCATGACCAACCTGCAAGTCTTGCCTTTTTCCCACCCTGGAAATTAAACTTGAGATAATTTTAGTAAGGAGGTAATATAAAAGAGGATCTTTATTTGAAGGCCTTCAGGGGCATGATGGAAAGATGTCCACAAAAGCCCACCTTCCCAGGGGTGAGTACATTTTTACAGGTTTTAGGAAATTAGCATAATTGATAAAAAGCACCAATTGAGAGGGCAAGTGGTGATGCAATTCCCTCCCAGGTCAAGCCCCTTCTCTGGAGTCCACCCCCTTAGCACTAGCTGTGCTTTGCCCATGAAATGTATCTTGAAGAGCTGTTCACAACCTTGGTTCCCAGGAAGAACCAAGATAGCATGGGTCCTTGTACCCCTGGGGGTTGGAGCTCTGGAATTTGTTTTGTCTTTCTGTCTAGGGAAAAGCCATGGAAAATTACTGGGAAAACCAGCCACTAATACAATGGGCTACAGAGCTACAAATATATTTACAAAGAATACAGGGAACATAGCAAAAAAGGCAGAACCCGAAACAGCATCACAAAGTTCCCCTCCACAGCACAATTCCCACACCTTCAGTGGGAGATTTGAACCAAATGCCTAAACATATCTAAACTTTCTTTCACTCTCCCCATTTGACATTGGAAAGGTGATAAGGAATTTAATTGGGCCAGGAGAGGGTACATTTCCTGCAGAGTAATTTCAGGCTACAGCACTTTTCCTCCATCCAGATCTCCTTGCCTGTCCAACCAACCAGCTATTGCATTTATCAGTGAGCTCTGAGGCAGAGCATCCTATCGAGGAGGCATCCTCAGATTTTTTTGGAGTCAGCATGAATGCAACCACTGACAAAACCTCCCGCTGAGACTCTAAATCCCCAAAGTTAAGAGGGCTAGGGAAAATATGTAGCCATCTGATTACCATGAAATCATCCTCTGTAAGTGGTGCCCTGAGATAGGTTTGGCTCACTAGAACTCTTCAGAGTGACAGAGAGGCATGGGGCTGGGGGACAGAAACCAAGGAGGGAGCACCCAGCTCAGGTGGCAGAGCCTACAGGGGAAGTTCTCCTGTACTTGCTCTAAACCCTTTTGGTTCTCATCTCTGTAAAAAATCTCCCAACACTATTCAGCCTGGTTTTGATCCCTCCAGGGCCAAAACATAATTTCACCCAGAACCAGGTGTTACGAAGTATGGATGCCAGCAGTCTGTGCCATTGCACTTCAGGCCAAAAAATGATCCCTGGAGATTATATTTAACAGTAAAAATGTAGACTCTGAGTTCCAGCAAAATCCCAGTTTGTCTGGGATAGTAATGAAAGGATGAACATTTTTACATCAGATTATTTGAACTAAGCAAGTAGATATAGAATTCATCCATTGCTGTCATGTCTGATGGATGATCTCAGCTGATGGTGAATTTTCAGTTAGATTTAGGAGATTTACTTTTGTTGTGATAAAGGGATGATCTCACTTAGAGGCCCTTTCCACATTCACTGCTCACTGTCTTCACACAGCAGTAGAAAAAAACAGTGCCTTAACATGCAAGAAAATTCCAATAGTAGTAATAATGATAATAGTAACAACAATCTCCAAACAGCATGGGGCCAGGAGAGAAGTAAAATGGTTTATGTTTAGTTTTGGTCTTGACATTGGTAATGAACAAAACAAACAGGAAATGGGGCAGTTACGAAGTCACATGCCACATGCAACAGAACAGAAGCCACTTTGAGTTAACCAGGAATGCATTATGCCAGGAAATATCGGATTTGAGACCTACTGCTCATGCCAATCAATTTAATTTTTTCGCATACATTGGAAAATATATCTTTCCCAGTGTGCAATACTTAATTAGACCTTCATGAGACTTTAAAGCAGGCTCCAAGGATTTTCATAACTCCACGTTCACATGCCAAATTTACATAAATGGAGACAAAGAGATTAAAAAAGCAGGGAATGTAATGAAAAATGCTGCCATCTAAGACCTTAGGAGGAACAAAAGGGATAAGAGGAAAAGATACTTAAGAAAAAAATATGAAAAAAGAGAACTAATAAAAGAAATATGCATGAAAATGTATTTGAAGAAGAATCCTACCTTATGAATCCCTAACAAAAATAATAGCTCTTTTAATCTGTAGATCTTGTTCTTTAAAGTGTAAAGAAAAGCTCACCATTGTAATTTTAATAAAAGGAGGAAACTGAGGTATCAAATTTTGATTGACCCAATGAGAACAGAAAACATATTGTACCTCACTGTCTCATCCTTCCTCTTCCTGTTGGCAAGTGGTTACCTCATCTATTCAGTTTTTCACAAAAATAAGTCCTAATCACCAACTTCTTTTGACACTGTCTCCAGAGGGGAGCTCACTCTTCAAAACTAATCTCCAGGCAATGTTATTCCACTTTGTCTCCAACAAAGAACTTCTTTCAGGTCCATAGATACAGCTCATGCAACAATATGTTAGACAACTAGAGTCAAACTACCTCCACATTCCTCTCTCATTCCCCGGAAAATATTTTAGAACATTTTGTCTCTCCCTTCTAAACACTAAAATCACCATCCCTGCATGGTGACTATAGAGCATGGCATGACATTCCCATGTTTTCCCTGCCTTATAGGAATTTTCCCTCCACTTGAGTAAAGAGGCTTTCTGTGGCTTTTTTAGTTCGGGAACAGCACAGAGGCTTGCTTCGTTTTTCTCTCTCCTCCCACTGGATCATGCTGGGATCAAGTATGTCTAAAGCCAAATCCAGACATTTACAGAATGCTTTCACTAGGCTGAGTTCTTGAAAGCCACTTTATGCATCCTTTCAGGGTGCTCTCACCAACTGAGTCATCACTGATGGAAAAGATGGGGGAAGCAAAGGGGAGAAACAACCAAAGAAATGACAGAATATATCGTAAAAGTCATATTTTTTAAAAACATGGATTTCAGAGGCAGTCATTTTCATTATGTACATCAGAGAACAGGGGCTAAGTTCATGAAATAAGGTGTGAAGCAATGAGTAAATAGTAGAGTTCAAGCAAGAAGAGGAGTGGGTGAGAGCTGGCGGTTGAGCAGGCTTGTACTCTGGAGAGTCAGAAGGCAGAGTCTGAGTGTTTTGCAACTCTAAATATTCCTGCAGATTCCTGCTTCCCTTATTCCTCTCTCTTGGTATCTCACCAAGAGATATATCTGTTATATAACAGGAACTTATGTCACTGAACAACATGAAGAAATTCATACAGAAGTGTTAAGGAACAATTAGGATGATTTTCACAGCAGCATGTTGCATTCCTGATATGGACCGAGACAAAAGCACCAACAAAAATTACACCAATCAAGGTGAGAGGCAATAAGAGCTGTGAAGGATGCTAATAGGTTTAAAAGATTTGCAGTGATGAATCAAGAAAAAGCAATTTAGATTTTAGAACTAATGTTTGAAAAATAAAATGAAATTATGTTGATGAGAAGGGAAAGGTGCCTAGACCTGCTCACTTAATTCAGATGTATAGAGTGGGGAAGTACAGATTTCCTTTATACTGACCAGGCCTTGATTAACAGCACAGACAGTAGAGTGAGAAGTAGATCAAGATTTTATAATTTATGATGATAAACTCTCCTATTGCATGTCTTCACTGGCCTTACCAAGGCGGAGAACTATCACATCATCTTCCTCCCATGGGGGAAATGGACAACTTGCCACTGGATTTATTCCTATTTTGTGAAGGTACCAAAGAGCCACAGTGTTTATCAGCCTATCTGGCAATTGTCCAGACAACTGGTGAATGGAGAAAAAGAATAGGTAGGACAGAAGATCCATCTGAACGTACGGAAGACCTTTTGTACTGTAGGGGTAACTGAGCATTGCCATGGGTTTCCCAGAGAGATTGTAGTCTCCATCCCTGGAGATACTGAAAAGCCATCTAGGCAAGGTCCTAAGGGGCCTGCTGTGAGTGGTCATGCTTGAGTAGGAGAGACTAGCCCAGATGACATCCGAAGGTCCCTTCCAAATTCAACCACTCTGTGATTCTACAATTCCAGAAAAAGAGTTAATGATGTAGGGGGATTTTTGGCATATCTGCCAGATTTTCTTACATATCACTTTGAGTTTGGACATGTCATTTCATCCTTTAATGCTTTTCTTCCTTCATCTGCAAATGGGGCTTAATTATATGCACTACCCATGGAGCACACTTCATTAGGAATCCACTCACATGCAGAAAACCCATGCACTGTCCATACCCTTAAGTGGAACACCAGCGATGCCCAGATTTTGTGGGTAGTTCAAGGAGCTGCAGTAAATGTCACTCTCCCCTTGCAAAGCCCCTGGGATACCTGGAAATCATAAGCATTAACACTCCAAAACATCCACCTCATTCTCTGTGTAGGCTGGGGAATGCCACAGCTACCAACACTTTATGACTCCAAGACATTAAAATTTGTCTCATGTTATAATCCGTACGCTTGGGTTGTTATTTTGTGCAGCTAAAATCTGAACATGCTTCCCTGCTGCAGATAATTAGTGATATGCACATGGGAGATGTTACAGCTCGTAGGACAGTCTTTGCTGTGACAGTTGACAGTGATGGGAATGCAGTCTGTTCCAAACAGGAAAAGAGAGCAGTGTTACCAGGAATTGATTTTTGCCTTCATAAAGCCTCTTCTTATCCACCGGTTTCCCCTAAACCTACCTACAGTTTAGATTTATTTGAAAGTATAAAAGTAAATTTTTACTGGTTCAGTTTTATTGGATGGGGGGTTTAGGTATTTTATTATGCTTGGCACTCAAGTTGAAACCTCTGTGAAACCTAACTCTACATCTATCTCTTGATGTCATCAAGGTAAACAGTCTAAAGGGAGTTTACTTCTGGATGCTAAAGGGTTACATATTATAAAAGATGTGGGATATCAGTATTCAGAATATTTAGGTTACAGCAGATTATGAGGACAGTTACATCAGAAGTTGAAGAAATAATATTCAATATAAAGTGAGCTGTTTCAGTAATTCAATGGAAAGGTAGAGTGAAGAGGTGATTCAGGTTTTTTGTGAAGATGATGATGATGATGGTGATGATGATGATTGATGAGGCCATTAAAATGCTGATAATCTGCTCCAGCATTCCATGCTGGAATCTCTTTTTTCCTTTCTTTCTAAACTATCAAAACAACTTTCCCATTTAGATCTTTCTTGAAGCCTAAGGTAGTCAAATTTCAACCTTCAAAATCTACTCATGAGACTCTAGTAGAACTACAGGAGATGCTTTCATAGAGAACACCCTTTTTATTCCAGCTACAGGACATGGCTTCATTTTCCAGCTTCTGGGAACACAAACCACAAATCAAAATCCTTATGGACATTTATGGAGTGTTCCATGTGGCAAATAGAGAATTTGATGTTGTTTTACTTTTGTAGGCATGGAAGTTGATATTTGCATTGCATGTAGAGTGGATATGTTATAAAAATGTTGCACACATTTAGCCAGACTAAAAGATTTTAATGGTCTATTTGCATGTATTTTATGCCCAGCTAATCAAGTCTACTTTCTCACTTTCTTCTACTTTGTCCATTAGTGACCACATTTGGAAACAAGTTAATAAACCTGATATGCCTGTCCTGCAATTGACTGAAGCACACTCAGTGTTCCCATCCAGAGAGCAAAATTGTGAATCCCCAACTGACTTCTTGAAAACCTGCATCCCTGATTTTGAGGGAAGGCTAACAAACACTTCCATGTCCAGTGCCCTTATCTGCATGGTGATAGGGACACAGAGAAGCCCTCCTCCTTCTCCTCGCCCTTCCAGATCCATCACAGTTCTCAAACCTTGCTATATGCCATGCACTGTACTCTGAAAATTACTGGATCCTTCTGTCCTCACTGCTGCACCTCAGAAGTCACGACAAGTTTGCTCTACTGTCAGATTAATCCACTTTCCTGTTCTTAAAACAATTAATCCCTATAATTGCAGGCGACATTATCCCTTAAAACTTGAGTTTCAGGTTTGGAATATTTGACCACCGATGTCCCAAGTGTTAACATAACTTTATACAGCAGTAATGGTGACTTAGCTGTAGACCACAGGCAGGTGTCACCTGTGCCTGATGTCTTCACAGGAAAGCATCTCCCTCCTCATTCTTTCCTGGTTTTAGTTGTCCAGCTTTATATGCACCTAAGGTTTTCTGGCTAATTTTTATTCCATCTCTAATTTAAGCAATTGAAAAATGTTTTCTTGTCACCTGCATACTAAAAGCTGACTCAAAATACAGTACCTACTTGCAAATTTTTGTTTCCATGTGCCATGAGGTCTTGGATAAATGATCAAAATCACATCACTCATTTTTATTATTCCAGTATAACTACCCATGGAACATGACTGAGAAAATGAGAAACTGCTGCCCTCTTAAGCTTCTCAAAGTACTAAACTAAAGCAATACTCTATCATACCTGAATATTACCTGTGACATCCAGCAACACGATATAACTAAAAAAATAAAAGGAAAAACAAATTCAACTACTAGCAGAAGAGATGATACATTTTATGTGTGTGTATTAATCACATATATTAGCCTCCAAAACTTCAGAACTAATTGCTAGAAGCAGTAAGATAAACTTGGTAGTGTTATACTAGCTGTGTAGAATTCTTTTCCTTCTCAACAGGATTAGCTGAGCACAGCATTGTAGGTGACACCATGGTACAGGATGAGTGCTAGCACTAGAAAATCAGCTCTCGTGGAGAGGCTTGACAAAGTGCATGGCATACATACAGTGCATGTTACAAGTACAAATTCAGGGGGTTCAGGGATTGAAAGCAAGCTTTAGAGCTTTCAATCTATGCATAGGCATGTAGGCACAGACAGCATCACTGATTCAAACTGACACAGAACTAATACATTCATTTCCTTTCAAATCCATGTTTCTCCTCACAGCTTCTACCTCTGGATGTTGAGAGACTACACATTTCTGCAACCATTTTTTACATGAGATTTGAGAAGAGATTCTTTTTTCCAGGGGACAAAAGCCATATTGAGGAGCCTAAAACCTTTTTTGGGGCAGAGCTACCACAAGGAGAGAGCAAGAGAAAAAAGGGAAAAAGGAGGTGTCATAGACTGTGAAGAGAAAAACAGAAAACAAATATCACAATGTACAAAGATTAATAGGGAAAGTATGCACAAAGATTCTTTTAAGGCTCATGCTCATCCTTTTATTAAAAAAAATGTATCCTCAACAGGTGGGTTTTTACTTTTGGGTGGACTCTGTCTTTCAAGGGAGTGAAGCCAAGAGGGAGCTCAAGTGTTTTCACAGCAGAAAGATTTCTTCTTTCCTGGACTGGGTAGAAGTATCATGTTCTACAAAAGAGCATCTCATGAACAAAAGCACAGATGATTGTCTTGTGAACAGACTGTCATTCAGCCCATGCCCACATGAAACTCCCAAAGTCACCAGGGTTGTGAAATGGAGAAATAGCATTTGTTGTTATTTCAGAAGAGGGAATGAGAAAAGGAGGGAAGAAGACAAAAACAAGAACAAACTTTGCCCTATTTCAAAGTCATACAGAAAGTCAACATCCCAATAGTTTCAAAGGAAGGAAAAATCTCTGTCCTGAAATTATGGGGAAAGAGGATATTTCCCGTTTCCTTTTGCCTTAAAATTTCCCTTTGAAACTGTTTCACACCAGCACCATCAAAACCTTGGCAAACACAGAGGCAGAGGACAGATATGAACCAGATTTATAATGAAGTGAGGTAGAAAACAGGTGAGGACAGCTTTTTCCCTAGCTCTTCCCAGCTTTGCAATGAAAGGTTTTCAGAGCTCTAATTATAAATCAAAGCTCAAGTTCTTCTGTGAATCGCTGTTTGAAGGAGCTGCAATTTTGCCCTTTAAAGCATTTCCTCAGCTAGGCAGCTGAATAGAGAAGGGTGATTTTTCCATGTTTTATAAGGTGGGCAGAGAAGGACAGTCAGCTGCAGAGAATAAGGCAGCACAGCTGCCCCACATTAAAGAGAGGCAGAAAAGAAAGCTGGTGAATAGCTCAGCCAGGTGGATTTATTTTCCTCGTCACCCAGCAGCTGTGGTAAAATCCCGAAGGCAAAAATGTGTCACTGCTGGAAAAAAACCAAAACCAAAACCAAAACCTGTGAGCCCAGTCCATGACACCAATATGTTGTGTGGGGAAAGGTCACATACATGCATGCATGTAAGGAATCATCCACCTGACTCAGCCACTGAGTTGCTGCGGGGCATTAAGTACGTTGCCTGGAATTTTTTTAACTGTGCTTTTCAAGGGAGATAGCACTGGAGATAGTAACAAGTCCTAGTACTGAGCTGCAGGGAGAGTAAGATCCATGGAGGCTTATGAAAAATTCAGATATTTAAGGACTGAGAACAAAAAAATTCAGCTGTAGAGAAAAAGAAGAGGATAATCCATTTTCATTTAAAACAGGATGCAAAAAATTGCTTGAAAAAAATCTCTGTGATACTGTCCAGATGAGTCCATCTCCTCTTTGAAGCTCAATAACACCTGGCCATGACCTGTACAGTTACAGGGGCGTTTTATAAGCTTTTCCACTTATGTAGTTCCTCTGTGTTTATGGAGCTCATTCACTGTGTTCCCATAATGCTCTTTTTCTCTGTATTCAGTTTTGCAAGGACCAAAGATCATCAATTATAGAACAATTACAACTTTAATGATATTGTGAACAAAGCTCTCTTGCCATTCAGCTGTTTTTCTCTACCCTGCTTACCAGAAAATTCTCATCATCATCTCTCTGTAAAGTGAGTAGACCTCACCCTGAGACCATATTTGCCCATGCCTTAGACTGGGTCTCAGTCATGAACTCGCAAAAATTAAGAACAAAGAAGAGATATTGTCTCTCCATATGAGACAATGAGCTAAATAAATTCTGTGCTATTACATTCTACAGAAAATAAAATAGTGTTGATGGTAATTCATGTGTGCAGCTCTGTATCAGCAATGGTGGCTTGTATTCATACAAACATCAAGGGATGCTTCTGAGCTACCACATCTGAGAAACCTTATGAGAAATAGAGCAGTGATTGATGTTTCTGCTTTACCTGGAAATTTCACACACATTAATGTTTTCTATGCCTGCTTTCCTGGACCTTACAAGGTCTCCTCATCATGCGAGCCTTGGAAAGAACTATCCCATAGGGACAGGTTTATGTTCTCAGTATGGTATAAATACTTCTTCTCACAGCTGTGTCCAGCTGTAGGTAGTCTTTCCTTACAGCAGAAAGAGATTATAAAAAAAATATAAAAGCTTTCTTTGCATCATTCTTAAGGACCTCCCAGGAAAATACTTAGGAAAAATTGAAACAAAAAAAAAAAACAACCAAAACCCAAAACAAAACCACTGTGCATTAGTACAAGTCAAAGAGCCAAATGCATTTATGAAAATCCCACTCAGTCCTGCTATGAGATAAGATTTAGCAGGCTTAACAACCTAGACTCTAATATGTCTCTCATCTGGAAATGATAATTTCATTCAAGGAGTAAGCTAACATAAAAAACTTTATGAAATTGATTAGACAGTGGGCAATTCATGTCTCTGATTTCGTAGGGCTTATTTTTCTCTCAAAAAAATTAATTTAATACCAGAGCCCTTATTTAGACTAAATTACAAAGAAAGGAACATTAAAAATGTGATGCAACAGTTAGAGAAGATAAACATGAAAATTACTTGATGTGCGATGCATATTGAGTGTCATATTTCCACTGTGAGGAGAGGAATCAGTCCTACAAGTAACAGATAATCGTGCAGTTCAGATGGCTTCAGGTGTTAGTTTCCAGCTGCTGCACAAGTCTCTAATTTACTTAGTGGCACAAACCACATTTTTTTCCCAACATATTAGCCTAGCCAGTACCACTGGATCACAAGAAATTATATCCTGCTGGGCTGGAGAATATAAACAAGTAGATTTCACAGCAATTAGAGATTACAAAATAAATCTTAATGCAAATTTCTTCTGATCCATAGAGACTCATTTTTTAAAATATGTTGCTCACACTAGCTATGGACGGCATGGCTTGTTTCATATGGGGCCTACTGACTTTGTAGGTATGTGTCTGTGTGCAGTCCCATCACATGACACCTTAGAAAGTTTTAACAGTGTAACACCTTTTAAAGCAGGGTAGAATTCGGAGGAGAAATTTCTCCCCTTCCCCCTTCAGTTCTGCAAATTTCAAGGCATTATCTCTGAAATGTAAACATCTATTTCACATTGTTTACTTTAAAGAGGAATAATAAAATCCTAGATTTACATGACAACTTTTATCTAAAAAAGTGTAAAATCTTTTTATAATGATGCAGTGTATATTGTGAGACTGTTGAGAGAGAGGCATGTAGATCTGTACACATACACAAGCACACTATTTTATAAATGCATCCACATATATACATCATGTAATGCAATGCTAATAGACAGTTATGTTTGTAATAGACATCAGGCAGTGTTATACTAATAGACCTTTATATTTAAAGTAGAGTGGGCAAATGCTTTTAAAATAAATCTATATGAAGAAATAAAATGAACAACTTTACATCCTTTTGCATCACACCTAGTCAGCGCACAAATGTGAATATTCCCCATTTGAGTATTCAATTTCAGTGGAATTTAAAAGAATTAATAAAAGCCTGCAGGAAAAGACGGTGAGAATGAATCTTCAGTATACACCTACACTCTGAGTGCCTTTCTCTGCCTTGTGTGCTCTCTTCTCAACGTATTCCCTTGCTCTGCTCCCAGAGGCTCCCACAGCACTTTCTGTGTTGCAGCACTCAGCCCTCCTGGCAGCACGCCCTTGCTGTACAGCACAGCGTGGGGCTGTGATCTCCAGGTGAGCACCCAACAAGCTCTCCCCTGGAGCCAGGCTCTGTAATTGTGTTGGGACACTCGTACTGCCATCGGAGATGACATTTCTGTACAGCTTTGGCTTCGTTCAGAGCGGGCATGCCCACGCTTGCAGGGATGGCTCAGGGACTGGTGTAAGGGCACGGAAAGGAGAGGTGCTTTTCAACAGTCCCAGCAGAGAGGAGCTGGTCTCACCCACTGCCTCTTTCCACGTGCCCTGCAGGGATTCCATTCTGTCATCTCCTTCAGATTTTGCATGTTCTTCCCCAGCTCCCCAGCATACCAGAAACTTCGGCTTCATCTTCCCACGTTTCTTACTTCTCAAGGAAACCTTCAGTCCCACAAGACTTTTAGACCATGCCTGGCAGAATTTCGAAGACTTGCTGAAAATTGGAGATAATGAGCAGAAGCAGGAAGAATGACTGTGGAGATAGAGAGTGGGCCTGGAGGCAAGCTCGTTTATGCAAATCCATTGCTAAATGTTCTCTCACAGCTGGGCAGAACTTGCCTGCATAAAATGTCCCAGCCCTAGATAAAACTATATTTATGGCCCAGCCTCAGAAAGTAAAATAATATTTTTTTAAAAGGACAGTTAGAAGAGAATAGTGATTGGAAGTCCATGCTGATGAATTTATCGTTTTCAATTGCCAGTTTGTTTTTCTGAGACAAATGGAAGACTCTTACAATACCAGAAATAGATGATACATGTTTTCAGCACATGAAAGCTTTATTTCTGAGACACACTGAAGCCTGATAAATGTGTTGGGCCCTTGTCAAAGCAGCTAGGAGCACCAATAGTTGGAAGATGTTCTAATAGAAAACAATGAATACACCTAATGTGTTTCAAAGTTATGATAGGTCTCTTTTCATCAAATTAAAATTTTTGGGGGGTTGGCTTGTTTTTTTGTTTGGATTTTTAGCTAAGTGTACACCTGCTTATAATTTTTTTTAATATATTATTTTCTAGGATTTGTAGAGTCCATCAGATAAAACAAAACCAAACCAGAGCCACAAAGACAAGCTGAACCTAAATATCACCGAAGAAAAAAAATCACTAGTTCTAACAACAGATCCAAACCTGCTATAAAAACACAAGCAAGTCCTGTTATCCTTACACTGTTAAATGAAAGCAAGTATATAATAAAAGAAAATATCTAAAGTCCAAAGAAGGCATCAACTCTCAAGTGAGTCTACAGTCATGACCCTCCTGTCAGACAAAAATCTTAGGTCATTCCCATTTCCTCAATATTAGAAAAGAGCCTCATAAGCAAACCCAGGAAATGTATTCTTAAATGGGTGCAAAACTACAGTTAGAATAGTTGACTTCTGGTGAAGCTGGAGAGGATTCTTAAGTGTTATACCACAGCCATTTGGCCTGGCTTTGGTTTTATTCATGACTTTAATTGACCAGAACAAAGTTGTTTTGTTTTAGTTTTGGGTGTTTTTTAAAGTGTAAAAAGCAAGCTGGACAAGATTGCAAGCTCTTTGGAAGACAGGATTGAAAATAAAGCATATTTAAAAAGTGGAAAGCCGCTCTGGAAATCCATAAGATGAAGTTCAATAGGCACAAGCCCAAAGAAAATCAAGTGGACAAATGACTAACCTGACGGCATGGAGGAGAACCAGTGAGTGCAGCACACCACAAACTGCACATGCTAAAATTAGGAGGATGCTGTTGCAGAAAGGGAAGGTCTCAGAGCAGACCATGTTACCCAGGAGCACTGAGCAGAAGGAACAGCAGTCATGGTTCCAGTTCAGCTCATGCTGGTACCAAGGCACAAGTGATTACCTCTGGTTTTGGATGGCTTGTATTGAGAAAAGACAAAAGGAAACTGCTATAAAAAGAAGAGCAACAAGAAAGATAAGAGCATGAACAGATGTTACCTACAGGGAAAGGGAACTGTTCAGGTTAAGAAAGAAAAGGCTAATGGGAGACATGGCAACAGCCTTCCATTTCACAACTGGTTGCTATAAAAAGGCAAATCAACAGCTCTTCTAGAGACAGTAAGGATAGAAAACAAAAGAGGAATTTGTAGGAATGTTGTTTGGTTTAAAAATTCTGAATCTCTCAGTTAAATATTAAGAAAAATCCAAACCAGGGTGAGGCATGGGAATAGACTCTGTAGGGAGTGCTGCAAGAGATATTTCCCTGGAGTTTTGTAAGAATAGATTGTACAAATATCCTGTAGGTGTGTTCACAGTATATTTACCATTAAATAAAGCAAAGAGACATTTTGGTCTCTTGATGTCCTTTCCCATTCTGTGTTTCAATGTTCACATGTATTTTGAAGATGATTCTAATGAAAAAATTTCAGCTCACGGATTTGTTAAAAGTTATACATTGTTTTAAACAATGTGTATTGGTCATCTCTAGTACTACATAAATAATTTGAAATTTTTCTGTTCCCTGATAATTCACTGCTAGAAATATATCTCTGTTATACATTTGAAATTTTTTTTCTGAGAGCTGATCAAGGTGGAGAATATTATTTTATGTTCATATTTCTATCGAGATTTTTTAATCTTACAAATTATAAGCATTCACATAAATTATTTGTAAGCTATCATAGATGCTTATCAAATTCTTATGTTTTTCATAAATATCTGATTCATTTTTAATGAACAAATTCCATCAATATATTTTTCTTTGCAAATGGAAAGAAATGTCAGTTGTACTCCACGTAAATATTATATTTCTCATGCAAATGTTCAACAAGAGCAGATAAAAATTACTACAGGTATAGAAAAAGCTGAATGCTATTTTCCCCAGGTGCTTCTAGTCCATTTCTCCCCATATTAATCCAGTTCTCTTCATATCAGAAACAAAAGCCAAAAAGAGTAGAAAGAGAAAAAGGCCATAAAAAATATCACTGCCTGGAGGAATCAAGGTTTCCCTTACTTACAGTTTTGTGATGTCCTTTTAGTGAGCTGTATTGCTATTTCAAAGCCAGCCCCAAGAGTGCATTACTTTTAGCATGAGGAAAAGAGTTCCTGCAAAAGGGCAAATACCTCAGTAACAGCACAGCTGCCTCTTGTGCTAGGAGAAAACCAGGGTTTGCTGAGATAACCAGATCAACAGCAGGATGAATGTTAGCATAGCTAAATCTGCCTGGGATTTCTCTTCCCTCCAGCCCAGACCTGCACAGCTGTACTGGCACAAGCCTGAGGTGCCGATTTGGATTCAGACATTGTGCAGTAGGCACCTGACTCACAATCTGGAAGTGTCCATTTGTCTCAATATCCTCTAAAGGAAGCTGAGTATGACTGGATTGGAGTCACAGAGCAATCTCTTAGATGTACAAATGAAATTGCACTCTTCTCCCCGGTAGAAAATGGAACAGAAATTGCTGTCGCTTTCTAAATATCGAACCTCACAAAATGACTGTAAAATCAGAATAAAGCCTGGAGGACTCTTAGAAATCTTACCAGTGGAGTTGTGTTTTTTGGTGAGAACTGTGCTCATTTACTTGATATGGTTAGAGTGAAATAAGAAGAGACATAGTTCCATAAAGATACCTGAATATTCATTTGAATAATTATAACTGATCCCCTAAAATAATAATTTAAAAAAACATTTTCAAGAAAAGTTCTGATTTCCTTTATTAACAAAAAAAGCAGAGAAAGTCCCAAAGTCAACAAAAGTACCTATAACAGTATGTCTGATGATGATGACATCTGTGCTAACCAGTCCTCTCTAGCAGTGCAAGAGAGAGCAAGGTCATCCCGTGTATTCTAAGCCCACCAGAGCATGTGTACAGAGAGGCATCTCCCCATCACATACCAAACACAGAATATTGCACACAAAAACAGCCTCTTCCATTCAATTTTGCTACACAACATCTTAATCCAAACTCAGATGAAACCACCCTAGAACTCCTCAAGAAACCCACATTTCCTGATGAGTGTCACTGATGTGAGCATTGCACGTGGCAGTGAGGTGCAATGAGTTATTTAACACAGGACTCATGGCCATGAGAATTGATTTTTTTCTAAAAGCAGCACAAAAGAGCAGGTCAAATACTGTCCTGAAGAGCAGGGACAGCCACCACTCCACACCTTCATTCCTCTGGACTGTAAATGTCTTCTCCACCAAAAGCCTGACCTGTCTGGTGTGCCTGGCAGCTCGTGTGCTTTGAGATCTCTGTCAGAAACGTTTGACCCTGGGGATTTAGACTAGAAAGCCTGTCACATTTTGTAGCAGGTGAAACTGACTTATTTTGAAGCCTGGTCAATTTATCACGTTGTTGTAATGGCAAGATTGTCACTTGCTGTTATCCATGACATACAGTTCACAGGAAAGCTGGCCATCAAGTTAACCACAGGCAAATCCACTGGAGCACCAGCTGCAATATAAACAAATCCCACCACCCTACTAATTCAGGTACTGAAATGTAAGTGACTTCTGTATTAAAGATGAAAAAAATAATGAATTTCAGACATCTGAGCAAGAGAAAGTGAAGGAAATGGTGGCAAGCTAGTTTTAGGCAATGTTTACTGTCTCCATTGCGTCTTGCTCAGAAAACATGACTTGTGACAGGGGACATCAGGTTGTGCTTTCCCCTTGTCTTACAGCACCTGTTTGTCCCTGCAATACCAGAGATGTCAATGAAGCTGCACCAGTGCAAGGCAGTGAAGAATCAGGCAAAGTAATTCCATCTCAGCTTTGTTTTGATACATTTAAGACTCACACTTTTGAAGCTTTCCTAAAAAAAGTAGCATCATTTTCATCAACTTTCTGCATGTACAAAATAAATGCTGAACTGTACAACTGGTACCTATGCACAGTTAACAGGCATACAACTGGTTTTGAAACCTGTTTTATCTGAAGGAGATTGTTGTGAACACTTTATCTGTAAAGGATGCTATTGAATGGAAAATTAGCTCAAAATACCTTTGGTATTTTAAAATGTAAGTTAACCTGGTATTTCAGTTGTCAAAGAACACAGTTGCCTTACTGTTAGCTAATTCCAGTGCTAGCCATTAGTGAGTTGTTGGGAAGCGTAGGACGCCTACTGCCTCCTGAGGAAGAAAATGTGCTTCCCAAAATGTCATGACTCTACTTCACTTTTCTCTGACAGAGATAATAAATTGCTCCCTTAAAAAAGGCTAAGGAAGTTTACCCATTTATGTTTTAAGGTGCTTTCAATTCCTTGAGTAGAAAGGCAAACTTTTGCTTTTGCTGCAATGAATGAATGCAGATATTTTAGAGCAGACAACCAGCGAGTTAAGCAGAGAATATTTCCCAGGTGAAGAGGCAGAAAGAGCAACCCTTCCTCATGAAGGTCTCAAAATATTCCAGTCTAGTGAAGTTTTGTTATAGAAAAGTGAACAATACAGCATTGTTAAGACTGGATAGCCTATATTTCCTTTTATGCTAGAGATAGCATTGAAAATGGTGAGGATGTTCCTGAATGACATATATAATTTTCCAGGAAGAGAGGGGAGCAGAGCTACACCTGACAGGGATGCTATACATGTTGCTTACAGCTTCACATTGCCAGATCCTAACGAGTAGAGAAATAGATAATGACATGAAAAGGAGATATTTAAATTATTGTACACTGAACTCATCCCTCAGAAAATGTAACCATGCCAAACAAAAATATATAGATGGTCAAACTTTTTCAAATCAAAACAAAAAATAAAACAGCCCAACATTTCTGGATTCAATATTAAGTCAGAATTGTTCATGTTCTTTGTTTATTCCCATGCTTTCCTTTTTTCCAAATGCAACCTCTTAGGAAATAAAATAGTAATTTGCTGCTATGTATTACTATATTTCTCTGGGTTATATCATGTGAATTATTATGGAGAAAATCAGTAGGATTTTCCATCTCTACTTCTTTTAAAGCCACCATTTAAAGGCAAATTTATGTCCAGAGGCCAGTTTGTTAAGCATTTTCTCTCCCATCACTCCTGTTGTTACCTGCCATCCACCCTTCCTCTTGACGTTCTCAACTTTTATTTTTGTTTAACAACTGTCTCAACTGGTAAAGGCCATTACTATGTTGCTAGGCTCTAATCAGATGAGACGTTGTCAAAATGAGGAAAAAACATACCCGTTTTATCAAACCTGAGAAAGCACAACCTGCTTTGCTGCAAGAACACCAGGCTTTTCTTGTACTAATACTTCTCTTTCCTTGTCCATCTAGTATAAAAGCAACTCTACAGCTTCACAAAGACAAATCAGTCTGAACCCAAATTTAAAACTAAATAAATAAATAAAATTTCTCATCAGGCCACCTTTGCCAGTGTTGAAATACTTGGTTGACGTTTTCATTCGTTTCTTATCTTCTCTCACATGTTGCTGCTTGGCATTAATTACAAATGCCACCCAGATTCATTGCAATGTGTGTTGTTCCCAGCCTGAGCTGGTTCTGTAGGTGCTCATCTTTAGAAGAAACCCTCATGAAGCATGAAAGTGAAACAAAAGTTTTGGATTCATCCTAGTGTGCCGTCACTTGCTATAAAGCCCTGACGCTCAGATTTGGTTCATTCCCCTTAGCTATAAGTGTTTGTGGTCAGCCTGTCAAGGAAATATTTTTGATAATCCTTATTTTACTTGCTAAGAAATCCATCTCCCACTCCCCCTAACCATCCCTGCACTGATTTTTCCAGCTTTTCTTTTGGTGGAAGAAGTTATGCTGAACTATTTAAAGACCCAGGTCACAGCATTGCGGCCCTAGACTGCCGGGACTTCCACCATTGGAACAAGAGAGAAGGATCCATCCCTCTGCCAGAAAGTCACTTACCCTTAACAGAAGCCAAAGATTAACTACTCTTTCCAGAGGCTTTCTTCCTGTCACCAGCTTTCAGGTCATATTGAGGATTCATTTGTTTCAGGCAGCTGCAGAAGCAACATTGTACTGTGTGTCTAGGTGCAGGCAAAGCAAGGAATTGTTTTTCCTCCCTACCTGATTGTGCAGAATTATTGTAGACTGCATGTTTTGCTCATATTTTTCAGAGCAGCTGTCTCATGCTTTTTAGTAAAAGGAGAAATTTTATGGCTGTTTACAGCACTTGGGCTCTTATTCTCAAAAGAAGGCAAAAATTACTGGTTCTATCATACACAAGGGTCCGGAAAGGATGCCTCAGTGAAGTGAATTGTTAACGTTTCAGAGGAAAATGCTTTTGTATTGGATAAGCATGGTAACTAAAACACAGACTGAGAGAGACATCAACAAAAATGGAAGAAGTTCCATGCACTGTGATAAAACAGAGATCTCCACAGGTGGTTTGAATATGGATCATGGGTTGAGAGAAACTCATTCTTAGAGTTATTTTGCGAGAACCCCTCAAACCCAACAGCAACTGCACTTGTTAACACACCTGCTTTTTCTACAAGCAGAGGAGAAGTACAAGTTTTGGAGGAGTACTTGTTTCTTCCAAGCAGTTCCATCCTAAACTATAGAGAACACCTGGGCAACACTAAGGCAGTTGAGCTGGTAGCACAAGGGATTAACAATTGCTAAGATTTCTGCTGGAGAATGTAGCTGCCAACTCCTTCTGACAATAGAGGCCAAAGGAAAGGACAGGGACATATCCTTTCAAGCAGGCTGTTCATCTTCCAGTTGCTATTATCCTGAAGCATGTAAGGTACTGCCAAGAGCTAATCTAGATGTGGGTGAAGACTGACAGCCATGGATGGGCCACGTGGTAGGGCCTGAAGATTTCTGTGGGTGTCATTCATTTTTCTGATTTAATGTACTTCCAGATAATGACCCATATTAAGGTATTAAACAATGTCCTATTCTGTATGACTGGAGATTTTTTTTTTCCTATCTTCAAATTTTGAATCCTCAGTTAGGTATTTCAGAGGTCTTTCTCTTTTTTTCCACCCTCTTAGTTGATTTTTATACATACAATGTGGATAGCTGTCCATAAAAACTGAAAACTGTAGAGCTGGATTAATTTATCAGTCATCTGAAGAAACTGACCCATTCAAAGAAGATTTCCTAACCATAATAATTTCATAATGCACATCCATGTTGCTTTGGCAGAAAAGGGCTTTCCTTTGCCATGACATACTTAATAAAAAATGACTACAAGAAAACCAGCCACTCATTGAATTTCATCTGATTCAAATCTATTTTTCTCACCCAATAAGGTTTAATTTGTAACTTATACAGCAGTGAGGTACCATGCTCATAACTGTACCATGCTCACTCTCCAAAGAGCTGGCAAATAGTCATTTAGGTAGGGCCAAAGGGCCAAGATCATACCCAAATGCACAGAGACAGGGAAGGGAATGAAGGAAGGGATTTGAGGAAGACAGGAGTTCAAAAGGATTGAAGAAAGGGTCATTTCATGAGTCATAGTGTTGGTGATACAGAAGGGGCAGCAGGGATTTCTGGAGGCAGCTTGGTACAGCAAATCATGCTAAATTACCTGATGTCCTTTTAGCAGAGCCTGGACTCCAGAATGCTCAGGCCTCTGCCCTCACCTGACCAGGCTTATCACCCCTCCTTTAGGCATGCTTTTCTTTTAGCTGTATCTCATTGTACAAAGAGAGAATGCAAACCAGAATATTTAGCCTTTCTTCTTTCAAAAACCACGGGATGTTAAAAAGGTCTCCTCAGACAGCAGCACGCACTTACCTCTAGCCCTGGGGGTTTGGTATTATGTCCTTTACCCTGGCACTGCACTGCTAATCTGAGCAAACATGTCATGTTTCTTGCTCTGGTAGGACGTATGAACTACTTAGTGCCAAAAAAGGCCTAAAGGCATCAAAGTTTATGCTTTTCTATGCACGTGGAGAAGGATTTTCAATAGCAGCAGTGCAGCTGGTTCCTTCCAGTCTCAGCCCCGCTCCTCCTTTAGGATGGTAGAGCAGCAAGCAGGGGGAAGCTCAGCACAGAAGCTGCTCACTTCCCCTTTGTTTGTCCTTACTGCTCAAATAGTCCCTTTTCTGAGCAAATAATGCTTTTCTAATGCTACGTCTCTTTGGGTAAATCTCCTGCATTATTAATATCATCAACTTACAAAGAAAATTAACTGTAGAATTTGCCTCTGCATTCAATGCTAATCCCCAATAAGGTCACACCTCCTGAATAAGGTCACACCTCCTGACCTTGTTAGCCTGAGTTTTGAGCATCTAAAACATAATCCTGCCGAGCAGGCCACTTCAGCTGTGTGGTTAATCCAGAAGATCTCTCAGGTCAAAGGCTTAGATTTAGCTGGGGCGCTACTGCAGCATGTCTGAAACACTTTGCCCAGGTAAAGAGCTTTGGAAACCTGCAAGAAAGGGTCAGAGGCAGAGTTGATAGTATCATATCTGATCAGGTTCTTCTCCAAGTGCCTCTAAGCAAAGCTTTCTTGCACGCAGCAGCGCTGCGCTCGCTCCAGCCAGGCCCAGCAGGACACTTTCTCAAACAAGTGCTGGTGTCAGTAAAACTTGAGCTCACCTCAGGCTGAGCGTACTGATCTTCTATCACCTTCTCATCTCAGCCTCCCCACCCCATCTTCTCCTAAAAGGGACTCTTCTAAGTGTCTAGGTTTGATGTTTGATTTTCTTGTTAGTTTTTTTTTTTGTTGTTGTTGTTTGTTTTGGAGTTTATTTGGGGTTTTGTTTGGTGTTTCATTTTGATTTGGTAGGTACTACCTTTTGTAGTTTTGGGATTATTTTTCTTTTAAAATCCACTGACATTTATATTTAATTACCTTCTATAGCAGATTGCTGTATCTGCTATATTTTCTACACAGCTGCACAGCTACGGCTGTACTAAAGACTTCCCCTCTTACAGATGAAAGACTTGGAAACACCACCTCACACACACTGTTCCTCACTGGGATAGTAGAAACAAGAAGCTTAGCAAACCTGAAACTTTCTTATTTCAAGAGTATTATCATTTTTAAGAGTCTACTATGAGAGCAACTAAATCCGTTCATTATTCCTTACCTCAAATTCCTCATATTTTTGGGGTTTCTTTCACTGTCATTAGTTGGAATAAGGCAATCATTCTGCTACACTTCTAAAACACTAGCTTGTATTCACCTTTTGTAGAAGGAATAGAAGGAATAGGGATGCTAATTAATTCTCCACACCTGATAAAAATCAAATTTCTGTCAACAACAGTGGAGGTTATGACTTGGCTCTTGTATTGTATTCTACTGGCGCTTTTTTTTTTTATGATTGATAAAATTCATTCCTTGATGGATTCTCAGATTTAAATATTTGGGAGTCTGTCATCATTAAAGGCGTACTCTCTCTTTTTCCCCCGGTGTCTGAAGGAATCATAAGCCAGAGACTGCTGCTTCAGTGGGAAAAGCAGGTGAAAGAGGAAAGCAAATACAGTGTTGGGTAAAGTTTTTGCTGTAGAAGGCTTGTCAAGCCACAATTGAGAACTGAGACAGACAGACAGCCATGCAAACACCAAAACCATTGTAGAAGTTCCCTTTTGCAGCATATTCATTGTCTTACAACAATTTAATGAGGATTGTTGGTAGTGAGTGATGGAAGGTGTCCTAGTCATGAGATAAAGCTGAGAAGATAACATCCATGTGTATAAATATGCCCTGTATTAGGAAACCCAGCTTATCCACAAAATGTGTGAGGGGACTCCTCAATGACATTTAAAGGCAACAGATTTACATTGGACAAAAAGGGCATTATTTTCCAACACAGCAATCAGTAAAATTAATCTGCTTATTATGCAACCTGCAGATTCACTGTGCGGTTTCACTCAATGAGGCAAAAAGCTTTGTAAATTTGAAGAAAGGATTTTGCAGGCATATGCACAAGATTAGCATCTGCTGATTTTTATCCAGGAAAATATCTCAAAAAAAATCACCATTCTCAGGTTTTAGAACACAAGACTCTCTATCTTTGAAGGTCAAGAATTCCCTTTATACTATTACCATATTACCACAGTGGTTTATTTATGAACACAGGTCATATATTTCCTAAATGTGCAGTCTTGATAAAATACCCAAGCAAAATGTTAACCTCAAAAAGTAAGCTTTGCTGTTAAGACTGTTTTCTGGGTTTTGTTGAACATCTGCCAATTTATTAAGAAATGTCTATATTTCACATTTTAGAGGCTTTTGTAACTTTTCTGAGCATTGACACAGAAGCTGAAGATGTATTTTCTATATTTTGCTTTGACAAGTGAATGCTCACACAAAGCTTTGGAGACAGAGTGACCACACAGTGACTCTCTCAGATAGGCTTCCTTAGTCTGAGTTTTTCAAGAGTTGCCTGTCTGCCCTTAAAAATTCTTTGTGTATCTCAAAATCTACCCGTGGATCTGCAGTAAACATAACAGTGCAAGAACTAATCAAGGGCTTGGTATTTTTTTTTTGTGATTAAATGCATTAGATTTTAGCCTTAGTGTTCAATTACCATTATTATTTAAATACCATTATTTCATACTAATAAGGTATATCTTTAAAGTAAGCTGAGAAAAAGAAAAAAGCCAGTGGGAAAAACTCAACAAGAACATGACCACTTTCTCTTTTTTTTTTCCTGTATCCTTCAGTCATCAGTTCCCTGTGTATATTTTTGGTTTTGGCTATATCAATATTTGTAACTATTTCAGTTCCATATCTTATTTGCACAGGTGTCTGATTCAGCTGGAAGCAGAACATTTCACACAGTACAGGGTAGGCAGCCCATTACAGGGAATCCTGTGCTCACTCCTAACAACCATTTTTCTTAGTAGGCATTTACCTGAGTAGAGGGGAGCACAGGTCCTATCCTAATAACTGATGACCAGATGTACAAACAGCAGCATGTATCCAGGCACTCCACTACAGATTTCTGAATTTAATATCTTCTGCATCACATCTTCCCTACTTAATTACCTCAACGCTAAATGGCAGGTGGGAGCATATCTCAGAGGATGAATTCTTTTGTGCTTGGTACATCTGACTTCTAGTGGCAGGAGGCAGCTTCTAAAAAATTTATTTTCTCTTGGCTTCAAATAAAACTGTATTATAGCCACACTTCTGAAAGCTACACCAATTTATAAGGCTTTCGGAACTACCAAAATGTTCTGATATTATAAAATTGTTTAGACGTGTTGATGCTGAAATATTTCATTGCATTATATCGATGTAATATAATCTTCAATCTTCAGTACAATATGCTATTAAAATCTCATGTTAATCCAATAAAAAATTAATATGTGTATAACAAAAAACAATTAATAAAAGTGGCGTAGTCAAAATGATATGTTTTTACCTTAGCAAAACAAAATGTTTTGACATAACAGAAATAAAACAAGACAGCTGATGTGATTTGTTTCAAGCCTTTTTCAATGAAAATTTCATCAAAATTGACATATTCTCCAGGAACATTTTGACGCTGATGAAACAACATGTCACAATGAAGCACCATCCTATTTACACTGGTTTTGTTTGCCTTAATTTTAAGAAAAGGGAAAAAAAAACATGTAAAGGGCTGGCTGCAATGACACTGCAGATTTTTCAGGCATACTTTTACAGGTGCCTGGAGGTGCTAGCAATTAAAGTGTTTTTGTCCACTTACATCTTTAATTCTCTTTCCAAAAATAACCCAATAAAATTCCCAGTTTGTTCCTTAGGTGAAGATGACTAAGAAGATTTGTCATTCACCATTCTTTGCTACAGTGAAAGCTCAGGAATAGCTGTAAGCATTGATGACATCTCTCTCTTCTTGTCTTCTTTATTTTATTACTGGGGGTAATTTTCCCTCCTGCACCCTTAGCCCTCACACACCTTCTCCTCATTTCCATGGTACAAAAGCTTGGGCAACCTCCCTTTTACCTTCTCCTTGAGTATTCATAGGTCTAATTAAGTTAAATTCAGCTTGTCTGATTTGAGAAGCCTTATCAGGAATACTAAACCTGTGCAAATAATATGCATAGACTGAAGTATTCCTCCTGAATGCTAATTAACTATCATATAAAGCTTCATACATAATCAAATGTCCAAATGCACCAGAAGCCTTACAGGGAAAAAAAATAAAAATAAAACAAAGAATGAAAGAAATGCTTTAGAAAAAGTATCAAACAAAATTCCTTTGCTGGTAATTCAGAGCAGCCCAATAGTCCTGAGCACATTTCCTGATTCATACTATGACACCACCTTCTAATTTTAACTGGGAGAAGATGGATCTTAGCCATTCCTCCTCTTGGGCTGCAGAGACTGCAAGATAGTGAGGAAGGAATACAAAAAGCTATGAGAGTCATTTAGCCTTCTTCAGATTCTGCAAATAAGTCATAATTAATTTTGTTTAGCTCTTCTTAGTGTGACTACATTCACATCTATGCGCTCCCTTCAATGCTTTCCATTTTTTCTTCTGGAACTTCTTACCTTAGATTGCAAGTGTCTCAGGGCACTGCTCTACCTTTATGCAGACTAGTCCTCCTAAGGTTCTGAGAGGAATCCAAGCAGCCTGACTCAAACCCAAGGAGGAGGCTGTCGTGAACATGAAGATCACAAAGAAGATCTGCTGGACTTGTCCACCTGGATGGCCTGCAGGGGCTCTCTGATGCTGGCAGTGTGATTGATCTCACTGGACCTAAATATATATGATGTGCACGTCAAATCTGAGCCCCTTGCCCAGGTGCTGCCCTCAGTCAAACAAACAGAAAGGGTAGGAATCCATCCAGCCTGTTTCTGCATTTGGGGGAGATGAGCTCTGCTCTAGGAGAGCCTCTTTCCTGTGATTGCACAGGAGCTCAGTGCAACAGTGACATAGACAGAGATCCATGGTGTTCATGCCTGCAATCAAGTGGGAGGATTTCCTTACCAGATTTACCAGCTGGACCTTGCTGTGTCATAGGATGGCATCTTCCCCCCAGTAGGACCAGGCCTGAGTCTGCCAGGGTCCTGTGCCTGACGTGTCCTTTAAAACCAGGAGAAGATATGTGCACGTAAACTAGTTTCTGCCCACTGGATCACGCCCAAATACACAGTCAGGAAGTTGGTGGTACAATGGGACCATCCTTTTGGGTCTCAGCAGACTTCCATATCCCAATGCACGAAAACCTGGAGCACCAAGAGCTAGCAAGCACTTCAATCAGTGTGCCTAGAATGCTCAGAGCCCTCTTCCTACGTGTGCTTCTCATTATTGTCCAATTTCTTTCACTAAGTAGGTCAATTCTTCCTCTCCCTTAACACTCCATCTAATTCTAGTGACTCTACCATAAGAATTTAATTTGAGAATCTTTTGCTGCTATCAACCTTAATTTTTCCCTTCCACAGTTTTCAACTATTTCTTCTTATTCCTTCATCTTCTGATACAGTGAATTAGTTCTTCCTTTCCATCTTTTATATTGCTGTTATGAATGGATCAGGCTAGGATCAAATCCTTTTTGCCTTCCAATCTTGTTCTAAATTATTTTCTCTAAATTATTATTTTCTTCAGGTTTTTTTCAAACTACTTCTTTCCTTTCAAGCTTAGCATGGAAAAAAAATAGTTTTGAAAGGCTACACAGAAGGTCACTGGTATCTCCACAACTTTGTGTGAGATCTTGTAAAATGCATAATACAAACTATATAGCCCAGTTTGGCACTCCTGTGTTTGCTTACATCCTCCCCCCTTATCAGGCACACAGCCTGAGCTTCCAGTTCTCTTTTCTGATCTTCTCCCACCAATGAAAGTTTTGTGCAACCATACTGTAATCCTACACTGTTATAGTCCCAGATGTCCATTACTGGATAGCAGAAAAGGACATGCTATGTGTTCTATGTTTGCGTAACTTCTGCTTTTGTTTGGTTCTGCTGAAAAGTGGTATGTTCGTAGTCAAAGTCCTAAAAATTACAGTAGGAAAACAGGGAGACAAAACTCACATTGCATCATGAGCAGTGAGCAGATGCATTTTTGTTTAGTTCTCATTGCTATAAGCATTTCTATTTTCAGACATTTTAAAAAAATCCTTCCTTTTGTTTTCTTTTCTGACTTTAGCTGAGTGAATATTGTAATATCTACTGCTGTTAATCATGGGAAAAAAAGTACAGTTATGTGTAGTGTGTAAAGATAAAATAGTTTACTATGCATGAACACCAGTATATTAACTGGATAAAACAAACAGAAAAAGCTGACTGATAGAAACGCTGATGGGAAGAATTTGACTGATGTCCCTACGTGTGTGACTAATACATGGATGTATTACATGGATGCAGTGGAAGGACAGATGGATGAGATTAATCAACAGGCAGATGGATTGATGAATTGAGAGTAGCTCTATTGAGGGGAAAGTCGGGTGAAAGGAATATTACAGAGAAAGAGTGAGTGCAAGCATTCTTGTGGAATTTTTTCTTCCAGAATGAGCCCTGATGGATCTCTTTGGGAATCAGCCGCTTAAATGCAACTCCCTCTTTGCAGTGAAATTGTGTTCACTCTACAGAGGTGCAAGGAAGATGAGAATAACCTTTGGACAGAGTGAATCCTAATTTAGAACTGAAAGCACAGAGAGGCATTAATGAGAGGAACAGTAGGACAAGATTAAACCTTAGCAGAAGACCTAGTCTGGCTTTAAACAAAGAAAATGTAGAATACATTTGCTCGTAAAAATAGCTTTTTTTTTTTCCTGCTAATGAAACCTAAGACTCTGATGTATCTTTCATTTAGCCTGTGTTTTCCCTAAACCCACTCACACTTTTAAAATATCTGAATTTCACATTGTGGACCTCAATGATATGAAATCTCAGCAAGAATTGGGGCTTCCATGAACAAAAGTGATGCAGTGATCTGCCTCTACTAACAGCAAGTGTGCAATATAGTGGTGTGTGGTTGCATCCCCTGATTGTAGCATTTGCTGCTGACAGTTTCCATTAACAGAACTAGATAGCTCCAGAAGCTGAAACTTAAACAGCTTTTCCTCCAAGTTTCTGCTTTAAATCTCCCCAGGGGGGTAGTACTTGTAACAATAATAATTAATTCATCCCATTTTGGTCTTCAATATGCATTTGTACAATGTTCTGTGCATGCACATTGTACAAATATTTGTGGGACTTCAGCCTCCTAGGTAACACATCCGAAGGCATCTCCTACTCGAGTTAGCCATGTGAAATAACCACTCCTCAGGACTAGAAGCCTCCCCTGCACAGGGCCCTGCTAGCAGCTCTCCTGCAATCTACCATCTCATTTATTCTACAGATAAGGCACAGCCTCAGCATTTGGTGGGCAGCTACTCAGTTTGAGCACAGCTTCTCAGAAAAGATCAAAATCACTGATACAAGCACTCGACAGATTTTCATATACTTTAATTCAAAAATTATTCTACTGAAGTACTTATCTTCTGACCAGTATTCACCAGAAAAATTATGTGTTTTGGGTTGCCAAGGTGACTCACAACAACAGAAGTTAGAGGATAATATTCTTTCTACTTAAATAAGGAAGACCTTTGAGAGAAAAATAAGAAATGGTAGAAACAGCATTTTTCAGCTGACTTCACTGAGCTCATACTCACAGTCACATTATTTCTGAGGCTATTAATTTCTATGTATTTTAAAACCTGATTGGTTGTGAGAAGCAACATCGCAGAAATGAACCACGGTACTTTCCATTATGTGCTCTCAGTGTCTTCTGAGTCATTTCTGATTAGCTCAGAAATCTGGAAACATTACATTGTCAACAATTCACACAAAGCCAGCTGCATTATCTTTCTTGTCTTCTGAGAATGCAACTTCAGTAGTGCCCAGCTGACTTCAGACTCCTCTCCACTTTTTACTGCAATAGTGAGGTGGTACACTCTCCATAAACTTGGCAAGGTTACATTTCTGCCAGGCTGAAGAAATTAATTTTGAGCTGGAAACAAAAACATTGAGTTTACTGAGAAAGAATCCAGAAAAAACACCAAGTTTTTTTTCTGTTTGTATTCCATAGTCTCAGGTTTTGGCTTTAAACCCATAGAAATGGGGATGGGGGAGAGATAGGGGGGAAGAGAGAGAGAGAAAGAGAGAAAAGAAAAAAAAAAATAAGTGTTTTCTAAATTTTCTAAAGTTACATATTAATTGCAATTTTTCTGATAACAAGGGATGTTGCAGAGATATCTCTGACAACAGATACCATTTTCTTCCTCTTCACTGAACAGCTACAACAAAGCTCTCAGCCTTGGCATCAACCCCTTTACTGAAAAAGCCCTGTTCTTCTCAAAAAGAAGCCTTCCTCTTCCAAATACCCAGAACCATTTCTCTTGCTTGCCTTTGTCTTGCCCTGAAAGGACTTTCCATCCTGGGGTAATATCTGGATTGTTCCATTCCCATATATTTCTGTCAGACAGCCATTTACCCCCAGTCATACTTGGCCATTCTTGTGAATACATCTGTTAACCAGGATGTAGCCCACATATACCAAAATCATTTCTCAGTTACCAATAAAGAGCTACTGGATATTAGCAATTCCCCCCACATGGCTTATCTTGAACAATGTGCCTAAAATATTACTGAAAATGCTCAAAGTGCTTCTTTTATCTTAAGTCTCTCATGCCACACAGCTGAACTCATTCTCCCTCCTCTTGTGATCTTCCTATCGGTAGAGGAAGCTGTCCAACATTTAGTACACCATTTATTTAAGTGTTGATCTCAAATCTAAAGAAATATTAATAATATTTTTGTCTTCCCTCTCAATCTTTACTTTTTTGAGTTCTATAAAGAATCTATATTCTCTTCAGGGATCAAAAACACATACATAGACACCCAAACATGTATAAACAATAGTAGAAAAAATTACCTAATCAAAGATCTAATTCCTCTTGTTATTTCAAAGACTACCACTTATGAAGAAAAATGCAGATAATTTCTAATTTTTCAGTCTCCCTGAAAATGCTGCTGCCTTCCCAGCCTGGATTAATCTGCATATGGCTGTGATTCTGGTGCCATCAAATTTTTGAGGTTGGCAGAAGCAACAGTGGCACCTGGTCAACTGATGGTTTTAAAAATGAATGAGTGCCAGAATAATTACGCTTTATTGTACCTGCTAATTTCTCCTGGAAAATATCTTAATAAATTGATTGCATGTTTCAAGCAAACCTGTAATGAGAGGATTATTTACAAAGGCCACACAGAACCTGTTATTAAAAAGCAATCAGAAAGAGAGAGGAACAATGACAGGAGGGCTCAGTGGGGAAACCTTAATGGTGGGGAGTTTAGGATTTGGTTTTTGTTATCTTGCTGACATTCTAATTAGAAACTATTTCTCCCACTTCATTACTGTCACACACTTTCTCTGAATTAGCTTTCACACTTGATTAAGGAGAAAGTATTTTTTTTCTAATGTGCTAGGATGAGTCAGTGCCAATCTTTTTGCTTTTGTCTCTCAAGCCTGAACATGCAAAATCCTGGTGTTCAGATCTGGATTCTGCTGATGTTGGATTTGAGAGTGCCACGTGAGAGATTTTGCTGGGGCATCTGCAAGCAGCAGGGTCCAACAGAGAAGCTGGCCCTATGGCTTGTGAGATGGACCCTGCAATCCTGCAGGGAATGGAGGTGTTAGCCAGACCTCTGCAGACACAGAGCTGACCCTGTTAGTTGATACAAGATGCTGACAGTAGGGAGAAGCCAAATAATTTATTCAGCCCAGTCCTCTTTCGAATGTTGTAAATTTTAAAATGTAAGTGAAATAAAATTTTGGTTACACAAAAATGGTGTATTATACCTGAGTACGCCTTTCCACAGTCCTTCTCTTCCCTAACTAGAAAATAAGTTTTAAAAACAAACAAGAAATTAGGAATCTGGAGAATCTGAGGTGTGAAAAAAAAGCATTAAAAACCCTGAGTATGTGTAATTAGTTACAATTACTTAGCATATGTTTGCACAAAACCTAGTAAAGCCAAGCATTATGCAATTGCTGCAATTCAGGGGAAGGATGTCTCAGTGACTGGGGAGGTTGGGTTTAGGATAGCAGTCCTGGCATCTGAAGAACACAAAATCCAAGGTGGAAGAAGCAGCATGCAGGATATGAGTAATGTTCCTGATAGAAAACAGCAGAAGGTCTGGAGCCTGAAACCCTCATGGATGCCAGGCAGGCTCAAAGCTGCTTCCCTGGGCAGTGCTCTCACTTCTTTCCCCTTCAGGACTGCAGCCAGATGGACAACGGCTGGTAGTTTACCCTGGGTCTGAATGCAGAATGGACAGAAAAGATTTTCAGAATTCTTCTCTATTAATTTTGCAGGACTCAACACAGAAACTCTTCCAAAATGGTTTCATTTTTGCTTCAGAGCTCCTTAAAAAAAAACATGACCAAACCCAAAAGGTTTTAATTTAGAATGTTGTGTTAAAATCTCGTGGGAACTGCAGATTAGTTTTGGGCTGTTTGTACCTGTGCACAAAGTTTATAGGTTGGTATATCTGCTCTAGCAAGACACCAGGGTGAGCAACCAACACCTCTTTTCTCTAAGGAAGGAGACTGCTGAGCACCACAGGAAAAATGCATTACCAACAGTCCCCATTCAAAAGGCTGGAAGGGACCCTGAGGTCTACAGATAAATTCTGGGCCATGACAACTCTCCTGCACAGATTTAGTCAGTTTGTGTTCTATCTCCCTAGAGAAATGGTAAGAAGATATTGTCTGAATAACTTAAAAAGAGTCTGGGGTGAAGCGCTCTCTCTGTGACCACCAAAATCACTCAATTCAGCTCCTTTATTGTTATCCACTTCAAAGGTGGTGTCATGTTGTTTGAGATGTGAAAAAAAAAGAACCTCATAAAGCAAAGGGGAAGAAGTTGCATTTGCTATGTGCAATAAAACTACACAGCAAAACTCATTCTGTGAGGCACCTTTCAAAACAACTGTTATGTAAAATCACTTGGGATTAAAAATTGAGAGACAGAAGTGAATATAACATATAGGTTGCTTTAAACCAGGCTGTAAAGTGAAAGATTAACACAGCTTTCATTTACAAGTCTCATAAGAAACTTGAAAAATGAGAAAGAAGAAACAAGCATGATGAGAGACATTCCTAGCAGAGATGCAAAACACGATGAAGAGACAGGTACGTGAAGCAAGACAGGACCTTCTACTAGGTTGTAAGAATTACAGAGGACCTCACATTGGAGAGCAGCCAGCAAGGAACAGACAGTGACAGAAGCCAGAATAAAAACAGAGAGAAGCCCGGGAGGGTGGCTGCAGCAGATCTCTGGAGGACACTTTTGTACTGGGATTATCAACCGATAATGGCGCTTCTTCCTGAGCCCAGGCTCCTTCTGGGCTATAGGAGCAAACTTGCCAGGCACTCAGATCAAACATATGATCAAAATCATCCATGGTCTTTTAGCAGCTGCTTGACAGAATCCTGGTGGACAAAATCTGGAGGTATCAGAGTCTTGGCAACAAAATCAAAACAGAAGTTGAACTAAATGAAGGAACCCTGCTCCTTTGATTCAGCTTTTCCCTCCAGTATACCTGTGAGCATATATCTCTGTTATTTTCCTACTTTTTGTTCTTGTTTTTCTTTAAGGTGAAAACAAGTTTTACTCCAAGGCAAATATCGCTCCCACTTGTACCAGTTCTTTTCTCACTAAGAGCACTCTTTACCACCAGCCTATAAATCCTCAGAAGATCTAAATGTAACAATCTTTATATCTGGCAGTTTTCTTGTAAAATGCACAAGCTTCTGGCAACTAATATAGTAGAAAATGATTGCCATCGTTATATTTCTTAGTGTTATGGTATGTTAAACTACTGATGTACTGATTCAAGGATAATGCCCTCAGCCCATGGGTCCATGCTGAGGCACTCCTTGATTTAGGGAAAAGCTGACTCCACCAAGGATCTGCATTACCCTACAATAAGCTCTAATCTTTACTCCTATTAGAATATATCTATTTTTTTCCTGTGGTATCTAGGGATCTTTTATGATACCATATCTGTAGCAGTTTTTCAAATAAGCATGAACTCTAACATTCTGCACATAAAGTCCTATGCAATCCTACAAACCGCCATACAACATCCCTTCCCCCACAATCTGGAATACATTACAGGATATTAAGGCAAATCATTGCAAGTCCAAAGCCTTGCCTGACACTCCAACTGAAAATCCATTTAGTGGTCAGTGCAGTTCGCTGAGCACTGATGTAATCTGCTGGTCATGAAAAATGTTATTTTGATTTCTGCAGAGTTTCACTCCAGGCCAGAAGTTTCCCAGTAGTTTCAGGAAGACAGGAAAAGTAATAAATTAATCCACACTTGAGATGAAAAAGTTTTGGCTATCTGGGACCAGGTTTCTTGCAGGAAAAAGCATGGCCCAGCTGTTTTCTGAGTGCTGAACAGAAACACAGCTCTGACAGAACACGGATTCCTGCCTAACAAACATCAGATGAACTGGCAGGGTTATGAAATGGAATGGGAAATGCAAGTATGCCTCTCCAGACACATTATCTCCATTAGAAATGGTAGAAATAAAAGTTTGCAGATTTCCAAGTTCTCAGGTAATACTGATATTCTCAAATTTCATCTGGAACTGTTCCATTCAAAATGATCCCTTGAAACAACTTTCCACTATCCTTCTAAAATGGAAGTTGGCTGCACTCAGAGATCTGTTTGTGATAGACATTAATTGTTTATTAAGTGGGGAGGGGGGGTGTTGTTTATTGGTTTGGTTTTGGTTTGGTTTTCTTTTAGAAAGAGCCCTTCATATTCTAGGAAATTGCATTTTTTAAATACAATTATTTTCCTCAGCTGTTTTGAGTGCTTTCGTCTGGCTGTCTCTGCCAACCCTGCAGAAGCAGGCTGTGAGCACCAATGCTGTTGGCTTGGTTTGGACACCTCTGAGAGAGACAGCAGCCATCACATCCAGGTCACTGAGCTCTCTATTCAGACACAGTGAGTGTCTTCTTGCAGGAACACAAAGCCCCTGGTAATGCTGCACCACCACAGAGCTTCTTGCTGTCTTCTTCCAGCATGAGAGTGTCATGCCCCCGTCCACTTGGTGGGTTTGGGAGAAGGTTGCTTGTCTTCTTGACATTTTATGAGTTTCCTGGGTACAAGCCTGCTGAGGTTTTTCTTCTTTCTCAGCACAGAATTCGATAAACATATCTCTGAGCTGTGTTTTCAAGGACACAGGTGGTGTTTTTCTGCCCTGTCTCCCAATATGGGAGGTGTGGGTTTTCTTTCTCTCAATCAATGATGTAGAGAACTGTTACCACTGAATTGTCAGCATTCTAGCATTCTTGTACTGAGCATGAAGAAGCAAGCATCTAAGCTCTGTATCTGGGCACATAATAGCCCAAGCCTTCTGAACAATGGAGTCATCTTAATAAATCATATTAAGCCTTCTTATATTGGAGTCAGAAGGCCGTCAGAAGGCCATCAGGCCACAACAATAGTTGCTTGGTTTACTCTGGGCAGTGCACAGGAGAAACAACAAAATTCTCAGGAGGCTCTGTAACCAAGTATTACTTGCACACTTTAGAACATAAAGGTAGAATAAGGTACCTGGCAAATTTTAAAATGTAGCCATTTTGGTTAGAAATGTAACAATATGAAAGCATAAAAATAACCAAAAAAAGAAAATGTAGAAGGGAAAGGAAAGGAAGAAAGAATAAGATGGAATGGCCTGCCTGGGGAGGTGGTGGAGTCACCATCTCTAGATGTGTTTAAAAAAAGACTGGATGTGGCACTTGGTGCCATGGTTTAGTTGAGGTGTTAGGGCTGCGTTGGAGTCTATGACCGTGAAGGTCTCTTCCAACCTTGTGATTCTGTGATTCTGTGATTCTGTGAAGATAGACCACCCTTGGATCCAGTGATGAAACTTGATTACTGCAATTTCCATTGGTCAGTGATCAGGGATGAGGGAAGCCCACAAAACACAAAGTCCACTGGGTTATTAGATGCTCAGGATAGGTAGGAATTCCCAGGTATCTTCCCTGGTACAGGAAGTTTTACACTGGGTGATGAATAATTGTAGATCATGGGACAGTTTGGGAGCTTTGAGGTGTTCTAAGACCCAGCAGTTTCCTCTCACCCCAATGTAGTTGAGTTAATTATGGCTTGTCAGAAGGGTTGAATACCTTCAGGCTTTCATAAGAATGTCCCAGCACTTCCCTGGAGGGGTATTTTCACAGCTGAGTCACTTTTGTAAGGACATTGGCATGGCAAAAATCACCATCCCACCCCTCAGGATCGGCCTCTTCTGTTGTCTGGCTCAACACCCAGCTTATAGCCACTGGTGAAGGGTGTGCAGCCCCTCTACACCACCACCTGTGTGGTGGGTACTGTAAGTGGAAATTGTTTGAATCATTAACCATTAACATTCCAGTCTCTCACAGCATGTCAGTGCTAACATTGCACATCCCTAGTATTTACACAGAGTGCTCCTTTCTAAGAAGTTAGCTGATTAAAGAGGGCTGCTGAGCAGTGTGGAAACACAGGTTAGGGCAGTGCAAAGCTGTGTTCTGAATCCATATCTGCTGGATTAGATCAGTCTCTCAAAAGATGCTGTCAACTCCTTGCAGCTGTACGCACACTAAAATACAACACAGGTTGCAATTCCCCTCTCCCCAGGCCCCACCAAGCGTGAGATTAGCCATTCAGTTATATTCAGAAAGATTAAAAAATGCTAGGAGAGGAACAGGGGATGTAACAGAGGAACAGGGTCACAATGGCACAAAGTCTAGCTGAAGGACAGTAATATGCAGTACAACCCAGGGGTCATTATGAGTCTGATCCTGTTTAACATCGTCATTAATGGTTTGGATGATGGGTTAGAATGTACCCTCAGCAAGTTTGTTAATGATGTGAAATTATATCCCAAGCCTCTCCAAGCAGATGAGAAATTATGCAATATTCCCTCCAGTAAGTTCTCCATCAGCCAGAGGCTTTATCAGAATTTTAAGTCCCTCTTTCCAAATGCTGAACAAGGTAAAACTTCCTATTACACTGAGTATAGAGAAGTTATGTATGGAGGTTGTGATTCATCAAGCCTTTATTGATCCAACCCACACAGTTTAGTTCTTAGAGAAAAAAAGTGGAATAAAGCCTAAATCCGTAATCTTCATTGGGGCAGATATAGTTCTTGTGGAGAAGTCACAGTTGGTACAAAGAATTATATTTTTTATGTGCATCTATGAATAGAAATGACTCATTAGAATTATAAATGCTCCTTGCTCCAAACCCCAAAATTAGATTTGTTAGATTATTTTTCTAAAGACAATCCAAGCATTCCCCAAGTAAACACCTTTACTAGGTGATACATTCCATTATGCCTCATTGTCTCATCTTCTGGTATAAATCTTTGCAGATCTGCAGTTTATTTCAGTTTTCTTCTTGCACCCAGCCACTACTGTCTCATTTGTCCCATTGCTATAGGGTGCGAAGCTTTAGATATTTCCCTCCAAATTCATAACTAGTAAATATACTCAAACTCAACTACCAGCTTTCTTTCTCCAGTATATAAAGACCTTACCAAGCAGTCTTAATTCCTGCAGGGTGCACATAAATTATAGATTGTGATATGTTTCCCATCCCAACTATAGTAGTGTTTGTGGGTGCATTGCATATTTCTTTGGTAAATAGAGATGAGTGCAGACTTGCAAATAAAGGCACAGACACCTGGACGTGGATGTGTTCACATTTCTTAGAGCTTGCATATACACACACCTGTCCAAGCAGGAGTGTGTCTGCCTACAGATAAAGCCTGGATTACCAAAGTGACGAAGAGTTTGAGGTTACGTTTGTTTTTACTCCTGTTTAAAGTACCTCAAAATTCTGGTCTATGATCTATTAAGTATCTGACCCTTTTCTGATTCTTCAAGGTTGGCATTCAAAGGTGTAACAGGGAGCAATAGGTGCTCTGCCCAATGAATATTTATTCAAATGCACACATACAGAGCACAATGATGTGTGTGTGTCCACACACCTGCACAAACTGATGTGAATACCACAGTTTGTGTATAACAGCAATTATCTAGCAACTCAGTCTTTTAGCTGGAATCTTGGAAGCTTTATAGGAAAAGGAATACATTTTATTTTGACATCATTTATTTTCCCCATTTTAATGGTAATAGTTGTGACTTGAGGAGTCACAGTAAAATAGAGACAGGCCTTGAAATACCGATCTCAAAACTCCAGCATTAAAGCTGTATGTGACTACAGCACAGCTAGATGGACTAATATGTAAGATGATCAATAATTACAGTTGCAGATTTATATTAGCGTAGAGGGAACACACAGAAAGTCCTGGAGTTTAAACACTCTGACAGACAATTTTTTATAGTTGGTAACTTGCTGTAGGGTCACCACATCCCAACTGCCATGGCTGCCCATATGCCATTGCACCATTCAGGAACAGTTTTGTTCTGGCTGTTTATTTTCTTTGCATTCATCCATATTGAAAGTTATTCCTTTAGGGACACCTGCAACTTCCCTCTTTTCTGATAATGCACAGAATGTGTGGTTTTGGGAGCTATTTATGTAATATTTCCATTAACAAGCTGTAATTAAACCATCTAATTAAAAAAGCAGTAATCTATTTAACAGGGAGGTTATTTTTTTAAAGAGAGCCTAACAGAACTGTGATTAAGTTCCTCTGCTAGATGAGCATTATGGTTTCTCATAAAGCTCTTAATTACTCAACCCAAAATGTCAAATAAATTAAATTAAAGACATAATTTTATTTTTCTGAAAAGAAAAATAATAACACACACTAGAGTAAAAAGCTGTTCCAAAATGTCCATTAATACAGTGGAGATTGTTTTTAATGTGTTGTGCATTTCAGCCTAGACAAAAGCTGATTAGTGATGTAAAATATAGTGAATAAAATCTTGTACTTATTAGACAAATATATAGCTAGTTGTACTTTTTATTCCAAAAATGTGCCTACGGTTAAAGAACAGAAGGAGCCCTTTGGGGCCCCAGCAGTGGTACCTCTCAACCCAGCAACTTGCTCCCATCTGGGTTGAGGCAAGAGACCATCCTGGGAAAGCACACAGGCCTGGATGTTTCCCTCTGCCCCCTTATGCTTCCACAGCAACCTCCTTTGTTGGATCAGGATGTTAGATTGTACACTTTACCTGTTAAATTTAGTGTCCATTTACAGCTCTACAGTTGTGTGCAAAGTTGTCTAATCCCATTTTTAACTTGCTGATGCTCTCTGCCTCTGCAGGCTTCTGGGCCGGCAAGATCCGAAGGTTCCCTGTGCGAAGAGCTGCTTTCTTTACCTGCTTTAAGCTGTTATCCTATTAGCTTTTATCAAGTGCTCTTTAGTTCCATTCTTGCAGGATTTAGTGGATAACAATTCTGCATTCACTTTATCCGTGATCTGTATCTTATCACAACCTTACTGGAAATCTTCATTTTATTTTGCTTTATTTTAGTTGCCAGTAACTTTTCCTAAGCATGATCATTCTCATCAACATTTCCCAGGATGATAATCAGCCCTCCCTCATCCACATTCTGAGACAAATATTTCTGAGGGCAAAAGTCAGTTAGCAAAAATGGGCTGCAATTTCTAGAGTATGAAATTATGTCTCCTTCTCTGTCTAAAAAATAAATAAACTTGCACTCTACTGAGACACTTTGGAACCTCTTTGAAGAGTTCCGTAGGAATTCTCTGCCTTGCAGGAAATATAATGGCCCCCTGCTTACATCAGACCAGTGATGCTCAGTCCTGATGTGATGGAGCCCAGTGCTTAAATTTGTACAGACCCTTCCACTCCCTGCATGCTCAAGGGGCTCCTTGTGTGGCACTCTCTCAAAAGGGCCAGGCACACACTGGGACTGTGGCTGTTGCAGTTAAGATGGAGCATTTTGGCTGCTGTAAGCCACAGGCACAAGAGCTCAAATCCACTGGGCCCTCCTGAGTTTCTCAGTTTGCCGCTGCTCTTAGACAGATGTAGTGTGATGGAGAAGGAGGGATCAGCCCACTCTGAATGCAAATGACAGGAAAGAGGAGGAAAAACAAAGAGAGAGAAGATATAAAGAAGGGATTTGCAGAAGCAAAACACAACCCTGCTGTTCAAGCATGTTTGTGGACCTGCTTGGTTTGGACCTGTATCTTTTGCCATGCTGGGGTTTGTCTCACTGCCAAGCCCAACAAGAACAAACAGATTAGGCCAAAAGAGGGTGTTGTTGTTTAGTTTGAGCAGAGAGCAGCGATATGTGAAATGAATTTCTGTATACTTAATCTTAGCCAAATGAGGCTGTCAGATGTTTGTTTCTCCAACCTGAATCAGCACTTTATACCAAGAGGAAAATGTTCCCTGGGTGTAAACCACAAGTGAGTGAAATGAAAAACCATGGACTCCAATATTTATAATTTTCTTTCTCATTAGGATTCTTTGTTCAAAAGCCAGAACATGCTGCCTGTGCCTCCCGCATCTCTATAAGCTGCCTTGCTCCCTTGTTGCTCTTCCCACAGGCAGCAGCAGAAAGCAGCCATTTGGGGCTGTCGTGTGGGAGTGCTCCACTGAATGGAGAGTAGGAGGGGGTGGGAGGGTTGCCCTGTGACATGCACCCAAACTTCCAGGAGCTGCTCTCGTGCCTCACAGTGGGAACAGGAAGCTGGGATGAAGGTGAACCCACCAGCTCCCCAGTGGTTTCACTGGTCTTAGGCTGACCTGTAAGTGTTTGGAAACACCTCTGTCTCCTGAGCAGAACCCACCTATCAGTCAAGGCAAACAGGACAACTAATGTTAACCACAGCTCAAAGTGAGGAAAACAGGGATCAGGTATGGATGCTGAGTTTTTAATCACAGGAATCTGGTACTGAGAATGCAAAAGCAATACTTGACAGATCCTTGTTCTCAGTTACAGCACAGCAGCACCCTTTTAACAGGACTGATTAATTAAATTCTTTGTGGGATCCCAAGAAGATACCACTTTAAGAACCAGCAGTGCAATGTTTGGTTTACTCTATTAAAGTTTTTTGGGGTTGGGTGATTGGGTGGGTTTTGTTTAGTTTTTGTGTTTGGTTTGCTGTTGTTGTATCAGTCAATAAAAATACATCAACAGAGTCTTACATCAAAGAGGATATCAAGGGGGAAGATGCCCATGCAGCCAGCTTGTTGTTTCCAAATCCTATTCACATACTCAGTATGTGTGCACTTGGGGGAAAAAGAAATGGCAGAGAAGAAAGTTTTATATGGGAAGCAAAAGTTACATAAATGTAGAGAAAAGATGAGAAATAAGGAAGGTTTTTATCCTGTCACCAAAAGTCAAAAATCCTCATAGAAAGCAGAGGTGAATTTGTAACTGGTAATTATATCACTGTATTGCTCAATGTAAATTCTTCTTTTTAAGAAATACTGTTATTACTGTTATTAAATGCACAGGAAACAGGAAATTAAACAGGTCATATACAGAAATGGAAGTGGTTTTGTTAAGTTCATCATGCAAATACAAAATTGCAAAGG